>OZ025263.1:32689857-33181795 GCA_964019135.1 Arenicola marina
GAACCAGTGGGACGACGACAACTCCCACCACTGTCATCCCGACCACCAGTGAGTCCACAACAGGTCAGTGATACAACTTTATCATTTTATGTTTAAAGGAAACGTATTGTCTAGAATGAAACGGGCGTAAAATAAACTCTGACTTCTTAAACGTCACTTTATTAGCGACATCGGCGATAATATATCGATTCTCAGCAGCTCAAAGTAGGAATGTAAGTCTGTATGCTGATTCTTTTGATAAGCACGTATGGTGCAGCGTTGCATTATCTTTCCACCATAGTGGCGAGTACGACTAGCGCAACCAGCGCCAGCACCACTGCGGAGAGCACCACCAGCTTGACAACCCCAACGACAGTCTCGGAAACCACAAGCACCGGAACCAGTGGGACGACGACAACTCCCACCACTGTCACCCCGACCACCAGTGAGTCCACAACAGGTCAGTGATACAACTTTATAATTTTATGTTTAAGGGAATCATATTGTCTAGTAGGAAACGGGCGTAAAACTCTAACTTCTTAAACGTCACTTTATAAGCGACATAGGCGATAATATATCGATTCTCAGCAGCTCAATGTTGGAATGTAAGTCTGTATGTTTATTCTTTTGATAAGCACGTATGGTGCAGCGTTGTATTCTCTTTCCACCATAGTGGCGAGTACGACTAGCGTAACCAGCGCCAGCACCACTGCGGAGAGCACCACCAGCTTGACAACCCCAACGACAGTCTCGGAAACCACAAGCACCGGAACCAGTGGGACGACGACAATTCCCACCACTGTCACCCCGACCACCAGTGAGTCCACAACAGGTCAGTGATACAACTTTATCATTTTATGTTTAAAGGAAACGTATTGTCTAGAATGAAACGGGCGTAAAATAAACTCTGACTTCTTAAACGTCACTTTATTAGCGACATCGGCGATAATATATCGATTCTCAGCAGCGCGAAGTAGGATTGTAAGTCAGTATGCTGATTCTTTTGATAAGCACGTATGGTGCAGCGTTGTATTCACTTTCCACCATAGTGGCGAGTACGACTAGCGCAACCAGCGCCAGCACCACTGCGGAGAGCACCACCAGCTTGACAACCCCAACGACAGTCTCGGAAACCACAAGCACCGGAACCAGTGGGACGACGACAACTCCCACCACTGTCACCCCGACCACCAGTGAGTCCACAACAGGTCAGTGATACAACTTCATCATTTTATGTTTAACGGAAACGTATTGTCTAGAAGGAAACGGGCGTAAAACAAACTCTAACTTCTTAAACGTCACTTTATAAGCGACATCGGCGATAATATATCAATTCTCAGCAGCTCAAAGTAGGATTGTAAGTCTGTATGCTGATTCGTTTGATAAGCACGTATGGTGCAGCGTGGTATTCTCTTTCCACCATAGTGGCGAGTACGACTAGCGCAACCAGCGCCAGCACCACTGCGGAGAGCACCACCAGCTTGACAACCCCAACGACAGTCTCGGAAACCACAAGCACCGGAACCAGTGAGACGACGACAACTCCCACCACTGTCACCCCGACCAGCAGTGAGTCCACAACAGGTCAGTGATACAACTTTATTATTTTATTTTTAAAGAAAACGTATTGTCCAGAAGGAAACGGGCGTAAAATAAACTCTAACTTCTTAAACGTCACTTTATGAGCGACATCGGCGATAATATATCGATTCTCAGCAGCTCAAAGTAGGATTGTAAGTCTGTATGCTGATTCTTTTGATAAGCACGTATGGTGCAGCGTTGTATTCTCTTTCCACCATAGTGGCGAGTACGACTAGCGCAACCAGCGCCAGCACCACTGCGGAGAGCACCACCAGCTTGACAACCCCAACGACAGTCTCGGAAACCACAAGCACCGGAACCAGTGGGACGACGACAACTCCCACCACTGTCACCCCGACCACCAGTGAGTCCACAACAGGTCAGTGATACAACTTCATCATTTTATGTTTAAAGGAAACGTATTGTCTAGAATGAAACGGGCGTAAAATAAACTCTAACTTCTTAAACGTCACTTTATTAGCGACATCGGCGATAATATATCGATTCTCAGCAGCGCAAAGTAGGATTGTAAGTCAGTATGCTGATTCTTTTGATAAGCACGTATGGTGCAGCGTTGTATTCTCTTTCCACCATAGTGGCGAGTACGACTAGCGCAACCAGCGCCAGCACCACTGCGGAGAGCACCACTAGCTTGACAACCCCAACGACAATCTCGGAAACCACAAGCACCGGAACCAGTGGGACGACGACAACTCCCACCACTGTCACCCCGACCACCAGTGAGTCCACAACAGGTCAGTGATACAACTTTATCATTTTATGTGTAAAGGAAACGTATTGTCTAGAATGAAACGGGCGTAAAACAAACGCTAACTTCTTAAACGTCACTTTATAAGCGACATTGGCGGTAATATATCGATTCTCAGCAGCTCAATGTAGGAATGTAAGTCTGTATGCTGATTCTTTTGATAAGCACGTATGGTGCAGCGTTGTATTCTCTTTCCACCATAGTGGCGAGTACGACTAGCGCAACCAGCGCCAGCACCACTGCGGAGAGCACCACCAGCTTGACAACCCCAGCGACAGTCTCGGAAACCACAAGCACCGGAACCAGTGGGACGACGACAACTCCCACCACTGTCACCCCGACCACCAGTGAGTCCACAACAGGTCAGTGATACAACTTCATCATTTTATGTTTAAAGGAAACGTATTGTCTAGAATGAAACCGGCGTAAAACAAACGCTAACTTCTTAAACGTCACTTTATAAGCGACATCGGCGATAATATATCGATTCTCAGCAGCTCAAAGTAGGATTGTAAGTCTGTATGCTGATTCTTTTGATAAGCACGTATGGTGCAGCGTTGTATTCTCTTTCTACCATAGTGGCGAGTACGACTAGCGCAACCAGCGCCAGCACCACTGCGGAGAGCACCACCAGCTTGACAACCCCAACGACAGTCTCGGAAACCACAAGCACCGGAACCAGTGGGACGACGACAACTCCCACCACTGTCACCCCGACCACCAGTGAGTCCACAACAGGTCAGTGATACAACTTTATCATTTTATGTTTAAGGGAAACGTATTGCCTAGAATGAAACGGGCGTAAAACAAACGCTAACTTCTAAAACGTCACTTTATAAGCGACATTGGCGGTCATATATCGATTCTCAGCAGCTCAATGTAGGGATGTAAGTCTGTATGCTGATTCTTTTGATAAGCACGTATGGTGCAGCGTTGTATTCTCTTTCCACCATAGTGGCGAGTACGACTAGCGCAACCAGCGCCAGCACCACTGCGGAGAGCACCACCAGCTTGACAACCCCAACGACAGTCTCGGAAACCACAAGCACCGGAACCAGTGGGACGACGGCAACTCCCACCACTGTCACCCCGACCACCAGTGAGTCCACAACAGGTCAGTGATACAACTTTATCATTTTATGTTTAAGGGAAACGTATTGTCTAGAATGAAACGGGCGTAAAATAAACTCTAATTTCTTAAACGTCACTTTATTAGCGACATCGGCGATAATATATCGATTCTCAGCAGCGCAAAGTAGGATTGTAAGTCAGTATGCTGATTCTTTTGATAAGCACGTATGGTGCAGCGTTGTATTCTCTTTCCACCATAGTGGCGAGTACGACTAGCGCAACCAGCGCCAGCACCACTGCGGAGTGCACCACTAGCTTGACAACCCCAACGACAGTCTCGGAAACCACAAGCACCGGAACCAGTGGGACGACGACAACTCCCCCCACTGTCACCCCGACCACCAGTGAGTCCACAACAAGTCAGTGATACAACTTTATCATTTTATGTGTAAAGGAAACGTATTGTCTAGAATGAAACGGGCGTAAAACAAACGCTAACTTCTTAAACGTCACTTTATAAGCGACATTGGCGGTAATATATCGATTCTCAGCAGCTTAATGTAGGAATGTAAGTCTGTATGCTGATTCTTTTGATAAGCACGTATGGTGCAGCGTTGTATTCTCTTTCCACCATAGTGGCGAGTACGACTAGCGCAACCAGCGCCAGCACCACTGCGGAGAGCACCACCAGCTTGACAACCCCAACGACAGTCTCGGAAACCACAAGCACCGGAACCAGTGGGACGACGACAACTCCCACCACTGTCACCCCGACCACCAGTGAGTCCACAACAGGTCAGTGATACAACTTCATCATTTTATGTTTAAAGGAAACGTATTGTCTAGAATGAAACGGGCGTAAAATAAACTCTAACTTCTTAAACGTCACTTTATTAGCGACATCGGCGATAATATATCGATTCTCAGCAGCGCAAAGTAGGATTGTAAGTCAGTATGCTGATTCTTTTGATAAGCACGTATGGTGCAGCGTTGTATTCTCTTTCCACCACAGTGGCGAGTACGACTAGCGCAACCAGCGCCAGCACCACTGCGGAGAGCACCACTAGCTTGACAACCCCAACGACAATCTCGGAAACCACAAGCACCGGAACCAGTGGGACGACGACAACTCCCACCACTGTCACCCCGACCACCAGTGAGTCCACAACAGGTCAGTGATACAACTTTATCATTTTATGTGTAAAGGAAACGTATTGTCTAGAATGAAACGGGCGTAAAACAAACGCTAACTTCTTAAACGTCACTTTATAAGCGACATTGGCGGTAATATATCGATTCTCAGCAGCTCAATGTAGGAATGTAAGTCTGTATGCTGATTCTTTTGATAAGCACGTATGGTGCAGCGTTGTATTCTCTTTCCACCATAGTGGCGATTACGACTAGCGCAACCAGCGCCAGCACCACTGCGGAGAGCACCACCAGCTTGACAACCCCAACGACAGTCTCGGAAACCACAAGCACCGGAACCAGTGGGACGACGACAACTCCCACCACTGTCACCCCGACCACCAGTGAGTCCACAACAGGTCAGTGATACAACTTCATCATTTTATGTTTAAAGGAAACGTATTGTCTAGAATGAAACCGGCGTAAAACAAACGCTAACTTCTTAAACGTCACTTTATAAGCGACATCGGCGATAATATATCGATTCTCAGCAGCTCAAAGTAGGATCGTAAGTCTGTATGCTGATTCTTTTGATAAGCACGTATGGTGCAGCGTTGTATTCTCTTTCCACCATAGTGGCGAGTACGACTAGCGCAACCAGCGCCAGCACCACTGCGGAGAGCACCACCAGCTTGACAACCCCAACGACAGTCTCGGAAACCACAAGCACCGGAACCAGTGGGACGACGGCAACTCCCACCACTGTCACCCCGACCACCAGTGAGTCCACAACAGGTCAGTGATACAACTTTATCATTTTATGTTTAAAGGAAACGTATTGTCTAGAAGGAAACGGGCGTAAAACTCTAACTTCTTAAACGTCACTTTATAAGCGACACTGGCGATAATATATCGATTCTCAGCAGCTCAATGTAGGAATGTAAATCTGTATGCTGATTCTTTTGATAAGCACGTATGGTGCAGCGTTGTATTCTCTTTCCACCCTAGTGGCGAGTACGACTAGCGCAACCAGCGCCAGCACCACTGCGGAGAGCACCACCAGCTTGACAACCCCAACGACAGTCTCGGAAACCACAAGCACCGGAACCAGTGGGACGACGACAACTCCCACCACTGTCACTCCGACCACCAGTGAGTCCACAACAGGTCAGTGATACAACTTTATCATTTTATGTTTAAAGGAAACGTATTATCTAGAAGGAAACGGGCGTAGAACAAACTCTACCTTCTTAAACGTCACTTTATAAGCGACATCAGCGATAATATATCGATTCTCAGCAGCTCAAAGTAGGATTGTAAGTCTGTATGCTGATTTTTTTATAAGCACGTATGGTGCAGCGTTGTATTCTCTTTCCACCATAGTGGCGAGTACGACTAGCGCAACCAGCGCCACCTCCACTGCGGAGAGCACCACCAGCTTGACAACCCCAACGACAGACTCGGAAACCACAAGCACCGGAACCAGTGGGACGACGACAACTCCCACCACTGTCACCCCGACCACCACTGAGTCGACAACAGGTCAGTGATACAATTTTATCATTTTATGTTTAAAGGAAACGTATTGTCTAGAAGGAAACGGGCGTAAAACTCTAACTTCTTAAACGTCACTTTATAAGCGACATCGGCGATAATATATCGATTCCCAACAGATCAAAGTAGGATTGTAAGTCTGTATGCTGATTCTTTTGTTAAGCACGTATGGTGCAGCGTTGTATTCTCTTTCCACCATAGTGGCGAGTACGACTAGCGCAACCAGCGCCAGCACCACTGCGGCGAGCACCACCAGCTTGACAACCCCAACGACAGTCTCTGAAACCACAAGCACCGGAACCAGTGGGGCGACGACAACTCCCACCACTGTCACCCCGACCACCAGTGAGTCCACAACAGGTCAGTGACACAACTTTATCATTTTATGTTTAAAGGAAACGTATTGTCTAGAATGAAACGGGCGTAAAACAAACGCTAACTTCTTAAAGGTCACTTTATAAGCGACATCGGCGATAATATATCGATTCTCAGCAGCTCAAAGTAGGATTGTAAGTCTGTATGCTGATTCTTTTGATAAGCACGTATGGTGCAGCGTTGTATTCTCTTTCCACCATAGTGGCGAGTACGACTAGCGCAACCAGCGCCAGCACCACTGCGGAGAGCACCACCAGCTTGACAACCCCAACGACAGTCTCGGAAACCACAAGCACCGGAACCAGTGGGACGACGACAACTCCCACCACTGTCACCCCGACCACCAGTGAGTCCACAACAGGTCAGTGATACAACTTTATCATTTTATGTATAAGGGAAACGTATTGTCTAGAATGAAACGGGCGTAAAACAAACGCTAACTTCTTAAACGTCACTTTATAAGCGACATTGGCGGTAATATATCGATTCTCAGCAGCTCAATGTAGGGATGTAAGTCTGTATGCTGATTCTTTTGATAAGCACGTATGGTGCAGCGTTGTATTCTCTTTCCACCATAGTGGCGAGTACGACTAGCGCAACCAGCGCCAGCACCACTGCGGAGAGCACCACCAGCTTGACAACCCCAACGACAGTCTCGGAAACCACAAGCACCGGAACCAGTGGGACGACGACAACTCCCACCACTGTCACCCCGACCACCAGTGAGTCCACAACAGGTCAGTGATACAACTTTATCATTTTGTGTTTAAGGGAAACGTATTGTCTAGAATGAAACGGGCGTAAAATAAACTCTAACTTCTTAAACGTCACTTTATTAGCGACATCGGCGATAATATATCGATTCTCAGCAGCGCAAAGTAGGATTGTAAGTCAGTATGCTGATTCTTTTGATAAGCACGTATGGTGCAGCGTTGTATTCTCTTTCCACCATAGTGGCGAGTACGACTAGCGCAACCAGCGCCAGCACCACTGCGGAGAGCACCACTAGCTTGACAACCCCAACGACAGTCTCGGAAACCACAAGCGCCGGAACCAGTGGGACGACGACAACTCCCACCACTGTCACCCCGACCACCAGTGAGTCCACAACAGGTCAGTGATACAACTTGATCATTTTATGTGTAAAGGAAACGTATTGTCTAGAATGAAACGGGCGTAAAACAAACGCTAACTTCTTAAACGTCACTTTATAAGCGACATTGGCGGTCATATATCGATTCTCAGCAGCTCAATGTAGGAATGTAAGTCTGTATGCTGATTCTTTTGATAAGCACGTATGGTGCAGCGTTGTATTCTCTTTCCACCATAGTGGCGAGTACGACTAGCGCAACCAGCGCCAGCACCACTGCGGAGAGCACCACCAGCTTGACAACCCCAACGACAGTCTCGGAAACCACAAGCACCGGAACCAGTGGGACGACGACAACTCCCACCACTGTCACCCCGACCACCAGTGAGTCCACAACAGGTCAGTGATACAACTTCATCATTTTATGTTTAAAGGAAACGTATTGTCTAGAATGAAACCGGCGTAAAACAAACGCTAACTTCTTAAACGTCACTTTATAAGCGACATCGGCGATAATATATCGATTCTCAGCAGCTCAAAGTAGGATTGTAAGTCTGTATGCTGATTCTTTTGATAAGCACGTATGGTGCAGCGTTGTATTCTCTTTCCACCATAGTGGCGAGTACGACTAGCGCAACCAGCGCCAGCACCACTGCGGAGAGCACCACCAGCTTGACAACCCCAACGACAGTCTCGGAAACCACAAGCACCGGAACCAGTGGGACGACGGCAACTCCCACCACTGTCACCCCGACCACCAGTGAGTCCACAACAGGTCAGTGATACAACTTTATCATTTTATGTTTAAAGGAAACGTATTGTCTAGAAGGAAACGGGCGTAAAACTCTAACTTCTTAAACGTCACTTTATAAGCGACACTGGCGATAATATATCGATTCTCAGCAGCTCAATGTAGGAATGTAAGTCTGTATGCTGATTCTTTTGATAAGCACGTATGGTGCAGCGTTGTATTCTCTTTCCACCCTAGTGGCGAGTACGACTAGCGCAACCAGCGCCAGCACCACTGCGGAGAGCACCACCAGCTTGACAACCCCAACGACAGTCTCGGAAACCACAAGCACCGGAACCAGTGGGACGACGACAACTCCCACCACTGTCACTCCGACCACCAGTGAGTCCACAACAGGTCAGTGATACAACTTTATCATTTTATGTTTAAAGGAAACGTATTATCTAGAAGGAATCGGGCGTAGAACAAACTCTACCTTCTTAAACGTCACTTTATAAGCGACATCAGCGATAATATATCGATTCTCAGCAGCTCAAAGTAGGATTGTAAGTCTGTATGCTGATTCTTTTGATAAGCACGTATGGTGCAGCGTTGTATTCTCTTTCCACCATAGTGGCGAGTACGACTAGCGCAACCAGCGCCAGCACCACTGCGGAGAGCACCACCAGCTTGACAACCCCAACGACAGTCTCGGAAACCACAAGCACCGGAACCAGTGGGACGACGACAACTCCCACCACTGTCACCCCGACCACCAGTGAGTCCACAACAGGTCAGTGATACAACTTTATCATTTTATGTTTAAGGGAAACGTATTGTCTAGAATGAAACGGGCGTAAAACAAACGCTAACTTCTTAAACGTCACTTTATAAGCGACATTGGCGGTAATATATCGATTCTCAGCAGCTCAATGTAGGGATGTAAGTCTGTATGCTGATTCTTTTGATAAGCACGTATGGTGCAGCGTTGTATTCTCTTTCCACCATAGTGGCGAGTACGACTAGCGCAACCAGCGCCAGCACCACTGCGGAGAGCACCACCAGCTTGACAACCCCAACGACAGTCTCGGAAACCACAAGCACCGGAACCAGTGGGACGACGGCAACTCCCACCACTGTCACCCCGACCACCATTGAGTCCCCAACAGGTCAGTGATACAACTTTATCATTTTATGTTTAAGGGAAACGTATTGTCTAGAATGAAACGGGCGTAAAATAAACTCTAACTTCTTAAACGTCACTTTATTAGCGACATCGGCGATAATATATCGATTCTCAGCAGCGCAAAGTAGGATTGTAAGTCAGTATGCTGATTCTTTTGATAAGCACGTATGGTGCAGCGTTGTATTCTCTTTCCACCATAGTGGCGAGTACGACTAGCGCAACCAGCGCCAGCACCACTGCGGAGAGCACCACTAGCTTGACAACCCCAACGACAGTCTCGGAAACCACAAGCACCGGAACCAGTGGGACGACGACAACTCCCACCACTGTCACCCCGACCACCAGTGAGTCCACAACAGGTCAGTGATACAACTTGATCATTTTATGTGTAAAGGAAACGTATTGTCTAGAATGAAACGGGCGTAAAACAAACGCTAACTTCTTAAACGTCACTTTATAAGCGACATTGGCGGTAATATATCGATTCTCAGCAGCTCAATGTAGGAATGTAAGTCTGTATGCTGATTCTTTTGATAAGCACGTATGGTGCAGCGTTGTATTCTCTTTCCACCATAGTGGCGAGTACGACTAGCGCAACCAGCGCCAGCACCACTGCGGAGAGCACAACCAGCTTGACAACCCCAACGACAGTCTCGGAAACCACAAGCACCGGAACCAGTGGGACGACGACAACTCCCACCACTGTCACCCCGACCACCAGCGAGTCCACAACAGGTCAGTGATACAACTTCATCATTTTATGTTTAAAGGAAACGTAATGTCTAGAATGAAACCGCCGTAAAACAAACGCTAACTTCTTAAACGTCACTTTATAAGCGACATCGGCGATAATGTATCGATTCTCAGCAGCTCAAAGTAGCATTGTAAGTCTGTATGCTGATTCTTTTGATAAGCACGTATGGTGCAGCGTTGTATTCTCTTTCCACCATAGTGGCGAGTACGACTAGCGCAACCAGCGCCAGCACCACTGCGGAGAGCACCACCAGCTTGACAACCCCAACGACAGTCTCGGAAACCACAAGCACCGGAACCAGTGGGACGACGGCAACTCCCACCACTGTCACCCCGACCACCAGTGAGTCCACAACAGGTCAGTGATACAACTTTATCATTTTATGTTTAAAGGAAACGTATTGTCTAGAAGGAAACGGGCGTAAAACTCTAACTTCTTAAACGTCACTTTATAAGCGACACTGGCGATAATATATCGATTCTCAGCAGCTCAATGTAGGAATGTAAGTCTGTATGCAGATTCTTTTGATAAGCACGTATGGTGCAGCGTTGTATTCTCTTTCCACCCTAGTGGCGAGTACGACTAGCGCAACCAGCGCCAGCACCACTGCGGAGAGCACCACCAGCTTGACAACCCCAACGACAGTCTCGGAAACCACAAGCACCGAAACCAGTGGGACGACGACAATTCCCACCACTGTCACCCCGACCACCAGTGAGTCCACAACAGGTCAGTGATACAACTTCATCATTTTATGTTTAACGGAAACGTATTGTCTAGAAGGAAACGGGCGTAAAGCAAACTCTAACTTCTTAAACGTCACTTTATAAGCGACATCGGCGATAATATATCAATTCTCAGCAGCTCAAAGTAGGATTGTAAGTCTGTATGCTGATTCGTTTGATAAGCACGTATGGTGCAGCGTGGTATTCTCTTTCCACCATAGTGGCGAGTACGACTAGCGCAACCAGCGCCAGCACCACTGCGGAGAGCACCACCAGCTTGACAACCCCAACGACAGTCTCGGAAACCACAATCACCGGAACCAGTGAGACGACGACAACTCCTACCACTGTCACTCCGACCACCAGTGAGTCCACAACAGGTCAGTGATACAACTTTATCATTTTATGGTGAAAGGAAACGTATTGTCTAGAAGGAAACGGGCGTAAAACAAACTCTAACTTCTTAAACGTCACTTGATAAGCGACATAGGCGATAATATATCGATTCTCAGCGGCTCAAAGTAGGATTGTAAGTCTGTATGCTGATTCTTTTGATAAGCACGTATGGTGCAGCGTTGTATTCTCTTTCCACCATAGTGGCGAGTACGACTAGCGCAACCAGCGCCAGCACCACTGCGGAGAGCACCACCAGCTTGACAACCCCAACGACAGTCTCGGAAACCACAAGCACCGGAACCAGTGGGACGACGACAACTCCCGCCACTGTCAACCCGACCACCAGTGAGTCCACAACAGGTCAGTGATACAACTTTATCATTTTATGTTTAAAGGAAACGTATTGTCTAGAATGAAACTAGCGTAAAATAAACTCTAACTTCTTAAACGTCACTTTATTAGCGACATCGGCGATAATATATCGATTCTCAGCAGCGCAAAGTAGGATTGTAAGTCAGTATGCTGATTCTTTTGATAAGCACGTATGGTGCAGCGTTGTATTCTCTTTCCACCATAGTGGCGAGTACGACTAGCGCAACCAGCGCCAGCACCACTGCGGAGAGCACCACCAGCTTGACAACCCCAACGACAGTCTCGGAAACCACAAGCACCGGAACCAGTGGGACGACGACAACTCCCACCACTGTCACTCCGACCACCAGTGAGTCCACAACAGGTCAGTGATACAACTTTATCATTTTATGTTTAAAGGAAACGTATTATCTAGAAGGAAATGGGCGTAGAACAAACTCTACCTTCTTAAACGACACTTTATAAGCGACATCAGCGATAATATATCGATTCTCAGCAGCTCAAAGTAGGATTGTAAGTCTGTATGCTGATTTTTTTATAAGCACGTATGGTGCAGCGTTGTATTCTCTTTCCACCATAGTGGCGAGTACGACTAGCGCAACCAGCGCCACCTCCACTGCGGAGAGCACCACCAGCTTGACAACCCCAACGACAGACTCGGAAACCACAAGCACCGGAACCAGTGGGACGACGACAACTCCCACCACTGTCACCCCGACCACCGCTGAGTCGACAACAGGTCAGTGATACAATTTTATCATTTTATGTTTAAAGGAAACGTATTGTCTAGAAGGAAACGGGCGTAAAACTCTAACTTCTTAAACGTCACTTTATAAGCGACATCGGCGATAATATATCGATTCCCAACAGATCAAAGTAGGATTGTAAGTCTGTATGCTGATTCTTTTGTTAAGCACGTATGGTGCAGCGTTGTATTCTCTTTCCACCATAGTGGCGAGTACGACTAGCGCAACCAGCGCCAGCACCACTGCGGCGAGCACCACCAGCTTGACAACCCCAACGACAGTCTCGGAAACCACAAGCACCGGAACCAGTGGGACGACGACAACTCCCACCACTGTCACCCCGACCACCAGTGAGTCCACAACAGGTCAGTGATACAACTTTATCATTTTATGTTTAAAGGAAACGTATTGTCTAGAATGAAACGGGCGTAAAACAAACGCTAACTTCTTAAAGGTCACTTTATAAGCGACATCGGCGATAATATATCGATTCTCAGCAGCTCAAAGTAGGATTGTAAGTCTGTATGCTGATTCCTTTGATAAGCACGTATGGTGCAGCGTTGTATTCTCTTTCCACCATAGTGGCGAGTACGACTAGCGCAACCAGCGCCAGCACCACTGCGGAGAGCACCACCAGCTTGACAACCCCAACGACAGTCTCGGAAACCACAAGCACCGGAACCAGTGGGACGACGGCAACTCCCACCACTGTCACCCCGACCACCAGTGAGTCCACAACAGGTCAGTGATACAACTTTATCATTTTATGTTTAAGGGAAACGTATTGTCTAGAATGAAACGGGCGTAAAACAAACGCTAACTTCTTAAACGTCACTTTATAAGCGACATTGGCGGTAATATATCGATTCTCAGCAGCTCAATGTAGGGATGTAAGTCTGTATGCTGATTCTTTTGATAAGCACGTATGGTGCAGCGTTGTATTCTCTTTCCACCATAGTGGCGAGTACGACTAGCGCAACCAGCGCCAGCACCACTGCGGAGAGCACCACTAGCTTGACAACCCCAACGACAGTCTCGGAAACCACAAGCACCGGAACCAGTGGGACGACGACAACTCCCACCACTGTCACCCCGACCACCAGTGAGTCCACAACAGGTCAGTGATACAACTTGATCATTTTATGTGTAAAGGAAACGTATTGTCTAGAAGGAAACGGGCGTAAAACTCTAACTTCTTAAACGTCACTTTATAAGCGACACTGGCGATAATATATCGATTCTCAGCAGCTCAATGTAGGAATGTAAGTCTGTATGCTGATTCTTTTGATAAGCACGTATGGTGCAGCGTTGTATTCTCTTTCCACCCTAGTGGCGAGTACGACTAGCGCAACCAGCGCCAGCACCACTGCGGAGAGCACCACCAGCTTGACAACCCCAACGACAGTCTCGGAAACCACAAGCACCGGAACCAGTGGGACGACGACAACTCCCACTACTGTCACTCCGACCACCAGTGAGTCCACAACAGGTCAGTGATACAACTTTATCATTTTATGTTTAAAGGAAACGTATTGTCTAGAATGAAACGGGCGTAAAACAAACGCTAACTTCTTAAAGGTCACTTTATAAGCGACATTGGCGGTAATATATCGATTCTCAGCAGCTCAATGTAGGGATGCACGTCTGTATGCTGATTCTTTTGATAAGCACGTATGGTGCAGCGTTGTATTCTCTTTCCACCATAGTGGCGAGTACGACTAGCGCAACCAGCGCCAGCACCACTGCGGAGAGCACCACCAGCTTGACAACCCCAACGACAGTCTCGGAAACCACAAGCACCGGAACCAGTGGGACGACGGCAACTCCCACCACTGTCACGCCGACCACCAGTGAGTCCACAACAGGTCAGTGATACAACTTTATCATTTTATGTTTAAAGGAAACGTATTGTCTAGAAGGAAACGGGCGTAAAACTCTAACTTCTTAAACGTCACTTTATAAGCGACATTGGCGATAATATATCGATTCTTAGCAGCTCAATGTAGGAATGTAAGTCTGTATGCTGATTCTTTTGATAAGCACGTATGGTGCAGCGTTGTATTCTCTTTCCACCATAGTGGCGAGTACGACTAGCGCAACCAGCGCCAGCACAACTGCGGAGAGCACCACCAGCTTGACAACCCCAACGACAGTCTCGGAAACCACAAGCACCGGAACCAGTGGGACGACGACAACTCCCACCACTGTCACTCCGACCACCAGTAAGTCCACAACAGGTCAGTGATACAACTTTATCATTTTATGTTTAAAGGAAACGTATTATCTAGAAGGAAACGGGCGTAGAACAAACTCTAACTTCTTAAACGTCACTTTATAAGCGACATCGGCGATAAAATATCGATTCTCAGCAGCTCAAAGTAGGAATGTAAGTCTGTATGCTGATTCTTTTGATAAGCACGTATGTTGCAGCGTTGTATTCTCTTTCCACCATAGTGGCGAGTACGACTAGCGCAACCAGCGCCAGCACCAGTGCGGAGAGCACCACCAGCTTGACAACCCCAACGACAGTCTCGGAAACCACAAGCACCGGAACCAGTGGGACGACGACAACTCCCACCACTGTCACTCCGACCACCAGTGAGTCCACAACAGGTCAGTGATACAACTTTATCATTTTATGTTTAAAGGAAACGTATTATCTAGAAGGAAACGGGCGTAGAACAAACTCTAACTTCTTAAACGTCACTTTATCAGCGACATCGGCGATAATATATCGATTCTCAGCAGCTCAAAGTAGGATTGTAAGTCTGTATGCTGATTCTTTTGGTAAGCACGTATGGTGCAGCGTTGTATTCTATTTCCACCATAGTGGCGAGTACGACTAGCGCAACCAGCGCCAGCACCACTGCGGAGAGCACCACCAGCTTGACAACCCCAACGACAGTCTCGGAAACCACAATCACCGGAACCAGTGGGACGACGACAACTCCCACCACTGTCACCCCGACCACCAGTGAGTCCACAACAGGTCAGTGATACAACTTTATCATTTTATGTTTAAAGGAAACGTATTGTCTAGAATGAAACGGGCGTAAAATAAACTCTGACTTCTTAAACGTCACTTTATAAGCGACATCGGCGATAATATATCGATTCTCAGCAGCTCAAAGTAGGAATGTAAGTCTGTATGCTGATTCTTTTGATAAGCACGTATGGTGCAGCGTTGTATTATCTTTCCACCATAGTGGCGAGTACGACTAGCGCAACCAGCGCCAGCACCACGGCGGAGAGCACCACCAGCTTGACAACCCCAACGACAGTCTCGGAAACCACAAGCACCGGAACCAGTGGGACGACGACAACTCCCACCACTGTCACCCCGACCACCAGTGTGTCCACAACAGGTCAGTGATACAACTTTATCATTTTATGTTTAAAGGAATCATATTGTCTAGTAGGAAACGGGCGTAAAACTCTAACTTCTTAAACGTCACTTTATAAGCGACATAGGCGATAATATATCGATTCTCAGCAGCTCAATGTTGGAATGTAAGTCTGTATGTTTATTCTTTTGATAAGCACGTATGGTGCAGCGTTGTATTCTCTTTCCACCATAGTGGCGAGTACGACTAGCGTAACCAGCGCCAGCACCACTGCGGAGAGCACCACCAGCTTGACAACCCCAACGACAGTCTCGGAAACCACAAGCACCGGAACCAGTGGGACGACGACAATTCCCACCACTGTCACCCCGACCACCAGTGAGTCCACAACAGGTCAGTGATACAACTTTATCATTTTATGTTTAAAGGAAACGTATTGTCTAGAATGAAACGGGCGTAAAATAAACTCTGACTTCTTAAACGTCACTTTATTAGCGACATCGGCGATAATATATCGATTCTCAGCAGCGCGAAGTAGGATTGTAAGTCAGTATGCTGATTCTTTTGATAAGCACGTATGGTGCAGCGTTGTATTCTCTTTCCACCATAGTGGCGAGTACGACTAGCGCAACCAGCGCCAGCACCACTGCGGAGAGCACCACCAGCTTGACAACCCCAACGACAGTCTCGGAAACCACAAGCACCGGAACCAGTGGGACGACGACAACTCCCACCACTGTCACCCCGACCACCAGTGAGTCCACAACAGGTCAGTGATACAACTTCCATCATTTTATGTTTAACGGAAACGTATTGTCTAGAAGGAAACGGGCGTAAAACAAACTCTAACTTCTTAAACGTCACTTTATAAGCGACATCGGCGATAATATATCAATTCTCAGCAGCTCAAAGTAGGATTGTAAGTCTGTATGCTGATTCGTTTGATAAGCACGTATGGTGCAGCGTGGTATTCTCTTTCCACCATAGTGGCGAGTACGACTAGCGCAACCAGCGCCAGCACCACTGCGGAGAGCACCACCAGCTTGACAACCCCAACGACAGTCTCGGAAACCACAAGCACCGGAACCAGTGAGACGACGACAACTCCCACCACTGTCACCCCGACCAGCCGTGAGTCCACAACAGGTCAGTGATACAACTTTATTATTTTATTTTTAAAGAAAACGTATTGTCCAGAAGGAAACGGGCGTAAAATAAACTCTAACTTCTTAAACGTCACTTTATGAGCGACATCGGCGATAATATATCGATTCTCAGCAGCTCAAAGTAGGATTGTAAGTCTGTATGCTGATTCTTTTGATAAGCACGTATGGTGCAGCGTTGTATTCTCTTTCCACCATAGTGGCGAGTACGACTAGCGCAACCAGCGCCAGCACCACTGCGGAGAGCACCACCAGCTTGACAACCCCAACGACAGACTCGGAAACCACAAGCACCGGAACCAGTGGGACGACGACAACTCCTACCACTGTCACTCCGACCACCAGTGAGTCCACAACAGGTCAGTGATACAACTTTATCATTTTATGGTGAAAGGAAACGTATTGTCTAGAAGGAAACGGGCGTAAAACAAACTCTAACTTCTTAAACGTCACTTGATAAGCGACATAGGCGATAATATATCGATTCTCAGCGGCTCAAAGTAGGATTGTAAGTCTGTATGCTGATTCTTTTGATAAGCACGTATGGTGCAGCGTTGTATTCTCTTTCCACCATAGTGGCGAGTACGACTAGCGCAACCAGCGCCAGCACCACTGCGGAGAGCACCACCAGCTTGACAACCCCAACGACAGTCTCGGAAACCACAAGCACCGGAACCAGTGGGACGACGACAACTCCCACCACTGTCACCCCGACCACCAGTGAGTCCACAACAGGTCAGTGATACAACTTTATCATTTTATGTTTAAAGGAAACGTATTGTCTAGAATGAAACGGGCGTAAAATAAACTCTAACTTCTTAAACGTCACTTTATTAGCGACATCGGCGATAATATATCGATTCTCAGCAGAGCAAAGTAGGATTGTAAGTCAGTATGCTGATTCTTTTGATAAGCACGTATGGTGCAGCGTTGTATTCTCTTTCCACCATAGTGGCGAGTACGACTAGCGCAACCAGCGCCAGCACCACTGCGGAGAGCACCACCAGCTTGAAAACCCCAACGACAGTCTCGGAAACCACAAGCACCGGAACCAGTGGGACGACGACAACTCCCACCACTGTCACCCCGACCACCAGTGAGTCCACAACAGGTCAGTGATACAACTTCATCATTTTATGTTTAACGGAAACGTATTGTCTAGAAGGAAACGGGCGTAAAACAAACTCTAACTTCTTAAACGTCACTTTATAAGCGACATCGGCGATAATATATCAATTCTCAGCAGCTCAAAGTAGGATTGTAAGTCTGTATGCTGATTCTTTTGATAAGCACGTATGGTGCAGCGTGGTATTCTCTTTCCACCATAGTGGCGAGTACGACTAGCGCAACCAGCGCCAGCACCACTGCGGAGAGCACCACCAGCTTGACAACCCCAACGACAGTCTCGGAAACCACAAGCACCGGAACCAGTGAGACGACGACAACTCCCACCACTGTCACCCCGACCAGCAGTGAGTCCACAACAGGTCAGTGATACAACTTTATTATTTTATTTTTAAAGAAAACGTATTGTCCAGAAGGAAACGGGCGTAAAATAAACTCTAACTTCTTAAACGTCACTTTATAAGCGACATCGGCGATAATATATCGATTCTCAGCAGCTCAAAGTAGGATTGTAAGTCTGTATGCTGATTCTTTTGATAAGCACGTATGGTGCAGCGTTGTATTCTCTTTCCACCATAGTGGCGAGTACGACTAGCGCAACCAGCGCCAGCACCACTGCGGAGAGCACCACCAGCTTGACAACCCCAACGACAGTCTCGGAAACCACAAGCACCGGAACCAGTGGGACGACGACAACTCCCACCACTGTCACCCCAACCACCAGTGAGTCCACAACAGGTCAGTGATACAACGTCATCATTTTATGTTGAAAGGAAACGTATTATCTAGAAGGAAACGGGTGTAAAACAAACTCTAACTTCTTAAACGTCACTTTATGAGCGACATCGGCGATAATATATCGATTCTCAGCAGCTCCAAGTAGGATTGTAAGTCTGTATGCTGATTCTTTTGATAAGCACGTATGGTGCAGCTTTGTATTCTCTTTCCACCATAGTGGCGAGTACGACTAGCGCAACCAGCGCCAGCACCACTGCGGAGAGCACCACCAGCTTGACAACCCCAACGACAGTCTCGGAAACCACAAGCACCGGAACCAGTGGGACGACGACAACTCCCACCACTGTCACCCCGACCACCAGTGAGTCCACAACAGGTCAGTGATACAACTTTATCATTTTATGTTTAAAGGAAACGTATTGTCTAGAATGAAACGGGCGTAAAATAAACTCTAACTTCTTAAACGTCACTTTATTAGCGACATCGGCGATAATACATCGATTCTCAGCAGCGCAAAGTAGGATTGTAAGTCAGTATGCTGATTCTTTTGATAAGCACGTATGGTGCAGCGTTGTATTCTCTTTCCACCATAGTGGCGAGTACGACTAGCGCAACCAGCGCCAGCACCACTGCGGAGAGCACCACCAGCTTGACAACCCCAACGACAGTCTCGGAAACCACAAGCACCGGAACCAGTGGGACGACGACAACTCCTACCACTGTCACTCCGACCACCAGTGAGTCCACAACAGGTCAGTGATACAACTTTATCATTTTATGTTTAACGGAAACGTATTGTCTAGAAGGAAACGGGCGTAAAACAAACTCTAACTTCTTAAACGTCACTTGATCAGCGACATCGGCGATATTATATCGATTCTCAGCAGCTCAAAGTAGGATTGTAAGTCTGTATGCTGATTCTTTTGATAAGCACGTATGGTGCAGCGTTGTATTCTCTTTCCACCATAGTGGCGAGTACGACTAGCGCAACCAGCGCCAGCACCACTGCGGAGAGCACCACCAGCTTGACAACCCCAACGACAGTCTCGGAAACCACAAGCACCGGAACCAGTGGGACGACGACAACTCCCACCACTGTCACTCCGACCACCAGTGAGTCCACAACAGGTCAGTGATACAACTTTATCATTTTATGTTTAACGGAAGCGTATTGTCTAGAAGGAAACGGGCGTAAAACAAACTCTAACTTCTTAAACGTCACTTCATAAGCGACATCGGCGATAATATATCGATTCTCAGCGGCTCAAAGTAGGATTGTAAGTCTGTATGCTGATTCTTTTGATAAGCACGTATGGTGCAGCGTTGTATTCTCTTTCCACCATAGTGGCGAGTACGACTAGCGCAACCAGCGCCAGCACCACTGCGGAGAGCACCACCAGCTTGACAACCCCAACGACAGTCTCGGAAACCACAAGCACCGGAACCAGTGGGACGACGACAACTCCTACCACTGTCACTCCGACCACCAGTGAGTCCACAACAGGTCAGTGATACAACGTGATCATTTTATGTTTAACGGAAGCGTATTGTCCAGAAGGAAACGGGCGTAAAACAAACTCTAACTTCTTAAACGTCACTTGATAAGCAACATCGGCGATAATATATCGATTCTCAGCAGCTCAAAGTAGGATTGTAAGTCTGTATGCTGATTCTTTTGATAAGCACGTATGGTGCAGCGTGGTATTCTCTTTCCACCATAGTGGCGAGTACGACTAGCGCAACCAGCGCCAGCACCACTGCGGAGAGCACCACTAGCTTGACAACCCCAGCGACAGTCTCGGAAACCACAAGCACCGGAACCAGTGGGACGACGACAACTCCCGCCACTGTCACCCCGACCACCAGTGAGTCCACAACAGGTCAGTGATACAACTTCATCATTTTATGTTTAAAGGAAACGTATTGTCTAGAATGAAACCGGCGTAAAACAAACGCTAACTTCTTAAACGTCACTTTATAAGCGACATCGGCGATAATATATCGATTCTCAGCAGCTCAAAGTAGGATTGTAAGTCTGTATGCTGATTCTTTTGATAAGCACGTATGGTGCAGCGTTGTATTCTCTTTCCACCATAGTGGCGAGTACGACTAGCGCAACCAGCGCCAGCACCACTGCGGAGAGCACCACCAGCTTGACAACCCCAACGACAGTCTCGGAAACCACAAGCACCGGAACCAGTGGGACGACGGCAACTCCCACCACTGTCACCCCGACCACCAGTGAGTCCACAACAGGTCAGTGATACAACTTTATCATTTTATGTTTAAAGGAAACGTATTGTCTAGAAGGAAACGGGCGTAAAACTCTAACTTCTTAAACGTCACTTTATAAGCGACATTGGCGATAATATATCGATTCTCAGCAGCTCAATGTAGGAATGTAAGTCTGTATGCTGATTCTTTTGATAAGCACGTATGGTGCAGCGTTGTATTCTCTTTCCACCATAGTGGCGAGTACGACTAGCGCAACCAGCGCCAGCACCACTGCGGAGAGCACCACCAGCTTGACAACCCCAACGACAGTCTCGGAAACCACAAGCACCGGAACCAGTGGGACGACGACAACTCCCACCACTGTCACCCCGACCACCACTGAGTCCACAACAGGTCAGTGATACAATTTTATCATTTTATGTTCAAAGGAAACGTATTGTCTAGAAGGAAACGGGCGTAAAACTCTAACTTCTTAAACGTCACTTTATAAGCGACATCGGCGATAATATATCGATTCTCAGCAGCTCAAAGTAGGATTGTAAGTCTGTATGCTGATTCTTTTGATAAGCACGTATGGTGCAGCGTTGTATTCTCTTTCCACCATAGTGGCGAGTACGACTAGCGCAACCAGCGCCAGCACCACTGCGGAGAGCACCACCAGCTTGACAACCCCAACGACAGTCTCGGAAACCACAAGCACCGGAACCAGTGGGACGACGACAACTCCCACCACTGTCACCCCGACCACCACTGAGTCCACAACAGGTCAGTGATACAATTTTATCATTTTATGTTCAAAGGAAACGTATTGTCTAGAAGGAAATGGCGTAAAACTCTAACTTCTTAAACGTCACTTTATAAGCGACATCGGCGATAATATATCGATTCTCAGCAGCTCAAAGTAGGATTGTAAGTCTGTATGCTGATTCTTTTGATAAGCACGTATGGTGCAGCGTTGTATTCTCTTTAAACCATAGTGGCGAGTACGACTAGCGCAACCAGCGCCAGCACCACTGCGGAGAGCACCACCAGCTTGACAACCCCAACGACAGTCTCGGAAACCACAAGCACCGGAACCAGTGGGACGACGACAACTCCCACCACTGTCACCCCGACCACCACTGAGTCCACAACAGGTCAGTGATACAACTTTATCATTTTATGTTTAAAGGAAACGTATTATCTACAAGGCAACGGGCGTAAAACAAACTCTAACGTCTTAAACGTCACTTTATAAGCGACATCGGCGATAATATAGCGATTCTCAGCAGCTCAAAGTAGGATTGTAAGTCTGTATGCTGAGTCTTTTGATAAGCACGTATGGTGCAGCGTTGTATTCTTTTTCCATCATAGTGGCGAGTACGACTAGCGCAACCAGCGCCAGCACCACTGCGGAGAGCACCACCAGCTTGACAACCCCAACGACAGTCTCGGAAACCACAAGCACCGGAACCAGTGGGACGACGGCAACTCCCACCACTGTCACCCCGACCACCAGTGAGTCCACAACAGGTCAGTGATACAACTTTATCATTTTATGTTTAAAGGAAACGTATTGTCTAGAAGGAAACGGGCGTAAAACTCTAACTTCTTAAACGTCACTTTATAAGCGACATTGGCGATAATATATCGATTCTCAGCAGCTCAATGTAGGAATGTAAGTCTGTATGCTGATTCTTTTGGTAAGCACGTATGGTGCAGCGTTGTATTCTCTTTCCACCATAGTGGCGAGTACGACTAGCGCAACCAGCGCCAGCACCACTGCGGAGAGCACCACCAGCTTGACAACCCCAACGACAGTCTCGGAAACCACAAGCACCGGAACCAGTGGGACGACGACAACTCCCACCACTGTCACCCCGACCACCACTGAGTCCACAACAGGTCAGTGATACAATTTTATCATTTTATGTTCAAAGGAAACGTATTGTCTAGAAGGAAACGGGCGTAAAACTCTAACTTCTTAAACGTCACTTTATAAGCGACATCGGCGATCATATATCGATTCTCAGCAGCTCAAAGTAGGATTGTAAGTCTGTATGCTGATTCTTTTGATAAGCACGTATGGTGCAGCGTTGTATTCTCTTTCCACCATAGTGGCGAGTACGACTAGCGCAACCAGCGCCAGCACCACTGCGGAGAGCACCACCAGCTTGACAACCCCAACGACAGTCTCGGAAACCACAAGCACCGGAACCAGTGGGACGACGACAACTCCCACCACTGTCACCCAGACCACCAGTGAGTCCACAACAGGTCAGTGATACAATTTTATCATTTTATGTTTAAAGGAAACGTATTGTCTAGAAGGAAACGGGCGTAAAACTCTAACTTCTTAAACGTCACTTAATAAGCGACATCGGCGATAATCTATCGATTCCCAGCAGCTCAAAGTAGGATTGTAAGTCTGTATGCTGATTCTTTTGATAAGCACGTATGGTGCAGCGTTGTATTCTCTTTCCACCATAGTGGCGAGTACGACTAGCGCAACCAGCGCCAGCACCACTGCGGAGAGCACCACCAGCTTGACAACCCCAACGACAGTCTCGGAAACCACAAGCACCGGAACCAGTGGGACGACGACAACTCCCACTACTGTCACTCCGACCACCAGTGAGTCCACAACAGGTCAGTGATACAACTTTATCATTTTATGTTCAAAGGAAACGTATTGTCTAGAAGGAAATGGCGTAAAACTATAACTTCTTAAACGTCACTTTATAAGCGACATCGGCGATAATATATCGATTCTCAGCAGCTCAAAGTAGGATTGTAAGTCTGTATGCTGATTCTTTTGATAAGCACGTATGGTGCAGCGTTGTATTCTCTTTCCACCATAGTGGCGAGTACGACTAGCGCAACCAGCGCCAGCACCACTGCGGAGAGCACCACCAGCTTGACAACCCCAACGACAGTCTCGGAAACCACAAGCACCGGAACCAGAGGGACGACGACAACTCCCACCACTGTCACCCCGACCACCACTGAGTCCACAACAGGTCAGTGATACAACTTTATCATTTTATGTTTAAAGGAAACGTATTTTCTAGAAGGAAACGGGCGTAAAACTCTAACTTCTTAAACGTCACTTTATAAGCGACATCGGCGATAATATATCGATTCTCAGCAGCTCAAAGTAGGATTGTAAGTCTGTATGCTGATTCTTTTGATAAGCACGTATGGTGCAGCGTTGTATTCTCTTTCCACCATAGTGGCGAGTACGACTAGCGCAACCAGCGCCAGCACCACTGCGGAGAGCACCACCAGCTTGACAACCCCAACGACAGTCTCGGAAACCACAAGCACCGGAACCAGTGGGACGACGACAACTCCCATCACTGTCACCCCGACCACCACTGAGTCCACAACAGGTCAGTGATACAATTTTATCATTTTATGTTCAAAGGAAACGTATTGTCTAGAAGGAAATGGCGTAAAACTCTAACTTCTTAAACGTCACTTTATAAGCGACATCGGCGATAATATATCGATTCTCAGCAGCTCAAAGTAGGATTGTAAGTCTGTATGCTGATTCTTTTGATAAGCACGTATGGTGCAGCGTTGTATTCTCTTTCCACCATAGTGGCGAGTACGACTAGCGCAACCAGCGCCAGCACCACTGCGGAGAGCACCACCAGCTTGACAACCCCAACGACAGTCTCGGAAACCACAAGCACCGGAACCAGTGGGACGACGACAACTCCCACCACTGTCACCCCGACCACCACTGAGTCCACAACAGGTCAGTGATGCAACTTTATCATTTTATGTTTAAAGGAAACGTATTATCTAGAAGGCAACGGGCGTAAAACAAACTCTAACGTCTTAAACGTCACTTTATAAGCGACATCGGCGATAATATAGCGATTCTCAGCAGCTCAAAGTAGGATTGTAAGTCTGTATGCTGAGTCTTTTGATAAGCACGTATGGTGCAGCGTTGTATTCTTTTTCCACCATAGTGGCGAGTACGACTAGCGCAACCAGCGCCAGCACCACTGCGGAGAGCACCACCAGCTTGACAACCCCAACGACAGTCTCGGAAACCACAAGCACCGGAACCAGTGGGACGACGACAACTCCCACCACTGTCACCCCGACCACCACTGAGTCGACAACAGGTCAGTGATACAACTTTAGCATTTTATTTTTAAAGGAAACGTATTATCTAGAAGGAAACGGGCGTAAAACTCTAACTTCTTAAACGTCACTTTATAAGCGACATCGGCGATAATATATCGATTCTCAGCAGCTCAAAGTAGGATTGTAAGTCTGTATGCTGATTCTTTTGATAAGCACGTATGATGCAGCGTTGTATTCTCTTTCCACCATAGTGGCGAGTACGACTAGCGCAACCAGCGCCAGCACCACTGCGGAGAGCACCACCAGCTTGACAACCCCAACGACAGTCTCGGAAACCACAAGCACCGGAACCAGTGGGACGACGACAACTCCCACCACTGTCACCCAGACCACCAGTGAGTCGACAACAGGTCAATGATACAACTTTATCATTTTATGTTTAAAGGAAACGTATTTTCTAGAAGGCAACGGGCGTAAAACAAACTCTAACTTCTTAAACGTCACTTTATAAGCGACATCGGCGATAATATATCGATTCTCAGCAGCTCAAAGTAGGATTGTAAGTCTGTATGCTGATTCTTTTGATAAGCACATATGATGCAGCGTTGTATTCTCTTTCCACCATAGTGGCGAGTACGACTAGCCCAACCAGCGCCAGCACCACTGCGGAGAGCACCACCAGCTTGACAACCCCAACGACAGTCTCGGAAACCACAAGCACCGGAACCAGTGGGACGACGACAACTCCCACGACTGTCACCCCGACCACCACTGAGTCCACAACAGGTCAGTGATACAATTTTATCATTTTATGTTTAAAGGAAACGTATTGTCTAGAAGGAAACGGGCGTAAAACTCTAACTTCTTAAACGTCACTTTATAAGCGACATCGGCGATAATCTATCGATTCTCAGCAGCTCAAAGTAGGATTGTAAGTCTGTATGCTGATTCTTTTGATAAGCACGTATGGTGCAGCGTTGTATTCTCTTTCCACCATAGTGGCGAGTACGACTAGCGCAACCAGCGCCAGCACCACTGCGGAGAGCACCACCAGCTTGACAACCCCAACGACAGTCTCGGAAACCACAAGCACCGGAACCAGTGAGACGACGACAACTCCCACCACTGTCACCCCGACCAGCCGTGAGTCCACAACAGGTCAGTGATACAACTTTATTATTTTATTTTTAAAGAAAACGTATTGTCCAGAAGGAAACGGGCGTAAAATAAACTCTAACTTCTTAAACGTCACTTTATGAGCGACATCGGCGATAATATATCGATTCTCAGCAGCTCAAAGTAGGATTGTAAGTCTGTATGCTGATTCTTTTGATAAGCACGTATGGTGCAGCGTTGTATTCTCTTTCCACCATAGTGGCGAGTACGACTAGCGCAACCAGCGCCAGCACCACTGCGGAGAGCACCACCAGCTTGACAACCCCAACGACAGTCTCGGAAACCACAAGCACCGGAACCAGTGGGACGACGACAACTCCTACCACTGTCACTCCGACCACCAGTGAGTCCACAACAGGTCAGTGATACAACTTTATCATTTTATGGTGAAAGGAAACGTATTGTCTAGAAGGAAACGGGCGTAAAACAAACTCTAACTTCTTAAACGTCACTTGATAAGCGACATAGGCGATAATATATCGATTCTCAGCGGCTCAAAGTAGGATTGTAAGTCTGTATGCTGATTCTTTTGATAAGCACGTATGGTGCAGCGTTGTATTCTCTTTCCACCATAGTGGCGAGTACGACTAGCGCAACCAGCGCCAGCACCACTGCGGAGAGCACCACCAGCTTGACAACCCCAACGACAGTCTCGGAAACCACAAGCACCGGAACCAGTGGGACGACGACAACTCCCACCACTGTCACCCCGACCACCAGTGAGTCCACAACAGGTCAGTGATACAACTTTATCATTTTATGTTTAAAGGAAACGTATTGTCTAGAATGAAACGGGCGTAAAATAAACTCTAACTTCTTAAACGTCACTTTATTAGCGACATCGGCGATAATATATCGATTCTCAGCAGCGCAAAGTAGGATTGTAAGTCAGTATGCTGATTCTTTTGATAAGCACGTATGGTGCAGCGTTGTATTCTCTTTCCACCATAGTGGCGAGTACGACTAGCGCAACCAGCGCCAGCACCACTGCGGAGAGCACCACCAGCTTGAAAACCCCAACGACAGTCTCGGAAACCACAAGCACCGGAACCAGTGGGACGACGACAACTCCCACCACTGTCACCCCGACCACCAGTGAGTCCACAACAGGTCAGTGATACAACTTCATCATTTTATGTTTAACGGAAACGTATTGTCTAGAAGGAAACGGGCGTAAAACAAACTCTAACTTCTTAAACGGCACTTTATAAGCGACATCGGCGATAGTATATCAATTCTCAGCAGCTCAAAGTAGGATTGTAAGTCTGTATGCTGATTCTTTTGATAAGCACGTATGGTGCAGCGTGGTATTCTCTTTCCACCATAGTGGCGAGTACGACTAGCGCAACCAGCGCCAGCACCACTGCGGAGAGCACCACCAGCTTGACAACCCCAACGACAGTCTCGGAAACCACAAGCACCGGAACCAGTGAGACGACGACAACTCCCACCACTGTCACCCCGACCAGCAGTGAGTCCACAACAGGTCAGTGATACAACTTTATTATTTTATTTTTAAAGAAAACGTATTGTCCAGAAGGAAACGGGCGTAAAATAAACTCTAACTTCTTAAACGTCACTTTATAAGCGACATCGGCGATAATATATCGATTCTCAGCAGCTCAAAGTAGGATTGTAAGTCTGTATGCTGATTCTTTTGATAAGCACGTATGGTGCAGCGTTGTATTCTCTTTCCACCATAGTGGCGAGTACGACTAGCGCAACCAGCGCCAGCACCACTGCGGAGAGCACCACCAGCTTGACAACCCCAACGACAGTCCCGGAAACCACAAGCACCGGAACCAGTGGGACGACGACAACTCCCACCAATGTCACCCCAACCACCAGTGAGTCCACAACAGGTCAGTGATACAACGTCATCATTTTATGTTGAAAGGAAACGTATTATCTAGAAGGAAACGGGTGTAAAACAAACTCTAACTTCTTAAACGTCACTTTATGAGCGACATCGGCGATAATATATCGATTCTCAGCAGCTCCAAGTAGGATTGTAAGTCTGTATGCTGATTCTTTTGATAAGCACGTATGGTGCAGCTTTGTATTCTCTTTCCACCATAGTGGCGAGTACGACTAGCGCAACCAGCGCCAGCACCACTGCGGAGAGCACCACCAGCTTGACAACCCCAACGACAGTCTCGGAAACCACAAGCACCGGAACCAGTGGGACAACGACAACTCCCACCACTGTCACCCCGACCACCAGTGAGTCCACAACAGGTCAGTGATACAACTTTATCATTTTATGTTTAAAGGAAACGTATTGTCTAGAATGAAACGGGCGTAAAATAAACTCTAACTTCTTAAACGTCACTTTATTAGCGACATCGGCGATAATACATCGATTCTCAGCAGCGCAAAGTAGGATTGTAAGTCAGTATGCTGATTCTTTTGATAAGCACGTATGGTGCAGCGTTGTATTCTCTTTCCACCATAGTGGCGAGTACGACTAGCGCAACCAGCGCCAGCACCACTGCGGAGAGCACCACCAGCTTGACAACCCCAACGACAGTCTCGGAAACCACAAGCACCGGAACCAGTGGGACGACGACAACTCCCACCACTGTCACCCCGACCACCACTGAGTCCACAACAGGTCAGTGATGCAACTTTATCATTTTATGTTTAAAGGAAACGTATTATCTAGAAGGCAACGGGCGTAAAACAAACTCTAACGTCTTAAACGTCACTTTATAAGCGACATCGGCGATAATATAGCGATTCTCAGCAGCTCAAAGTAGGATTGTAAGTCTGTATGCTGAGTCTTTTGATAAGCACGTATGGTGCAGCGTTGTATTCTTTTTCCACCATAGTGGCGAGTACGACTAGCCCAACCAGCGCCAGCACCACTGCGGAGAGCACCACCAGCTTGACAACCCCAACGACAGTCTCGGAAACCACAAGCACCGGAACCAGTGGGACGACGACAACTCCCACGACTGTCACCCCGACCACCACTGAGTCCACAACAGGTCAGTGATACAATTTTATCATTTTATGTTTAAAGGAAACGTATTGTCTAGAAGGAAACGGGCGTAAAACTCTAACTTCTTAAACGTCACTTTATAAGCGACATCGGCGATAATCTATCGATTCTCAGCAGCTCAAAGTAGGATTGTAAGTCTGTATGCTGATTCTTTTGATAAGCACGTATGGTGCAGCGTTGTATTCTCTTTCCACCATAGTGGCGAGTACGACTAGCGCAACCAGCGCCAGCACCACTGCGGAGAGCACCACCAGCTTGACAACCCCAACGACAGTCTCGGAAACCACAAGCACCGGAACCAGTGAGACGAAGACAACTCCCACCACTGTCACCCCGACCAGCCGTGAGTCCACAACAGGTCAGTGATACAACTTTATTATTTTATTTTTAAAGAAAACGTATTGTCCAGAAGGAAACGGGCGTAAAATAAACTCTAACTTCTTAAACGTCACTTTATGAGCGACATCGGCGATAATATATCGATTCTCAGCAGCTCAAAGTAGGATTGTAAGTCTGTATGCTGATTCTTTTGATAAGCACGTATGGTGCAGCGTTGTATTCTCTTTCCACCATAGTGGCGAGTACGACTAGCGCAACCAGCGCCAGCACCACTGCGGAGAGCACCACCAGCTTGACAACCCCAACGACAGTCTCGGAAACCACAAGCACCGGAACCAGTGGGACGACGACAACTCCTACCACTGTCACTCCGACCACCAGTGAGTCCACAACAGGTCAGTGATACAACTTTATCATTTTATGGTGAAAGGAAACGTATTGTCTAGAAGGAAACGGGCGTAAAACAAACTCTAACTTCTTAAACGTCACTTGATAAGCGACATAGGCGATAATATATCGATTCTCAGCGGCTCAAAGTAGGATTGTAAGTCTGTATGCTGATTCTTTTGATAAGCACGTATGGTGCAGCGTTGTATTCTCTTTCCACCATAGTGGCGAGTACGACTAGCGCAACCAGCGCCAGCACCACTGCGGAGAGCACCACCAGCTTGACAACCCCAACGACAGTCTCGGAAACCACAAGCACCGGAACCAGTGGGACGACGACAACTCCCACCACTGTCACCCCGACCACCAGTGAGTCCACAACAGGTCAGTGATACAACTTTATCATTTTATGTTTAAAGGAAACGTATTGTCTAGAATGAAACGGGCGTAAAATAAACTCTAACTTCTTAAACGTCACTTTATTAGCGACATCGGCGATAATATATCGATTCTCAGCAGAGCAAAGTAGGATTGTAAGTCAGTATGCTGATTCTTTTGATAAGCACGTATGGTGCAGCGTTGTATTCTCTTTCCACCATAGTGGCGAGTACGACTAGCGCAACCAGCGCCAGCACCACTGCGGAGAGCACCACCAGCTTGAAAACCCCAACGACAGTCTCGGAAACCACAAGCACCGGAACCAGTGGGACGACGACAACTCCCACCACTGTCACCCCGACCACCAGTGAGTCCACAACAGGTCAGTGATACAACTTCATCATTTTATGTTTAACGGAAACGTATTGTCTAGAAGGAAACGGGCGTAAAACAAACTCTAACTTCTTAAACGTCACTTTATAAGCGACATCGGCGATAGTATATCAATTCTCAGCAGCTCAAAGTAGGATTGTAAGTCTGTATGCTGATTCTTTTGATAAGCACGTATGGTGCAGCGTGGTATTCTCTTTCCACCATAGTGGCGAGTACGACTAGCGCAACCAGCGCCAGCACCACTGCGGAGAGCACCACCAGCTTGACAACCCCAACGACAGTCTCGGAAACCACAAGCACCGGAACCAGTGAGACGACGACAACTCCCACCACTGTCACCCCGACCAGCAGTGAGTCCACAACAGGTCAGTGATACAACTTTATTATTTTATTTTTAAAGAAAACGTATTGTCCAGAAGGAAACGGGCGTAAAATAAACTCTAACTTCTTAAACGTCACTTTATAAGCGACATCGGCGATAATATATCGATTCTCAGCAGCTCAAAGTAGGATTGTAAGTCTGTATGCTGATTCTTTTGATAAGCACGTATGGTGCAGCGTTGTATTCTCTTTCCACCATAGTGGCGAGTACGACTAGCGCAACCAGCGCCAGCACCACTGCGGAGAGCACCACCAGCTTGACAACCCCAACGACAGTCTCGGAAACCACAAGCACCGGAACCAGTGGGACGACGACAACTCCCACCAATGTCACCCCAACCACCAGTGAGTCCACAACAGGTCAGTGATACAACGTCATCATTTTATGTTGAAAGGAAACGTATTATCTAGAAGGAAACGGGTGTAAAACAAACTCTAACTTCTTAAACGTCACTTTATGAGCGACATCGGCGATAATATATCGATTCTCAGCAGCTCCAAGTAGGATTGTAAGTCTGTATGCTGATTCTTTTGATAAGCACGTATGGTGCAGCTTTGTATTCTCTTTCCACCATAGTGGCGAGTACGACTAGCGCAACCAGCGCCAGCACCACTGCGGAGAGCACCACCAGCTTGACAACCCCAACGACAGTCTCGGAAACCACAAGCACCGGAACCAGTGGGACGACGACAACTCCCACCACTGTCACCCCGACCACCAGTGAGTCCACAACAGGTCAGTGATACAACTTTATCATTTTATGTTTAAAGGAAACGTATTGTCTAGAATGAAACGGGCGTAAAATAAACTCTAACTTCTTAAACGTCACTTTATTAGCGACATCGGCGATAATACATCGATTCTCAGCAGCGCAAAGTAGGATTGTAAGTCAGTATGCTGATTCTTTTGATAAGCACTTATGGTGCAGCGTTGTATTCTCTTTCCACCATAGTGGCGAGTACGACTAGCGCAACCAGCGCCAGCACCACTGCGGAGAGCACCACCAGCTTGACAACCCCAACGACAGTCTCGGAAACCACAAGCACCGGAACCAGTGGGACGACGACAACTCCTACCACTGTCACTCCGACCACCAGTGAGTCCACAACAGGTCAGTGATACAACTTTATCATCTTATGTTTAACGGAAACGTATTGTCTAGAAGGAAACCGGCGTAAAACAAACTCTAACTTCTTAAACGTCACTTGATCAGCGACATCGGCGATATTATATCGATTCTCAGCAGCTCAAAGTAGGATTGTAAGTCTGTATGCTGATTCTTTTGATAAGCACGTATGGTGCAGCGTTGTATTCTCTTTCCACCATAGTGGCGAGTACGACTAGCGCAACCAGCGCCAGCACCACTGCGGAGAGCACCACCAGCTTGACAACCCCAACGACAGTCTCGGAAACCACAAGCACCGGAACCAGTGGGACGACGACAACTCCCACCACTGTCACTCCGACCACCAGTGAGTCCACAACAGGTCAGTGATACAACTTTATCATTTTATGTTTAACGGAAGCGTATTGTCTAGAAGGAAACGGGCGTAAAACAAACTCTAACTTCTTAAACGTCACTTGATAAGCGACATCGGCGATAATATATCGATTCTCAGCGGCTCAAAGTAGGATTGTAAGTCTGTATGCTGATTCTTTTGATAAGCACGTATGGTGCAGCGTTGTATTCTCTTTCCACCATAGTGGCGAGTACGACTAGCGCAACCAGCGCCAGCACCACTGCGGAGAGCACCACCAGCTTGACAACCCCAACGACAGTCTCGGAAACCACAAGCACCGGAACCAGTGGGACGACGACAACTCCTACCACTGTCACTCCGACCACCAGTGAGTCCACAACAGGTCAGTGATACAACGTGATCATTTTATGTTTAACGGAAGCGTATTGTCTAGAAGGAAACGGGCGTAAAACAAACTCTAACTTCTTAAACGTCACTTGATAAGCGACATCGGCGATAATATATCGATTCTCAGCAGCTCAAAGTAGGATTGTAAGTCTGTATGCTGATTCTTTTGATAAGCACGTATGGTGCAGCGTGGTATTCTCTTTCCACCATAGTGGCGAGTACGACTAGCGCAACCAGCGCCAGCACCACTGCGGAGAGCACCACCAGCTTGACAACCCCAACGACAGTCTCGGAAACCACAAGCACCGGAACCAGTGGGACGACGACAACTCCCGCCACTGTCACCCCGACCACCAGTGAGTCCACAACAGGTCAGTGATACAACTTCATCATTTTATGTTTAAAGGAAACGTATTGTCTAGAATGAAACCGGCGTAAAACAAACGCTAACTTCTTAAACGTCACTTTATAAGCGACATCGGCGATAATATATCGATTCTCAGCAGCTCAAAGTAGGATTGTAAGTCTGTATGCTGATTCTTTTGATAAGCACGTATGGTGCAGCGTTGTATTCTCTTTCCACCATAGTGGCGAGTACGACTAGCGCAACCAGCGCCAGCACCACTGCGGAGAGCACCACCAGCTTGACAACCCCAACGACAGTCTCGGAAACCACAAGCACCGGAACCAGTGGGACGACGGCAACTCCCACCACTGTCACCCCGACCACCAGTGAGTCCACAACAGGTCAGTGATACAACTTTATCATTTTATGTTTAAAGGAAACGTATTGTCTAGAAGGAAACGGGCGTAAAACTCTAACTTCTTAAACGTCACTTTATAAGCGACATCGGCGATAATATATCGATTCTCAGCAGCTCAAAGTAGGATTGTAAGTCTGTATGCTGATTCTTTTGATAAGCACGTATGGTGCAGCGTTGCATTCTCTTTCCACCATAGTGGCGAGTACGACTAGCGCAACCAGCGCCAGCACCACTGCGGAGAGCACCACCAGCTTGACAACCCCAACGACAGTCTCGGAAACCACAAGCACCGGAACCAGTGGGACGACGACAACTCCCACCACTGTCACCCCGACCACCACTGAGTCCACAACAGGTCAGTGATACAATTTTATCATTTTATGTTCAAAGGAAACGTATTGTCTAAAAGGAAATGGCGTAAAACTCTAACTTCTTAAACGTCACTTTATAAGCGACATCGGCGATAATATATCGATTCTCAGCAGCTCAAAGTAGGATTGTAAGTCTGTATGCTGATTCTTTTGATAAGCACGTATGGTGCAGCGTTGTATTCTCTTTAAACCATAGTGGCGAGTACGACTAGCGCAACCAGCGCCAGCACCACTGCGGAGAGCACCACCAGCTTGACAACCCCAACGACAGTCTCGGAAACCACAAGCACCGGAACCAGTGGGACGACGACAACTCCCACCACTGTCACCCCGACCACCACTGAGTCCACAACAGGTCAGTGATACAACTTTATCATTTTATGTTTAAAGGAAACGTATTATCTAGAAGGCAACGGGCGTAAAACAAACTCTAACGTCTTAAACGTCACTTTATAAGCGACATCGGCGATAATATAGCGATTCTCAGCAGCTCAAAGTAGGATTGTAAGTCTGTATGCTGAGTCTTTTGATAAGCACGTATGGTGCAGCCTTGTATTCTTTTTCCATCATAGTGGCGAGTACGACTAGCGCAACCAGCGCCAGCACCACTGCGGAGAGCACCACCAGCTTGACAACCCCAACGACAGTCTCGGAAACCACAAGCACCGGAACCAGTGGGACGACGACAACTCCCACCACTGTCACCCCGACCACCACTGAGTCGACAACAGGTCAGGGATACAACTTTAGCATTTTATTTTTAAAGGAAACGTATTATCTAGAAGGAAACGGGCGTAAAACAAACGCTAACTTCTTAAACGTCACTTTATAAGCGACATCGGCGATAATATATCGATTCTCAGCAGCTCAAAGTAGGATTGTAAGTCTGTATGCTGATTCTTTTGATAAGCACGTATGGTGCAGCGTTGTATTCTCTTTCCACCATAGTGGCGAGTACGACTAGCGCAACCAGCGCCAGCACCACTGCGGAGAGCACCACCAGCTTGACAACCCCAACGACAGTCTCGGAAACCACAAGCACCGGAACCAGTGGGACGACGACAACTCCCACCACTGTCACCCCGACCACCACTGAGTCCACAACAGGTCAGTGATACAATTTTATCATTTTATGTTCAAAGGAAACGTATTGTCTAGAAGGAAACGGGCGTAAAACTCTAACTTCTTAAACGTCACTTTATAAGCGACATCGGCGATAATATATCGATTCTCAGCAGCTCAAAGTAGGATTGTAAGTCTGTATGCTGATTCTTTTGATAAGCACGTATGGTGCAGCGTTGTATTCTCTTTCCACCATAGTGGCGAGTACGACTAGCGCAACCAGCGCCAGCACCACTGCGGAGAGCACCACCAGCTTGACAACCCCAACGACAGTCTCGGAAACCACAAGCACCGGAACCAGTGGGACGACGACAACTCCCACCACTGTCACCCCGACCACCACTGAGTCCACAACAGGTCAGTGATACAATTTTATCATTTTATGTTCAAAGGAAACATATTGTCTAGAAGGAAATGGCGTAAAACTCTAACTTCTTAAACGTCACTTTATAAGCGACATCGGCGATAATATATCGATTCTCAGCAGCTCAAAGTAGGATTGTAAGTCTGTATGCTGATTCTTTTGATAAGCACGTATGGTGCAGCGTTGTATTCTCTTTAAACCATAGTGGCGAGTACGACTAGCGCAACCAGCGCCAGCACCACTGCGGAGAGCACCACCAGCTTGACAACCCCAACGACAGTCTCGGAAACCACAAGCACCGGAACCAGTGGGACGACGACAACTCCCACCACTGTCACCCCGACCACCACTGAGTCCACAACAGGTCAGTGATACAACTTTATCATTTTATGTTTAAAGGAAACGTATTATCTAGAAGGCAACGGGCGTAAAACAAACTCTAACGTCTTAAACGTCACTTTATAAGCGACATCGGCGATAATATAGCGATTCTCAGCAGCTCAAAGTAGGATTGTAAGTCTGTATGCTGAGTCTTTTGATAAGCACGTATGGTGCAGCGTTGTATTCTTTTTCCACCATAGTGGCGAGTACGACTAGCGCAACCAGCGCCAGCACCACTGCGGAGAGCACCACCAGCTTGACAACCCCAACGACAGTCTCGGAAACCACAAGCACCGGAACCAGTGGGACGACGACAACTCCCACCACTGTCACCCAGACCACCAGTGAGTCCACAACAGGTCAGTGATACAATTTTATCATTTTATGTTTAAAGGAAACGTATTGTCTAGAAGGAAACGGGCGTAAAACTCTAACTTCTTAAACGTCACTTAATAAGCGACATCGGCGATAATCTATCGATTCCCAGCAGCTCAAAGTAGGATTGTAAGTCTGTATGCTGATTCTTTTGATAAGCACGTATGGTGCAGCGTTGTATTCTCTTTCCACCATAGTGGCGAGTACGACTAGCGCAACCAGCGCCAGCACCACTGCGGAGAGCACCACCAGCTTGACAACCCCAACGACAGTCTCGGAAACCACAAGCACCGGAACCAGTGGGACGACGACAACTCCCACCACTGTCACCCCGACCACCACTGAGTCCACAACAGGTCAGTGATACAATTTTATCATTTTATGTTTAAAGGAAACGTATTTTCTAGAAGGAAAAGGGCGTAAAACTCTAACTTCTTAAACGTCACTTTATAAGCGACATCGGCGATAATATATCGATTCTCAGCAGCTCAAAGTAGGATTGTAAGTCTGTATGCTGATTCTTTTGATAAGCACGTATGGTGCAGCGTTGTATTCTCTTTCCACCATAGTGGCGAGTACGACTAGCGCAACCAGCGCCAGCACCACTGCGGAGAGCACCACCAGCTTGACAACCCCAACGACAGTCTCGGAAACCACAAGCACCGGAACCAGTGGGACGACGACAACTCCCACCACTGTCACCCCGACCACCACTGAGCCCACAACAGGTCAGTGATACAATTTTATCATTTTATGTTCAAAGGAAACGTATTGTCTAGAAGGAAATGGCGTAAAACTCTAACTTCTTAAACGTCACTTTATAAGCGACATCGGCGATAATATATCGATTCTCAGCAGCTCAAAGTAGGATTGTAAGTCTGTATGCTGATTCTTTTGATAAGCACGTATGGTGCAGCGTTGTATTCTCTTTAAACCATAGTGGCGAGTACGACTAGCGCAACCAGCGCCAGCACCACTGCGGAGAGCACCACCAGCTTGACAACCCCAACGACAGTCTCGGAAACCACAAGCACCGGAACCAGTGGGACGACGACAACTCCCACCACTGTCACCCCGACCACCACTGAGTCCACAACAGGTCAGTGATGCAACTTTATCATTTTATGTTTAAAGGAAACGTATTATCTAGAAGGCAACGGGCGTAAAACAAACTCTAACGTCTTAAACGTCACTTTATAAGCGACATCGGCGATAATATAGCGATTCTCAGCAGCTCAAAGTAGGATTGTAAGTCTGTATGCTGAGTCTTTTGATAAGCACGTATGGTGCAGCGTTGTATTCTTTTTCCACCATAGTGGCGAGTACGACTAGCGCAACCAGCGCCAGCACCACTGCGGAGAGCACCACCAGCTTGACAACCCCAACGACAGTCTCGGAAACCACAAGCACCGGAACCAGTGGGACGACGACAACTCCCACCACTGTCACCCCGACCACCACTGAGTCGACAACAGGTCAGTGATACAACTTTAGCATTTTATTTTTAAAGGAAACGTATTATCTAGAAGGAAACGGGCGTAAAACTCTAACTTCTTAAACGTCACTTTATAAGCAACATCGGCGATAATATATCGATTCTCAGCAGCTCAAAGTAGGATTGTAAGTCTGTATGCTGATTCTTTTGATAAGCACGTATGATGCAGCGTTGTATTCTCTTTCCACCATAGTGGCGAGTACGACTAGCGCAACCAGCGCCAGCACCACTGCGGAGAGCACCACCAGCTTGACAACCCCAACGACAGTCTCGGAAACCACAAGCACCGGAACCAGTGGGACGACGACAACTCCCACCACTGTCACCCCGACCACCACTGAGTCCACAACAGGTCAGTGATACAATTTTATCATTTTATGTTCAAAGGAAACGTATTGTCTAGAAGGAAACGGGCGTAAAACTCTAACTTCCTAAACGTCACTTTATAAGCGACATCGGCGATAATATATCGATTCTCAGCAGCTCAAAGTAGGATTGTAAGTCTGTATGCTGATTCTTTTGATAAGCACGTATGGTGCAGCGTTGTATTCTCTTTCCACCATAGTGGCGAGTACGACTAGCGCAACCAGCGCCAGCACCACTGCGGAGAGCACCACCAGCTTGACAACCCCAACGACAGTCTCGGAAACCACAAGCACCGGAACCAATGGGACGACGACAACTCCGACCACTGTCACCCCGACCACCACTGAGTCCACAACAGGTCAGTGATACAACTTTAGCATTTTATTTTTCAAGGAAACGTATTATCTAGAAGGAAACGGACGTAAAACAAACTCTAACTTCTTAAACGTCACTTGATAAGCGACATCGGCTATAATATATCGATTCTCAGCAGCTCAAAGTAGGATTGTAAGTCTGTATGCTGATTCTTTTGATAAGCACGTATGATGCAGCGTTGTATTCTCTTTCCACCATAGTGGCGAGTACGACTAGCGCAACCAGCGCCAGCACCACTGCGGAGAGCACCACCAGCTTGACAACCCCAACGACAGTCTCGGAAACCACAAGCACCGGAACCAGTGGGACGACGACAACTCCCACCACTGTCACCCCGACCACCACTGAGTCCACAACAGGTCAGTGATACAATTTTATCATTTTATGTTTAAAGGAAACGTATTGTCTAGAAGGAAACGGGCGTAAAACTCTGACTTCTTAAACGTCACTTAATAAGCGACATCGGCGATAATCTATCGATTCTCAGCAGCTCAAAGTAGGATTGTAAGTCTGTATGCTGATTCTTTTGATAAGCACGTATGGTGCAGCGTTGTATTCTCTTTCCACCATAGTGGCGAGTACGACTAGCGCAACCAGCGCCAGCACCACTGCGGAGAGCACCACCAGCTTGACAACCCCAACGACAGTCTCGGAAACCACAAGCACCGGAACCAGTGGGACGAAGACAACTCCCACCACTGTCACCCCGACCACCACTGAGTCCACAACAGGTCAGTGATACAATTTTATCATTTTATATTCAAAGGAAACGTATTGTCTAGAAGGAAACGGGCGTAAAACTCTAACTTCTTAAACGTCACTTTATAAGCGACATCGGCGTTAATATATCGATTCTCAGCAGCTCAAAATAGGATTGTAAGTCTGTATGCTGATTCTTTTGATAAGCACGTATGGTGCAGCGTTGTATTCTCTTTCCACCATAGTGGCGAGTACGACTAGCGCAACCAGCGCCAGCACCACTGCGGAGAGCACCACCAGCTTGACAACCCCAACGACAGTCTCGGAAACCACAAGCACCGGAACCAGTGGGACGACGACAACTCCCACCACTGTCACCCCGACCACCACTGAGTTCACAACAGGTCAGTGATACAACTTTATCATTTTTATTTTTCAAGGAAACGTATTATCTAGAAGGAAACGGACGTAAAACAAACTCTAACTTCTTAAACGTCACTTTATAAGCGAGATCGCCGATAATATATCGATTCTCAGCAGCTCAAAGTAGGATTGTAAGTCTGTATGCTGATTCTTTTGATAAGCACGTATGATGCAGCGTTGTATTCTCTTTCCACCATAGTGGCGAGTACGACTAGCGCAACCAGCGCCAGCACCACTGCGGAGAGCACCACCAGCTTGACAACCCCAAAGACAGTCTCGGAAACCACAAGCACCGGAACCAGTGGGACGACGACAACTCCCACCACTGTCACCCCGACCACCAGTGAGCCGACAACAGGTCAGTGATACAATTTTGTCATTTTATGTTCAAAGGACACGTATTGTCTAGAAGGAAACGGGCGTAAAACAAACTCTAACTTCTTAAACGTCACTTTATAAGCGACATCGGCGATAATATACCGATTCTCAGCAGCTCAAACTAGGATTGTAAGTCTGTATGCTGATTCTTTTGATAAGCACGTATGGTGCAGCGTTGTATTCTCTTTCCACCATAGTGGCGAGTACGACTAGCGCAACCAGCGCCAGCACCACTGCGAAGAGCACCACCAGCTTGACAACCCCAACGACAGTCTCGGAAACCACAAGCACCGGAACCAGTGGGACGACGACAACTCCCACCACTGTCACCCCGACCACCAGTGAGTCGACAACAGGTCAGTGATACAATTTTATCATTTTATGTTTAAAGGAAACGTATTGTCTAGAAGGAAACGGGCGTAAAACTCTAACTTCTTAAACGTCACTTTATAAGCGACATCGGCGATAATATATCGATTCTCAGCAGCTCAAAGTAGGATTGTAAGTCTGTATGCTGATTTTTTTGATAAGCGCGTATGGTGCAACGTTGTATTCTCGTTCCACCATAGTGGCGAGTACGACTAGCGCAACCAGCGCCAGCACCACTGCGGAGAGCACCACCAGCTTGACAACCCCAACGACAGTCTCGGAAACCACAAGCACCGGAACCAGTGGGACGACGACAACTCCCACCACTGTCACCCCGACCACCACTGAGTCCACAACAGGTCAGTGATACAACTTTATCATTTTATGTTAAAAGGAAACGTATTGTCTAGAAGGAAACGGGCGTAAAACTCTAACTTCTTAAACGTCACTTTATAGGCGACATCGGCGATAATATATCGATTCTCAGCAGCTCAAAGTAGGATTGTAAGTCTGTATGCTGATTCTTTTGATAAGCACGTATGATGCAGCGTTGTATTCTCTTTCCACCATAGTGGCGAGTACGACTAGCGCAACCAGCGCCAGCACCACTGCGGAGAGCACCACCAGCTTGACAACCCCAACGACAGTCTCGGAAACCACAAGCACCGGAACCAGTGGGACGACGACAACTCCCACCACTGTCACCCCGACCACCACTGAGTCCACAACAGGTCAGTGATACAACTTTATCATTTTATGTTAAAAGGAAACGTATTGTCTAGAAGGAAACGGGCGTAAAACTCTAACTTCTTAAACGTCACTTTATAAGCGACATCGGCGTTAATATATCGATTCTCAGCAGCTCAAAATAGGATTGTAAGTCTGTATGCTGATTCTTTTGATAAGCACGTATGGTGCAGCGTTGTATTCTCTTTCCACCATAGTGGCGAGTACGACTAGCGCAACCAGCGCCAGCACCACTGCGGAGAGCACCACCAGCTTGACAACCCCAACGACAGTCTCGGAAACCACAAGCACCGGAACCAGTGGGACGACGACAACTCCCACCACTGTCACCCCGACCACCACTGAGTTCACAACAGGTCAGTGATACAACTTTATCATTTTTATTTTTCAAGGAAACGTATTATCTAGAAGGAAACGGACGTAAAACAAACTCTAACTTCTTAAACGTCACTTTATAAGCGAGATCGCCGATAATATATCGATTCTCAGCAGCTCAAAGTAGGATTGTAAGTCTGTATGCTGATTCTTTTGATAAGCACGTATGATGCAGCGTTGTATTCTCTTTCCACCATAGTGGCGAGTACGACTAGCGCAACCAGCGCCAGCACCACTGCGGAGAGCACCACCAGCTTGACAACCCCAAAGACAGTCTCGGAAACCACAAGCACCGGAACCAGTGGGACGACGACAACTCCCACCACTGTCACCCCGACCACCAGTGAGTCGACAACAGGTCAGTGATACAATTTTGTCATTTTATGTTCAAAGGACACGTATTGTCTAGAAGGAAACGGGCGTAAAACAAACTCTAACTTCTTAAACGTCACTTTATAAGCGACATCGGCGATAATATACCGATTCTCAGCAGCTCAAACTAGGATTGTAAGTCTGTATGCTGATTCTTTTGATAAGCACGTATGGTGCAGCGTTGTATTCTCTTTCCACCATAGTGGCGAGTACGACTAGCGCAACCAGCGCCAGCACCACTGCGAAGAGCACCACCAGCTTGACAACCCCAACGACAGTCTCGGAAACCACAAGCACCGGAACCAGTGGGACGACGACAACTCCCACCACTGTCACCCCGACCACCAGTGAGTCGACAACAGGTCAGTGATACAACTTTATCATTTTATGTTTAAAGGAAACGTATTATCTAGAAGGCAACGGGCGTAAAACAAACTCTAACGTCTTAAACGTCACTTTATAAGCGACATCGGCGATAATATAGCGATTCTCAGCAGCTCAAAGTAGGATTGTAAGTCTGTATGCTGAGTCTTTTGATAAGCACGTATGGTGCAGCGTTGTATTCTTTTTCCACCATAGTGGCGAGTACGACTAGCCCAACCAGCGCCAGCACCACTGCGGAGAGCACCACCAGCTTGACAACCCCAACGACAGTCTCGGAAACCACAAGCACCGGAACCAGTGGGACGACGACAACTCCCACGACTGTCACCCCGACCACCACTGAGTCCACAACAGGTCAGTGATACAATTTTATCATTTTATGTTTAAAGGAAACGTATTGTCTAGAAGGAAACGGGCGTAAAACTCTAACTTCTTAAACGTCACTTTATAAGCGACATCGGCGATAATCTATCGATTCTCAGCAGCTCAAAGTAGGATTGTAAGTCTGTATGCTGATTCTTTTGATAAGCACGTATGGTGCAGCGTTGTATTCTCTTTCCACCATAGTGGCGAGTACGACTAGCGCAACCAGCGCCAGCACCACTGCGGAGAGCACCACCAGCTTGACAACCCCAACGACAGTCTCGGAAACCACAAGCACCGGAACCAGTGGGACGACGACAACTCCCACCACTGTCACCCCGACCACCAGTGAGTCCACAACAGGTCAGTGATACAACTTGATCATTTTATGTTAAAAGGAAACGTATTGTCTAGAAGGAAACGGGCGTAAAACTCTAACTTCTTAAACGTCACTTTATAAGCGACATCGGCGATAATATATCGATTCTCAGCAGCTCAAAGTAGGATTGTAAGTCTGTATGCTGATTCTTTTGATAAGCACGTATGGTGCAGCGTTGTATTCTCTTTCCACCATAGTGGCGAGTACGACTAGCGCAACCAGCGCCAGCACCACTGCGGAGAGCACCACCAGCTTGACAACCCCAACGACAGTCTCGGAAACCACAAGCACCGGAACCAATGGGACGACGACAACTCCCACCACTGTCACCCCGACCACCACTGAGTCCACAACAGGTCAGTGATACAACTTTAGCATTTTATTTTTCAAGGAAACGTATTATCTAGAAGGAAACGGACGTAAAACAAACTCTAACTTCTTAAACGTCACTTTATAAGCGACATCGGCGATAATATATCGATTCTCAGCAGCTCAAAGTAGGATTGTAAGTCTGTATGCTGATTCTTTTGATAAGCACGTATGATGCAGCGTTGTATTCTCTTTCCACCATAGTGGCGAGTACGACTAGCGCAACCAGCGCCAGCACCACTGCGGCGAGCACCACCAGCTTGACAACCCCAACGACAGTCTCGGAAACCACAAGCACCGGAACCAGTGGGACGACGACAACTCCCAGCACTGTCACCCCGACCACCACTGAGTTCACAACAGGTCAGTGATACAACTTTATCATTTCATGTTCAAAGGAAACGTATTGTCTAGAAGGAAACGGGCGTAAAACTCTAACTTCTTAAACGACACTTTATAAGCGACATCGGCGATAATATATCGATTCTCAGCAGCTCAAAGTAGGATTGTAAGTCTGTATGCTGATTCTTTTGATAAGCACGTATGGTGCAGCGTTGTATTCTCTTTCCACCATAGTGGCGAGTACGACTAGCGCAACCAGCGCCAGCACCACTGCGGAGAGCACGACCAGCTTGACAACCCCAACGACAGTCTCGAAAACCACAAGCACCGGAACCAGTGGGACGACGACAACTCCCACCACTGTCACCCCGACCACCACTGAGTTCACAACAGGTCAGTGATACAACTTTATCATTTTTATTTTTCAAGGAAACGTATTATCTAGAAGGAAACGGACGTAAAACAAACTCTAACTTCTTAAACGTCACTTTATAAGCGAGATCGCCGATAATATATCGATTCTCAGCAGCTCAAAGTAGGATTGTAAGTCTGTATGCTGATTCTTTTGATAAGCACGTATGATGCAGCGTTGTATTCTCTTTCCACCATAGTGGCGAGTACGACTAGCGCAACCAGCGCCAGCACCACTGCGGAGAGCACCACCAGCTTGACAACCCCAAAGACAGTCTCGGAAACCACAAGCACCGGAACCAGTGGGACGACGACAACTCCCACCACTGTCACCCCGACCACCAGTGAGTCGACAACAGGTCAGTGATACAATTTTGTCATTTTATGTTCAAAGGACACGTATTGTCTAGAAGGAAACGGGCGTAAAACAAACTCTAACTTCTTAAACGTCACTTTATAAGCGACATCGGCGATAATATACCGATTCTCAGCAGCTCAAACTAGGATTGTAAGTCTGTATGCTGATTCTTTTGATAAGCACGTATGGTGCAGCGTTGTATTCTCTTTCCACCATAGTGGCGAGTACGACTAGCGCAACCAGCGCCAGCACCACTGCGAAGAGCACCACCAGCTTGACAACCCCAACGACAGTCTCGGAAACCACAAGCACCGGAACCAGTGGGACGACGACAACTCCCACCACTGTCACCCCGACCACCAGTGAGTCGACAACAGGTCAGTGATACAATTTTATCATTTTATGTTTAAAGGAAACGTATTGTCTAGAAGGAAACGGGCGTAAAACTCTAACTTCTTAAACGTCACTTTATAAGCGACATCGGCGATAATATATCGATTCTCAGCAGCTCAAAGTAGGATTGTAAGTCTGTATGCTGATTTTTTTGATAAGCGCGTATGGTGCAACGTTGTATTCTCGTTCCACCATAGTGGCGAGTACGACTAGCGCAACCAGCGCCAGCACCACTGCGGAGAGCACCACCAGCTTGACAACCCCAACGACAGTCTCGGAAACCACAAGCACCGGAACCAGTGGGACGACGACAACTCCCACCACTGTCACCCCGACCACCACTGAGTCCACAACAGGTCAGTGTTACAACTTTATCATTTTATGTTAAAATGAAACGTATTGTCTAGAAGGAAACGGGCGTAAAACTCTAACTTCTTAAACGTCACTTTATAGGCGACATCGGCGATAATATATCGATTCTCAGCAGCTCAAAGTAGGATTGTAAGTCTGTATGCTGATTCTTTTGATGAGCACGTATGATGCAGCGTTGTATTCTCTTTCCACCATAGTGGCGAGTACGACTAGCGCAACCAGCGCCAGCACCACTGCGGAGAGCACCACCAGCTTGACAACCCCAACGACAGTCTCGGAAACCACAAGCACCGGAACCAGTGGGACAACGACAACTCCCACCACTGTCACCCCGACCACCACTGAGTCGACAACAGGTCAGTGATACAACTTTATCATTTGATGTTAAAAGGAAACGTATTGTCTAGAAGGAAACGGGCGTAAAACTCTAACTTCTTAAACGTCACTTTATAAGCGACATCGGCGATAATATATCGATTCTCAGCAGCTCAAAGTAGGATTGTAAGTCTGTATGCTGATTCTTTTGATAAGCACGTATGATGCAGCGTTGTATTCTCTTTCCACCATAGTGGCGAGTACGACTAGCGCAACCAGCGCCAGCACCACTGCGGAGAGCACCACCAGCTTGACAACCCCAACGACAGTCTCGGAAACCACAAGCACCGGAACCAGTGGGACGACGACAACTCCCACCACTGTCACCCCGACCACCAGTGAGTCCACAACAGGTCAGTGATACAACTTGATCATTTTATGTTAAAAGGAAACGTATTGTCTAGAAGGAAACGGGCGTAAAACTCTAACTTCTTAAACGTCACTTTATAAGCGACATCGGCGATAATATATCGATTCTCAGCAGCTCAAAGTAGGATTGTAAGTCTGTATGCTGATTCTTTTGATAAGCACGTATGGTGCAGCGTTGTATTCTCTTTCCACCATAGTGGCGAGTACGACTAGCGCAACCAGCGCCAGCACCACTGCGGAGAGCACCACCAGCTTGACAACCCCAACGACAGTCTCGGAAACCACAAGCACCGGAACCAATGGGACGACGACAACTCCCACCACTGTCACCCCGACCACCACTGAGTCCACAACAGGTCAGTGATACAACTTTAGCATTTTATTTTTCAAGGAAACGTATTATCTAGAAGGAAACGGACGTAAAACAAACTCTAACTTCTTAAACGTCACTTTATAAGCGACATCGGCGATAATATATCGATTCTCAGCAGCTCAAAGTAGGATTGTAAGTCTGTATGCTGATTCTTTTGATAAGCACGTATGATGCAGCGTTGTATTCTCTTTCCACCATAGTGGCGAGTACGACTAGCGCAACCAGCGCCAGCACCACTGCGGCGAGAACCACCAGCTTGACAACCCCAACGACAGTCTCGGAAACCACAAGCACCGGAACCAGTGGGACGACGACAACTCCCAGCACTGTCACCCCGACCACCACTGAGTTCACAACAGGTCAGTGATACAACTTTATCATTTCATGTTCAAAGGAAACGTATTGTCTAGAAGGAAACGGGCGTAAAACTCTAACTTCTTAAACGACACTTTATAAGCGACATCGGCGATAATATATCGATTCTCAGCAGCTCAAACTAGGATTGTAAGTCTGTATGCTGATTCTTTTGATAAGCACGTATGGTGCAGCGTTGTATTCTCTTTCCACCATAGTGGCGAGTACGACTAGCGCAACCAGCGCCAGCACCACTGCGAAGAGCACCACCAGCTTGACAACCCCAACGACAGTCTCGGAAACCACAAGCACCGGAACCAGTGGGACGACGACAACTCCCACCACTGTCACCCCGACCACCAGTGAGTCGACAACAGGTCAGTGATACAATTTTATCATTTTATGTTTAAAGGAAACGTATTGTCTAGAAGGAAACGGGCGTAAAACTCTAACTTCTTAAACGTCACTTTATAAGCGACATCGGCGATAATATATCGATTCTCAGCAGCTCAAAGTAGGATTGTAAGTCTGTATGCTGATTTTTTTGATAAGCGCGTATGGTGCAACGTTGTATTCTCGTTCCACCATAGTGGCGAGTACGACTAGCGCAACCAGCGCCAGCACCACTGCGGAGAGCACCACCAGCTTGACAACCCCAACGACAGTCTCGGAAACCACAAGCACCGGAACCAGTGGGACGACGACAACTCCCACCACTGTCACCCCGACCACCACTGAGTCCACAACAGGTCAGTGTTACAACTTTATCATTTTATGTTAAAATGAAACGTATTGTCTAGAAGGAAACGGGCGTAAAACTCTAACTTCTTAAACGTCACTTTATAGGCGACATCGGCGATAATATATCGATTCTCAGCAGCTCAAAGTAGGATTGTAAGTCTGTATGCTGATTCTTTTGATAAGCACGTATGATGCAGCGTTGTATTCTCTTTCCACCATAGTGGCGAGTACGACTAGCGCAACCAGCGCCAGCACCACTGCGGAGAGCACCACCAGCTTGACAACCCCAACGACAGTCTCGGAAACCACAAGCACCGGAACCAGTGGGACGACGACAACTCCCACCACTGTCACCCCGACCACCACTGAGTCGACAACAGGTCAGTGATACAACTTTATCATTTGATGTTAAAAGGAAACGTATTGTCTAGAAGGAAACGGGCGTAAAACTCTAACTTCTTAAACGTCACTTTATAAGCGACATCGGCGATAATATATCGATTCTCAGCAGCTCAAAGTAGGATTGTAAGTCTGTATGCTGATTCTTTTGATAAGCACGTATGATGCAGCGTTGTATTCTCTTTCCACCATAGTGGCGAGTACGACTAGCGCAACCAGCGCCAGCACCACTGCGGAGAGCACCACCAGCTTGACAACCCCAACGACAGTCTCGGAAACCACAAGCACCGGAACCAGTGGGACGACGACAACTCCCACCACTGTCACCCCGACCACCAGTGAGTCCACAACAGGTCAGTGATACAACTTGATCATTTTATGTTAAAAGGAAACGTATTGTCTAGAAGGAAACGGGCGTAAAACTCTAACTTCTTAAACGTCACTTTATAAGCGACATCGGCGATAATATATCGATTCTCAGCAGCTCAAAGTAGGATTGTAAGTCTGTATGCTGATTCTTTTGATAAGCACGTATGGTGCAGCGTTGTATTCTCTTTCCACCATAGTGGCGAGTACGACTAGCGCAACCAGCGCCAGCACCACTGCGGAGAGCACCACCAGCTTGACAACCCCAACGACAGTCTCGGAAACCACAAGCACCGGAACCAATGGGACGACGACAACTCCCACCACTGTCACCCCGACCACCACTGAGTCCACAACAGGTCAGTGATACAACTTTAGCATTTTATTTTTCAAGGAAACGTATTATCTAGAAGGAAACGGACGTAAAACAAACTCTAACTTCTTAAACGTCACTTTATAAGCGACATCGGCGATAATATATCGATTCTCAGCAGCTCAAAGTAGGATTGTAAGTCTGTATGCTGATTCTTTTGATAAGCACGTATGATGCAGCGTTGTATTCTCTTTCCACCATAGTGGCGAGTACGACTAGCGCAACCAGCGCCAGCACCACTGCGGCGAGAACCACCAGCTTGACAACCCCAACGACAGTCTCGGAAACCACAAGCACCGGAACCAGTGGGACGACGACAACTCCCAGCACTGTCACCCCGACCACCACTGAGTTCACAACAGGTCAGTGATACAACTTTATCATTTCATGTTCAAAGGAAACGTATTGTCTAGAAGGAAACGGGCGTAAAACTCTAACTTCTTAAACGACACTTTATAAGCGACATCGGCGATAATATATCGATTCTCAGCAGCTCAAAGTAGGATTGTAAGTCTGTATGCTGATTCTTTTGATAAGCACGTATGGTGCAGCGTTGTATTCTCTTTCCACCATAGTGGCGAGTACGACTAGCGCAACCAGCGCCAGCACCACTGCGGAGAGCACCACCAGCTTGACAACCCCAACGACAGTCTCGAAAACCACAAGCACCGGAACCAGTGGGACGACGACAACTCCCACCACTGTCACCCCGACCACCACTGAGTCCACAACAGGTCAGTGATACAACTTTATCATTTTATTTTTAAAGGAAACGTATTATCTAGAAGGAAACGGACGTAAAACAAACTCTAACTTCTTAAACGTCACTTTATAAGCGAGATCGCCGATAATATATCGATTCTCAGCAGCTCAAAGTAGGATTGTAAGTCTGTATGCTGATTCTTTTGATAAGCACGTATGGTGCAGCGTTGTATTCTCTTTCCACCATAGTGGCGAGTACGACTAGCGCAACCAGCGCCAGCACCACTGCGGAGAGCACCACCAGCTTGACAACCCCAACGACAGTCTCGGAAACCACAAGCACCGGAACCAGTGGGACGACGACAACTCCCACCACTGTCACCCCGACCACCACTGAGTCCACAACAGGTCAGTGATACAACTTTATCATTTTATGTTTAAAGGAAACGTATTATCAAAAGGCAACGGGTGTAAAACAAACTCTAACTTCTTAAACGTCACTTTATAAGCGACATCGGCGATAATATATCGATTCTCAGCAGCTCAAAGTAGGATTGTAAGTCTGTATGCTGATTCTTTTGATAAGCACGTATGATGCAGCGTTGTATTCTCTTTCCACCATAGTGGCGAGTACGACTAGCGCAACCAGCGCCAGCACCACTGCGGAGAGCACCACCAGCTTGACAACCCCAACGACAGTCTCGGAAACCACAAGCACCGGAACCAGTGGGACGACGACAACTCCCACCACTGTCACCCCGACCACCACTGAGTCCACAACAGGTCAGTGATACAATTTTATCATTTTATGTTTAAAGGAAACGTATTGTCTAGAAGGAAACGGGCGTAAAACTAACTTCTTAAAGGTCACTTAATAAGCGACATCGGCGATAATCTATCCATTCTCAGCAGCTCAAAGTAGGATTGTAAGTCTGTATGCTGATTCTTTTGATAAGCACGTATGGTGCAGCGTTGTATTCTCTTTCCACCATAGTGGCGAATACGACTAGCGCAACCAGCGCCAGCACCACTGCGGAGAGCACCACCAGCTTGACAACCCCAACGACAGTCTCGGAAACCACAAGCACCGGAACCAGTGGGACGACGACAACTCCCACCACTGTCACCCCGACCACCACTGAGTCCACAACAGGTCAGTGATACAATTTTATCATTTTATGTTTAAAGGAAACGTATTGTCTAGAAGGAAACGGGCGTAAAACTCTAACTTCCTAAACGTCACTTTATAAGCGACATCGGCGATAATATATCGATTCTCAGCAGCTCAAAGTAGGATTGTAAGTCTGTATGCTGATTCTTTTGATAAGCACGTATGATGCAGCGTTGTATTCTCTTTCCACCATAGTGGCGAGTACGACTAGCGCAACCAGCGCCAGCACCACTGCGGAGAGCACCACCAGCTTGACAACCCCAACGACAGTCTCGGAAACCACAAGCACCGGAACCAATGGGACGACGACAACTCCGACCACTGTCACCCCGACCACCACTGAGTCCACAACAGGTCAGTGATACAATTTCAGCATTTTATTTTTCAAGGAAACGTATTATCTAGAAGGAAACGGACGTAAAACAAACTCTAACTTCTTCAACGTCACTTTATAAGCGACATCGGCGATAATATATCGATTCTCAGCAGCTCAAAGTAGGATTGTAAGTCTGTATGCTGATTCTTTTGATAAGCACGTATGATGCAGCGTTGTATTCTCTTTCCACCATAGTGGCGAGTACGACTAGCGCAACCAGCGCCAGCACCACTGCGGAGAGCACCACCAGCTTGACAACCCCAACGACAGTCTCGGAAACCACAAGCACCGGAACCAGTGGGACGACGACAACTCCCACCACTGTCACCCCGACCACCACTGAGTCCACAACAGGTCAGTGATACAATTTTATCATTTTATGTTTAAAGGAAACGTATTGTCTAGAAGGAAACGGGCGTAAAACTCTAACTTCTTAAACGTCACTTAATAAGCGACATCGGCGATAATCTATCGATTCTCAGCAGCTCAAAGTAGGATTGTAAGTCTGTATGCTGATTCTTTTGATAAGCACGTATGGTGCAGCGTTGTATTCTCTTTCCACCATAGTGGCGAGTACGACTAGCGCAACCAGCGCCAGCACCACTGCGGAGAGCACCACCAGCTTGACAACCCCAACGACAGTCTCGGAAACCACAAGCACCGGAACCAGTGGGACGACGACAACTCCCACCACTGTCACCCCGACCACCAGTGAGTCCATAACAGGTCAGTGATACAACTTTATCATATTATTTTCAAAGGAAACGTATTATCTAGAAGAAAACAGGCGTAAAACAAACTCTAACTTCTTAAACGTCACTTTATAAGCGACATCGGCGATAATATATCGATTCTCAGCAGCTCAAAATAGGATTGTAAGTCTGTATGCTGATTCTTTTGATAAGCACGTATGATGCAGCGTTGTATTCTCTTTCCACCATAGTGGCGAGTACGACTAGCGCAACCAGCGCCAGCACCACTGCGGAGAGCACCACCAGCTTGACAACCCCAACGACAGTCTCGGAAACCACAAGCACCGGAACCAGTGAGACGACGACAACTCCCACCACTGTCACCCCGACCACCAGTGAGTCGACAACAGGTCAGTGATACAATTTTATCATTTTATGTTTAAAGGAAACGTATTGTCTAGAATGAAACGGGCGTAAAACTCTAACTTCTTAAACGTCACTTAATAAGCGACATCGGCGATAATATATCGATTCTCAGCAGCTCAAAGTAGGATTGTAAGTCTGTATGCTGATTCTTTTGATAAGCGCGTATGGTGCAGCGTTGTATTCTCTTTCCACCATAGTGGCGAGTACGACTAGCGCAACCAGCGCCAGCACCACTGCGGAGAGCACCACCAGCTTGACAACCCCAACGACAGTCTCGGAAACCACAGGCACCGGAACCAGTGGGGCGACGACAACTCCCACCACTGTCACTCCGACCACCACTGAGTCCACAACAGGTCAGTGATACAACTTTATCATTTTAAGTTCAAAGGAAACGTATTATCTAGAAGAAAACAGGCGTAAAACAAACTCTAACTTCTTAAACGTCACTTTATAAGCGACATCGGCGATAATATATCGATTCTCAGCAGCTCAAAATAGGATTGTAAGTCTGTATGCTGATTCTTTTGATAAGCACGTATGATGCAGCGTTGTATTCTCTTTCCACCATAGTGGCGAGTACGACTAGCGCAACCAGCGCCAGCACCACTGCGGAGAGCACCACCAGCTTGACAACCCCAACGACAGTCTCGGAAACCACAAGCACCGGAACCAGTGAGACGACGACAACTCCCACCACTGTCACCCCGACCACCAGTGAGTCGACAACAGGTCAGTGATACAATTTTATCATTTTATGTATAAAGGAAACGTATTGTCTAGAAGGAAACGGGCGTAAAACTCTAACTTCTTAAACGTCACTTAATAAGCGACATCGGCGATAATATATCGATTCTCAGCAGCTCAAAGTAGGATTGTAAGTCTGTATGCTGATTCTTTTGATAAGCGCGTATGGTGCAGCGTTGTATTCTCTTTCCACCATAGTGGCGAGTACGACTAGCGCAACCAGCGCCAGCACCACTGCGGAGAGCACCACCAGCTTGACAACCCCAACGACAGTCTCGGAAACCACAGGCACCGGAACCAGTGTTACGACGACAACTCCCACCACTGTCACTCCGACCACCACTGAGTCCACAACAGGTCAGTGATACAACTTTAGCATTTTATGTTAAAAGGAAACGTATTGTCTAGAAGGAAACGGGCGTAAAACTCTAACTTCTTAAACGTCACTTAATAAGCGACATCGGCGATAATATATCGATTCTCAGCAGCTCAAAGTAGGATTGTAAGTCTGTATGCTGATTCTTTTGATAAGCGCGTATGGTGCAGCGTTGTATTCTCTTTCCACCATAGTGGCGAGTACGACTAGCGCAACCAGCGCCAGCACCACTGCGGAGAGCACCACCAGCTTGACAACCCCAATGACAGTCTCGGAAACCACAAGCACCGGAACCAGTGGGACGACGACAACTCCCACCACTGTCACCCCGACCACCAGTGAGTCGACAACAGGTCAGTGATACAATTTTATCATTTTATGTTTAAAGGAAACGTATTGTCTAGAAGGAAACGGGCGTAAAACTCTAACTTCTTAAACGTCACTTAATAAGCGACACCGGCGATAATATATCGATTCTCAGCAGCTCAAAGTAGGATTGTAAGTCTGTATGCTGATTCTTTTGATAAGCGCGTATGGTGCAGCGTTGTATTCTCTTTCCACCATAGTGGCGAGTACGACTAGCGCAACCAGCGCCAGCACCACTGCGGAGAGCACCACCAGCTTGACAACCCCAACGACAGTCTCGGAAACTACAGGCACCGGAACCAGTGGGACGACGACAACTCCCACCACTGTCACCCCGACCACCACTGAGTCCACAACAGGTCAGTGATACAACTTTATCATTTTATGTTAAAAGAAAACGTATTGTCTAGAAGGAAACGGGCGTAAAACTCGAACTTCTTAAACGTCACTTTATAAGCGACATCGGCGATAATATATCGATTCTCAGCAGCTCAAAGTAGGATTGTAAGTCTGTATGCTGATTCTTTTGATAAGCACGTATGGTGCAGCGTTGTATTCTCTTTCCACCATAGTGGCGAGTACGACTAGCGCAACCAGCGCCAGCACCACTGCGGAGAGCACCACCAGCTTGACAACCCCAACGACAGTCTCGGAAACCACAAGCACCGGAACCAGTGGGACGACGACAACTCCCACCACTGTCACCCCGACCACCAGTGAGTCGAAAACAGGTCAGTGATGCAATTTTATCATTTTATGTTTAAAGGAAACGTATTGTCTAGAAGGAAACGGGCGTAAAACTCTAACTTCTTAAACGTCACTTTATAAGCGACATCGGCGATAATATATCGATTCTCAGCAGCTTAAAGTAGGATTGTAAGTCTGTATGCTGATTCTTTTGATAAGCACGTATGATGCAGCGTTGTATTCTCTTTCCACCATAGTGGCGAGTACGACTAGCGCAACCAGCGCCAGCACCACTGCGGAGAGCACCACCAGCTTGACAACCCCAACGACAGTCTCGGAAACCACAAGCACCGGAACCAGTGGGACGACGACAACTCCCACCACTGTCACCCCGACCACCACTGAGTTCACAACAGGTCAGTGATACAACTTTATCATTTTATGTTAAAAGGAAACGTATTGTCTAGAAGGAAACGGGCGTAAAACTCTAACTTCTTAAACGTCACTTTATAAGCGACATCGGCGATAATATATCGATTCTCAGCAGCTCAAAGTAGGATTGTAAGTCTGTATGCTGATTCTTTTGATAAGCACGTATGGTGCAGCGTTGTATTCTCTTTCCACCATAGTGGCGAGTACGACTAGCGCAACCAGCGCCAGCACCACTGCGGAGAGCACCACCAGCTTGACAACCCCAACGACAGTCTCGGAAACCACAAGCACCGGAACCAGTGGGACGACGACAACTCCCACCACTGTCACCCTGACCACCAGTGAGTCCACAACAGGTCAGTGATACAACTTTATCATTTTATTTTGAAAGGAAAGGTATGATCTAGAAGAAAACGGGCGTAAAACAAACTCTAACTTCTTAAACGTCACTTTATAAGCGACATCGGCGATAATATATCGATTCTCAGCAGCTCAAAATAGGATTGTAAGTCTGTATGCTGATTCTTTTGATAAGCACGTATGATGCAGCGTTGTATTCTCTTTCCACCATAGTGGCGAGTACGACTAGCGCAACCAGCGCCAGCACCACTGCGGAGAGCACCACCAGCTTGACAACCCCAACGACAGTCTCGGAAACCACAAGCACCGGAACCAGTGAGACGACGACAACTCCCACCACTGTCACCCCGACCACCAGTGAGTCGACAACAGGTCAGTGATACAATTTTATCATTTTATGTTTAAAGGAAACGTCTTGTCTAGAAGGAAACGGGCGTAAAACTCTAACTTCTTAAACGTCACTTAATAAGCGACATCGGCGATAATATATCGATTCTCAGCAGCTCAAAGTAGGATTGTAAGTCTGTATGCTGATTCTTTTGATAAGCGCGTATGGTGCAGCGTTGTATTCTCTTTCCACCATAGTGGCGAGTACGACTAGCGCAACCAGCGCCAGCACCACTGCGGAGAGCACCACCAGCTTGACAACCCCAACGACAGTCTCGGAAACCACAGGCACCGGAACCAGTGGGACGACGACAACTCCCACCACTGTCACCCCGACCACCACTGAGTCCACAACAGGTCAGTGATACAACTTCATCATTTTATGTTTAAAGGAAACGTATTGTCTAGAAGGAAACGGGCGTAAAACTCTAACTTCTTAAACGTCACTTTATAAGCGACATCGGCGATAATATATCGATTCTCAGCAGCTCAAAGTAGGATTGTAAGTCTGTATGCTGATTCTTTTGATAAGCACGTATGATGCAGCGTTGTATTCTCTTTCCACCATAGTGGCGAGTACGACTAGCGCAACCAGCGCCCGCACCACTGCGGAGAGCACCACCAGCTTGACAACCCCAACGACAGTCTCGGAAACCACAAGCACCGGAACCAGTGGGACGACGACAACTCCCACCACTGTCAACCCGACCACCACTGAGTCGACAACAGGTCAGTGATACAACTTTATCATTTTATGTTAAAAGGAAACGTATTGTCTAGAAGGAAACGGGCGTAAAACTAACTTCTTAAACGTCACTTTATAAGCGACATCGGCGATAATATATCGATTCTCAGCAGCTCAAAGTAGGATTGTAAGTCTGTATGCTGATTCTTTTGATAAGCACGTATGGTGCAGCGTTGTATTCTCTTTCCACCATAGTGGCGAGTACGACTAGCGCAACCAGCGCCAGCACCACTGCGGAGAGCACCACCAGCTTGACAACCCCAACGACAGTCTCGGAAACCACAAGCACCGGAACCAGTGGGACGACGACAACTCCCACCACTGTCACCCCGACCACCAGTGAGTCCACAACAGGTCAGTGATACTACTTTATCATTTTATTTTGAAAGGAAACGTATTATCTAGAAGAAAACGGGCGTAAAACAAACTCTAACTTCTTAAACGTCACTTTATAAGCGACATCGGCGATAATATATCGATTCTCAGCAGCTCAAAATAGGATTGTAAGTCTGTATGCTGATTCTTTTGATAAGCACGTATGATGCAGCGTTGTATTCTCATTCCACCATAGTGGCGAGTACGACTAGCGCAACCAGCGCCAGCACCACTGCGGAGAGCACCACCAGCTTGACAACCCCAACGACAGTCTCGGAAACCACAAGCACCGGAACCAGTGAGACGACGACAACTCCCACCACTGTCACCCCGACCACCAGTGAGTCGACAACAGGTCAGTGATACAATTTTGTCATTTTATGTTTAAAGGAAACGTATTGTCTAGAAGGAAACGGGCGTAAAACTCTAACTTCTTAAACGTCACTTAATAAGCGACATCGGGGATAATATATCGATTCTCAGCAGCTCAAAGTAGGATTGTAAGTCTGTATGCTGATTCTTTTGATAAGCGCGTATGGTGCAGCGTTGTATTCTCTTTCCACCATAGTGGCGAGTACGACTAGCGCAACCAGCGCCAGCACCACTGCGGAGAGCACCACCAGCTTGACAACCCCAACGACAGTCTCGGAAACCACAGGCACCGGAACCAGTGGGACGACGACAACTCCCACCACTGTCACCCCGACCACCACTGAGTCCACAACAGGTCAGTGATACAACTTTATCATTTTATGTTAAAAGGAAACGTATTGTCTAGAAGGAAACGGGCGTAAAACTCGAACTTCTTAAACGTCACTTTATAAGCGACATCGGCGATAATATATCGATTCTCAGCAGCTCAAAGTAGGATTGTAAGTCTGTATGCTGATTCTTTTGATAAGCACGTATGGTGCAGCGTTGTATTCTCTTTCCACCATAGTGGCGAGTACGACTAGCGCAACCAGCGCCAGCACCACTGCGGAGAGCACCACCAGCTTGACAACCCCAACGACAGTCTCGGAAACCACAAGCACCGGAACCAGTGGGACCACGACAACACCCACCACTGTCACCCCGACCACCACTGACTCCACAACAGGTCAGTGATACAACTTTATCATTTTATTTTGAAAGGAAACGTATTATGTAGAAGAAAACGGGCGTAAAACAAACTCTAACTTCTTAAACGTCACTTTTTAAGCGACATCGGCGATAATATATCGATTCTCAGCAGCTCAAAGTAGGATTGTAAGTCTGTATGCTGATTCTTTTGATAAGCACGTATGATGCAGCGTTGTATTCTCTTTCCACCATAGTGGCGAGTACGACTAGCGCAACCAGCGCCAGCACCACTGCGGAGAGCACCACCAGCTTGACAACCCCAACGACAGTCTCGGAAACCACAAGCACCGGAACCAGTGGGACGACGACAACTCCCACCACTGTCACCCGGACCACCACTGAGTCCACAACAGGTCAGTGATACAACTTTATCATTTTATGTTAAAAGGAAACGTATTGTCTAGAACGAAACGGGCGTAAAACTCTAACTTCTTAAACGTCACTTTATAAGCGACATCGGCGATAATATATCGATTCTCAGCAGCTCAAAGTAGGATTGTAAGTCTGTATGCTGATTCTTTTGATAAGCACGTATGGTGCAGCGTTGTATTCTCTTTCCACCATAGTGGCGAGTACGACTAGCGCAACCAGCGCCAGCACCACTGCGGAGAGCACCACCAGCTTGACAACCCCAACGACAGTCTCGGTAACCACAATCACCGGAACCAGTGGGACGACGACAACTCCCACCACTGTCACCCCGACCACCAGTGAGTCGACAACAGGTCAGTGATACAATTTTATCATTTTATGTTTAAAGGAAACGTATTGTCTAGAAGGAAACGGGCGTAAAACAAACGCTAACTTCTTAAACGTCACTTTATAAGCGACATCGGCGATAATATATCGATTCTCAGCAGCTCAAAGTAGGATTGTAAGTCTGTATGCTGATTCTTTTGATAAGCACGTATGATGCAGCGTCGTATTCTCTTTCCACCATAGTGGCGAGTACGACTAGCGCAACCAGCGCCAGCACCACTGCGGAGAGCACCACCAGCTTGACAACCCCAACGACAGTCTCGGAAACCACAAGCACCGGAACCAGTGGGACGACGACAACTCCCACCACTGTCACCCCGACCACCAGTGAGTCCACAACAGGTCAGTGATACAATTTTATCATTTTATGTTTAAAGGAAACGTATTGTCTAGAAGGAAACGGGCGTAAAACTCTAACTTCTTAAACGTCACTTAATAAGCGACATCGGGGATAATATATCGATTCTCAGCAGCTCAAAGTAGGATTGTAGGTATGTATGCTGATTCTTTTGATAAGCGCGTATGGTGCAGCGTTGTATTCTCATTCCACCATAGTGGCGAGTACGACTAGCGCAACCAGCGCCAGCACCACTGCGGAGAGCACCACCAGCTTGACAACCCCAACGACAGTCTCGGAAACCACAAGCACCGGAACCAGTGGGACGACGACAACTCCCACCACTGTCACCCCGACCACCAGTGAGTCCACAACAGGTCAGTGATACAACTTTATCATTTTATTTTTAAAGGAAACGTATTATCTAGAAAGAAACGGGCGTAAAACTCTAACTTCTTAAACGTCACTTTATAAGCGACATCGGCGATAATATATCGATTCTCAGCAGCTCAAAGTAGGATTGTAAGTCTGTATGCTGATTCTTTTGATAAGCACGTATGATGCAGCGTTGTATTCTCTTTCCACCATAGTGGCGAGTACGACTAGCGCAACCAGCGCCAGCACCACTGCGGAGAGCACCACCAGCTTGACAACCCCAACGACAGTCTCGGAAACCACAAGCACCGGAACCAGTGGGACGACGACAACTCCCACCACTGTCACCCCGACCACCACTGAGTCCACAACAGGTCAGTGATACAACTTCATCATTTTATGTTTAAAGGAAACGTATTGTCTAGAAGGAAACGGGCGTAAAACTCTAACTTCTTAAACGTCACTTTATAAGCGACATCGGCGATAATATATCGATTCTCAGCAGCTCAAAGTAGGGTTGTAAGTCTGTATGCTGATTTTTTTGATAAGCGCGTATGGTGCAGCGTTGTATTCTCTTTCCACCATAGTGGCGAGTACGACTAGCGCAACCAGCGCCAGCACCACTGCGGAGAGCACCACCAGCTTGACAACCCCAACGACAGTCTCGGAAACCACAAGCACCGGAACCAGTGGGACGACGACAACTCCCACCACTGTCACCCCGACCACCAGTGAGTCCACAACAGGTCAGTGATACAATTTTATCATTTTATTTTGAAAGGAAACGTATTGTCTAGAAGGAAACGGGCGTAAAACTCTAACTTCTTAAACGTCACTTAATCAGCGACATCGGCGATAATATATCGATTCTCAGCAGCTCAAAGTAGGATTGTAAGTCTGTATGCTGATTCTTTTGATAAGCGCGTATGGTGCAGCGTTGTATTCTCTTTCCACCATAGTGGCGAGTACGACTAGCGCAACCAGCGACAGCACCACTGCGGAGAGCACCACCAGCTTGACAACCCCAACGACAGTCTCGGAAACCAAAAGCACCGGAACCAGTGGGACGACGACAACTCCCACCACTGTCACCCCAACCACCAGTGAGTCCACAACAGGTCAGTGATACAACTTTATCATTTTATGTTAAAAGGAAACGTATTGTCTAGAAGGAAACGGGCGTAAAACTCTAACTTCTTAAACGTCACTTTATAAGCGACATCGGCGATAATATATCGATTCTCAGCAGCTCAAAGTAGGATTGTAAGTCTGTATGCTGATTCTTTTGATAAGCACGTATGTTGCAGCGTTGTATTCTCTTCCCACCATAGTGGCGAGTTCGACTAGCGCAACCAGCGCCAGCACCACTGCGGATAGCACCACCAGCTTGACAACCCCAACGACAGTCTCGGAAACCACAAGCACCGAAACCAGTGGGACGACGACAACTCCCACCACTGTCACCCCGACCACCAGTGAGTCCACAACAGGTCAGTGATACAACTTGATCATTTTATTTTTAAAGGAAACGTATTATCTAGAAGAAAACGGGCGTAAAACAAACTCTAACTTCTTAAACGTCACTTTATCAGCGACATCGGCGATAATATATCGATTCTCAGCAGCTCAAAGTAGGATTGTAAGTCTGTATACTGATTCTTTTGATAAGCACGTATGGTGCAGCGTTGTATTCTCTTTCCACCATAGTGGCGAGTACGACTAGCGCAACCAGCGCCAGCACCACTGCGGAGAGCACCACCAGCTTGACAACCCCAACGACAGTCTCGGAAACCACAAGCACCGGAACCAGTGGGACGACGACAACTCCCACCACTGTCACCCCGACCACCACTGAGTCCACAACAGGTCAGTGATACAACTTTATCATTTTATTTTTAAAGGAAACGTATTATCTAGAAGAAAACGGGCGTAAAACAAACTCTAACTTCTTAAACGTCACTTTATAAGCGACATCGGCGATAATATATCGATTCTCAGCAGCTCAAAGTAGGATTGTAAGTCTGTATGCTGATTCTTTTGATAGGCACGTAGGATGCAGCGTTGTATTCTCTTTCCACCATAGTGACGAGTACGACTAGCGCAACCAGCGCCAGCACCACTGCGGAGAGCACCACCAGCTTGACAACCCCAACGACAGTCTCGGAAACCACAAGCACCGGAACCAGTGGGACGACGACAACTCCCACCACTGTCACCCCGACCACCAGTGACTCGACAACAGGTCAGTGATACAATTTTATCAATTTATGTTTAAAGGAAACGTATTGTCTAGAAGGAAACGGGCGTAAAACTCTAACTTCTTAAACGTCACTTAATAAGCGACATCGGCGATAATATATCGATTCTCAGCAGCTCAAAGTAGGATTGTAAGTCTGTATGCTAATTCTTTTGATAAGCGCGTATGGTGCAGCGTTGTATTCTCTTTCCACCATAGTGGCGAGTACGACTAGCGCAACCAGCGCCAGCACCACTGCGGAGAGCACCACCAGCTTGACAACCCCAACGACAGTCTCGAAAACCACAAGCACCGGAACCAGTGGGACGACGACAACTCCCACCACTGTCACCCCGACCACCAGTGAGTCCACAACAGGTCAGTGATACAACTTTATCATTTTATGTTAAAAGAAACGTATTGTCTAGAAGGAAACGGGCGTAAAACTCTAACTTCTTAAACGTCACTTTATGAGCGACATCGGCGATAATATATCGATTCTCAGCAGCTCAAAGTAGGATTGTAAGTCTGTATGCTGATTCTTTTGATAAGCACGTATGGTGCAGCGTTGTATTCTCTTTCCACCATAGTGGCGAGTACGACTAGCGCAACCAGCGCCAGCACCACTGCGGAGAGCACCACCAGCTTGACAACCCCAACGACAGTCTCGGAAACCACAAGCACCGGAACCAGTGGGACGACGACAACTCCCACCACTGTCACGCCGACCACCAGTGAGTCCACAACAGGTCAGTGATACAACTTTATCATTTTATTTTTAAAGGAAACGTATTATCTAGTAGAAAACGGGCGTAAAACAAACTCTAACTTCTTAAACGTCACTTTATAAGCGACATCGGCGATAATATATCGATTCTCAGCAGCTCAAAGTAGGTTGTAAGTCTGTATGCTGATTCTTTTGATAAGCACGTATGATGCAGCGTTGTATTCTCTTTCCAACATAGTGGCGAGTACGACTAGCGCAACCAGCGCCAGCACCACTGCGGAGAGCACCACCAGCATGACAACCCCAACGACAGTCTCGGAAACCACAAGCACCGGAACCAGTGGGACGACGACAACTCCCACCACTGTCATCCCGACCACCAGTGAGTCGACAACAGGTCAGTGATACAATTTTATCATTTTATGTTTAAAGGAAACGTATTGTCTCGAAGGAAACGGGCGTAAAACTCTAACTTCTTAAACGTCACTTAATAAGCGACATCGGCGAAAATATATCGATTCTCAGCAGCTCAAAGTAGGATTGTAAGTCTGTATGCTGATTCTTTTGATAAGCGCGTATGGTGCAGCGTTGTATTCTCTTTCCACCATAGTGGCGAGTACGACTAGCGCAACCAGCGCCAGCACCACTGCGGAGAGCACCACCAGCTTGACAACCCCAACGACAGTCTCGAAAACCACAAGCACCGGAACCAGTGGGACGACGACAACTCCCACCACTGTCACCCCGACCACCAGTGAGTCCACAACAGGTCAGTGATACAATTTTATCATTTTATCTTTAAAGGAAACGTATTGTCTAGAAGGAAACGGGCGTAAAACTCTAACTTCTTAAACGTCACTTAATAAGCGACATCGGCGATAATATATCGATTCTCAGCAGCTCAAAGTAGGATTGTAAGTCTGCATGCTGATTCTTTTGATAAGCGCGTATGGTGCAGCGTTGTATTCCCTTTCCACCATAGTGGCGAGTACGACTAGCGCAACCAGCGTCAGCACCACTGCGGAGAGCACCACCAGCTTGACAACCCCAACGACAGTCTCGGAAACCACAAGCACCGGAACCAGTGGGACGACGACAACTCCCACCACTGTCACCCCGACCACCAGTGAGTCCACAACAGGTCAGTGATACAACTTTATCATTTTATGTTTAACGGAAACGTATTGTCTAGAAGGAAACGGGCGTAAAACAAACTCTAACTTCTTAAACGTCACTTTATAAGCGACATCGGCGATAATATATCGATTCTCAGCAGGTCAAAAATAGGATTGTAAGTCTGTATGCTGATTCTTTTGATAAGCACGTATGGTGCAGCTTTGTATTCTCTTTCCACCATAGTGGCGAGTACGACTAGCGCAACCAGCGCCAGCACCACTGCGGAGAGCACCACCAGCTTGACAACCCCAACGACAGTCTCGGAAACCACAAGCACCGGAACCAGTGGGACGACGACAACTCCCACCACTGTCACCCCGACCACCAGTGAGTCCACAACAGGTCAGTGATGCAACTTTATCATTTTATGTTTAACGGAAACGTATTGTCTAGAAGGAAACGGGCGTAAAACAAACTCTAACTTCTTAAACGTCACTTTATAAGCGACATCGGCGATAATATATCGATTCTCAGCAGGTCAAAAATAGGATTGTAAGTCTGTATGCTGATTCTTTTGATAAGCACGTATGGTGCAGCTTTGTATTCTCTTTCCACCGAAGTGGCGAGTACGACTAGCGCAACCAGCGCCAGCACCACTGCGGAGAGCACCACCAGCTTGACAACCCCAACGACAGTCTCGGAAACCACAAGCACCGGAACCAGTGGGACGACGACAACTCCCACCACTGTCACCCCGACCACCAGTGAGTCCACAACAGGTCAGTGATACAACTTTATCATTTTATGTTTAAAGGAAACGCATTGTCTAGATGGAAACGGGCGTAAAACAAACTCAAACTTTTTTAACGTCACTTTATAAGCGCCATCGGCGATAACATATCGATTCTCAGCAGCTCAAAGTAGGATTGTAAAGCTGTATGCTGATTCTTTTGATAAGCACGTATGGTGCAGCGTTGAATTCTCTTTCCACCATAGTGGCGAGTACGACTAGCGCAACCAGCGCCAGCACCACTGCGGAGAGCACCACCAGCTTGACAACCCCAACGACAGTCTCGGAAACCACAAGCATCGGAACCAGTGGGACGACGACAACTCCCACCACTGTCACCCCGACCACCAGTGAGTCCACAACAGGTCAGTGATGCAACTTTATCATTTTATGTTTAACGGAAACGTATTGTCTAGAAGGAAACGGGCATAAAACAAACTCTAACTTCTTAAACGTCACTTTATAAGCGACATCGGCGATAATATATCGATTCTCAGCAGCTCAAAAATAGGATTGTATGTCTGTATGCTGATTCTTTTGATAAGCACGTATGGTGCAGCTTTGTATTCTCTTTCCACCGAAGTGGCGAGTACGACTAGCGCAACCAGCGCCAGCACCACTGCGGAGAGCACCACCAGCTTGACAACCCCAACGACAGTCTCCGAAACCACAAGCACCGGAACCAGTGGGACGACGACAACTCCCACCACTGTCACCCCGACCACCAGTGAGTCCACAACAGGTCAGTGATGCAACTTTATCATTTTATGTTTAAAGGAAACGTATTGTCTAGAAGGAAACGGGCGTAAAACAAACTCTAACTTCTTAAACGTCACTTTATAAGCGACATCGGCGATAATATATCGATTCTCAGCAGCTCAAAAATAGGATTGTAAGTCTGTATGCTGATTCTTTTGATAAGCACGTATGGTGCAGCTATGTATTCTCTTTCCACCGAAGTGGCGAGTACGACTAGCGCAACCAGCGCCAGCACCACTGCGGAGAGCACCACCAGCTTGACAACCCCAACGACAGTCTCGGAAACCACAAGCACCGGAACCAGTGGGACGACGACAACTCCCACCACTGTCACCCCGACCACCAGTGAGTCCACAACAGGTCAGTGATGCAACTTTATCATTTTATGTTTAAAGGAAACGTATTGTCTAGAAGGAAACGGGCGTAAAACAAACTCTAACTTCTTAAACGTCACTTTATAAGCGACATCGGCGATAATATATCGATTCTCAGCAGCTCAAAAATAGGATTGTAAGTCTGTATGCTGATTCTTTTGATAAGCACGTATGGTGCAGCGTTGTATTCTCTTTCCACCATAGTGGCGAGTACGACTAGCGCAACCAGCGTCAGCACCACTGCGGAGAGCACCACCAGCTTGACAACCCCAACGACAGTCTCGGAAACCACAAGCACCGGAACCAGTGGGACGACGACAACTCCCACCACTGTCACCCCGACCACCAGTGAGTCCACAACAGGTCAGTGATACAACTTTATCATTTTATGTTTAAAGGAAACGCATTGTCTAGATGGAAACGGGCGTAAAACAAACTCAAACTTTTTTAACGTCACTTTATAAGCGCCATCGGCGATAACATATCGATTCTCAGCAGCTCAAAGTAGGATTGTAAAGCTGTATGCTGATTCTTTTGATAAGCACGTATGGTGCAGCGTTGAATTCTCTTTCCACCATAGTGGCGAGTACGACTAGCGCAACCAGCGCCAGCACCACTGCGGAGAGCACCACCAGCTTGACAACCCCAACGACAGTCTCGGAAACCACAAGCACCGGAACCAGTGGGACGACGACAACTCCCACCACTGTCACTCCGACCACCAGTGAGTCCACAACAGGTCAGTGATGCAACTTTATCATTTTATGTTTAACGGAAACGTATTGTCTAGAAGGAAACGGGCATAAAACAAACTCTAACTTCTTAAACGTCACTTTATAAGCGACATCGGCGATAATATATCGATTCTCAGCAGCTCAAAAATAGGATTGTATGTCTGTATGCTGATTCTTTTGATAAGCACGTATGGTGCAGCTTTGTATTCTCGTTCCACCGAAGTGGCGAGTACGACTAGCGCAACCAGCGCCAGCACCACTGCGGAGAGCACCACCAGCTTGACAACCCCAACGACAGTCTCGGAAACCACAAGCACCGGAACCAGTGGGACGACGACAACTCCCACCACTGTCACCCCGACCACCAGTGAGTCCACAACAGGTCAGTGATGCAACTTTATCATTTTATGTTTAACGGAAACGTATTGTCTAGAAGGAAACGGGCATAAAACAAACTCTAACTTCTTAAACGTCACTTTATAAGCGACATCGGCGATAATATATCGATTCTCAGCAGCTCAAAAATAGGATTGTAAGTCTGTATGCTGATTCTTTTGATAAGCACGTATGGTGCAGCGTTGTATTCTCTTTCCACCATAGTGGCGAGTACGACTAGCGCAACCAGCGCCAGCACCACTGCGGAGAGCACCACCAGCTTGACAACCCCAACGACAGTCTCGGAAACCACAAGCACCGGAACCAGTGGGACGACGACAACTCCCACCACTGTCACCCCGACCACCAGTGAGTCCACAACAGGTCAGTGATACAACTTTATCATTTTATGTTTAAAGGAAACGCATTGTCTAGATGGAAACGGACGTAAAACAAACTCTAACTTCTTAAACGTCACTTTATAAGCGACATCGGCGATAATATATCGATTCTCAGCAGCTCAAAAATAGGATTGTAAGTCTGTATGCTGATTCTTTTGATAAGCACGTATGGTGCAGCGTTGTATTCTCTTTCCACCATAGTGGCGAGTACGACTAGCGCAACCAGCGCCAGCACCACTGCGGAGAGCACCACCAGCTTGACAACCCCAACGACAGTCTCGGAAACCACAAGCACCGGAACCAGTGGGACGACGACAACTCCCACCACTGTCACCCCGACCACCAGTAAGTCCACAACAGGTCAGTGATACAACTTTATCATTTTATGTTTAAAGGAAACGTATTGTCTAGGAGGAAACGGGCGTAAAACAAACTCTAACTTCTTTAACGTCACTTTATAAGCGGCATCGGCGATAACATATCGATTCTCAGCAGCTCAAAGTAGGATTGTAAAGCTGTATGCTGATTCTTTTGATAAGCACGTATGGTGCAGCGTTGAATTCTCTTTCCACCATAGTGGCGAGTACGACTAGCGCAACCAGCGCCAGCACCACTGCGGAGAGCACCACCAGCTTGACAACCCCAACGACAGTCTCGGAAACCACAAGCACCGGAACCAGTGGGACGACGACAACTCCCACCACTGTCACCCCGACCACCAGTGAGTCCACAACAGGTCAGTGATGCAACTTTATCATTTTATGTTTAACGGAAACGTACTGTCTAGAAGGAAACGGGCGTAAAACAAACTCTAACTTCTTAAACGTCACTTTATAAGCGACATCGGCGATAATATATCGATTCTCAGCAGCTCAAAAATAGGATTGTAAGTCTGTATGCTGATTCTTTTGATAAGCACGTATGGTGCAGCTTTGTATTCTCTTTCTACCGAAGTGGCGAGTACGACTAGCGCAACCAGCGCCAGCACCACTGCGGAGAGCACCACCAGCTTGACAACCCCAACGACAGTCTCGGAAACCACAAGCACCGGAACCAGTGGGACGACGACAACTCCCACCACTGTCACCCCGACCACCAGTAAGTCCACAACAGGTCAGTGATGCAACTTTATCATTTCATGTTTAACGGAAACGTATTGTCTAGAAGGAAACGGGCGTAAAACAAACTCTAACTTCTTAAACGTCACTTTATCAGCGACATCGGCGATAATATATCGATTCTCAGCAGCTCAAAGCAGGATTGTAAGTCTGTATGCTGATTCTTTTGATAAGCGCGTATGGTGCAGCGTTGTATTCTCTTTCCACCATAGTGGCGAGTACGACTAGCGCAACCAGCGCCAGCACCACTGCGGAGAGCACCACCAGCTTGACAACCCCAACGACAGTCTCGGAAACCACAAGCACCGGAACCAGTGGGACAACGACAACTCCCACCACTGTCATCCCGACCACCAGTGAGTCGACAACAGGTCAGTGATACAATTTTATCATTTTATGTTTAAAGGAAACGTATTGTCTAGAAGGAAACGGGCGTAAAACTCTAACTTCCTAAACGTCACTTAATAAGCGACATCGGCGATAATATATCGATTCTCAGCAGCTCAAAGTAGGATTGTAAGTCTGTATGCTGATTCTTTTGATAAGCGCGTATGGTGCAGCGTTGTATTCTCTTTCCACCATAGTGGCGAGTACGACTAGCGCAACCAGCGCCAGCACCACTGCGGAGAGCACCACCAGCTTGACAACCCCAACGACAGTCTCGAAAACCACAAGCACCGGAACCAGTGGGACGACGACAACTCCCACCACTGTCACCCCGACCACCAGTGAGTCGACAACAGGTCAGTGATACAATTTTATCATTTTATCTTTAAAGGAAACGTATTGTCTAGAAGGAAACGGGCGTAAAACTCTAACTTCTTAAACGTCACTTAATAAGCGACATCGGCGATAATATATCGATTCGCAGCAGCTCAAAGTAGGATTGTAAGTCTGTATGCTGATTCTTTTGATAAGCGCGTATGGTGCAGCGTTGTATTCTCTTTCCACCATAGTGGCGAGTACGACTAGCGCAACCAGCGCCAGCACCACTGCGGAGAGCACCACCAGCTTGACAACCCCAACGACAGTCTCGGAAACCACAAGCACCGGAACCAGTGGGACGACGACAACTCCCACCACTGTCACCCCGACCACCAGTGAGTCCACAACAGGTCAGTGATGCAACTTGATCATTTTATGTTTAACGGAAACGTATTGTCTAGAAGGAAACGCGCGTAAAACAAACTCTAACTTCTTAAACGTCACTTTACGAGGGACATCGGCGATAATATATCGATTCTCAGCAGCTCAAAGTAGGATTGTAAGTTTGTATGCTGATTCTTTTGACAAGCACGTATGGTGCAGCGTTGTATTCTCTTTCCACCATAGTGGCCAGTACGACTAGCGCAACCAGCGCCAGCACCACTGCGGAGAGCACCACCAGCTTGACAACCCCAACAACAGTCTCGGAAACCACAAGCACCGGAACCAGTGGGACGACGACAACTCCCACCACTGTCACCCCGACCACCAGTGAGTCCACAACAGGTCAGTGATGCAACTTCATCATTTTATGTTTAAAGGAAACGTATTGTCTAGAAGGAAACGGGCATAAAACAAACTCTAACTTCTTAAACGTCACTTTATAAGCGACATCGGCGATAATATATCGATTCTCAGCAGCTCAAAAATAGGATTGTAAGTCTGTATGCTGATTCTTTTGATAAGCACGTATGGTGCAGCGTTGTATTCTCTTTCCACCATAGTGGCGAGTACGACTAGCGCAACCAGCGCCAGCACCACTGCGGAGAGCACCACCAGCTTGACAACCCCAACGACAGTCTCGGAAACCACAAGCACCGGAACCAGTGGGACGACGACAACTCCCACCACTGTCACCCCGACCACCAGTGAGTCCACAACAGGTCAGTGATGCAACTTTATCATTTTATGTTTAACGGAAACGTATTGTCTAGAAGGAAACGGGCGTAAAACAAACTCTAACTTCTTAAACGTCACTTTATAAGCGACATCGGCGATAATATATCGATTCTCAGCAGCTCAAAAATAGGATTGTAAGTCTGTATGCTGATTCTTTTGATAAGCACGTATGGTGCAGCTTTGTATTCTCTTTCCACCGAAGTGGCGAGTACGACTAGCGCAACCAGCGCCAGCACCACTGCGGAGAGCACCACCAGCTTGACAACCCCAACGACAGTCTCGGAAACCACAAGCACCGGAACCAGTGGGACGACGACAACTCCCACCACTGTCACCCCGACCACCAGTGAGTCCACAACAGGTCAGTGATGCAACTTTATCATTTTATGTTTAAAGGAAACGTATTGTCTAGAAGGAAACGGGCGTAAAACAAACTCTAACTTCTTAAACGTCACTTTATAAGCGACATCGGCGATAATATATCGATTCTCAGCAGCTCAAAAATAGGATTGTAAGTCTGTATGCTGATTCTTTTGATAAGCACGTATGGTGCAGCGTTGTATTCTCTTTCCACCATAGTGGCGAGTACGACTAGCGCAACCAGCGCCAGCACCACTGCGGAGAGCACCACCAGCTTGACAACCCCAACGACAGTCTCGGAAACCACAAGCACCGGAACCAGTGGGACGACGACAACTCCCACCACTGTCACCCCGACCACCAGTGAGTCCACAACAGGTCAGTGATACAACTTTATCATTTCATGTTTAAAGGAAACGCATTGTCTAGATGGAAACGGGCGTAAAACAAACTCAAACTTTTTTAACGTCACTTTATAAGCGCCATCGGCGATAACATATCGATTCTCAGCAGCTCAAAGTAGGATTGTAAAGCTGTATGCTGATTCTTTTGATAAGCACGTATGGTGCAGCGTTGAATTCTCTTTCCACCATAGTGGCGACTACGACTAGCGCAACCAGCGCCAGCACCACTGCGGAGAGCACCACCAGCTTGACAACCCCAACGACAGTCTCGGAAACCACAAGCACCGGAACCAGTGGGACGACGACAACTCCCACCACTGTCACCCCGACCACCAGTGAGTCCACAACAGGTCAGTGATGCAACTTTATCATTTTATGTTTAACGGAAACGTATTGTCTAGAAGGAAACGGGCATAAAACAAACTCTAACTTCTTAAACGTCACTTTATAAGCGACATCGGCGATAATATATCGATTCTCAGCAGCTCAAAAATAGGATTGTATGTCTGTATGCTGATTCTTTTGATAAGCACGTATGGTGCAGCTTTGTATTGTCTTTCCACCGAAGTGGCGAGTACGACTAGCGCAACCAGCGCCAGCACCACTGCGGAGAGCACCACCAGCTTGACAACCCCAACGACAGTCTCGGAAACCACAAGCACCGGAACCAGTGGGACGACGACAACTCCCACCACTGTCACCCCGACCACCAGTGAGTCCACAACAGGTCAGTGATGCAACTTTATCATTTTATGTTTAACGGAAACGTATTGTCTAGAAGGAAACGGGCATTAAACAAACTCTAACTTCTTAAACGTCACTTTATAAGCGACATCGGCGATAATATATCGATTCTCATCAGCTCAAAAATAGGATTGTAAGTCTGTATGCTGATTCTTTTGATAAGCACGTATGGTGCAGCGTTGTATTCTCTTTCCACCATAGTGGCGAGTACGACTAGCGCAACCAGCGCCAGCACCACTGCGGAGAGCACCACCAGCTTGACAACCCCAACGACAGTCTCGGAAACCACAAGCACCGGAACCAGTGGGACGACGACAACTCCCACCACTGTCACCCCGACCACCAGTGAGTCCACAACAGGTCAGTGATACAACTTTATCATTTTATGTTTAAAGGAAACGCATTGTCTAGATGGAAACGGACGTAAAACTAACTCTAACTTCTTAAACGTCACTTTATAAGCGACATCGGCGATAATATATCGATTCTCAGTAGCTCACTTTTTGATTGTAAGTCTGTGTGCTGATTCTTTTGATAAGCACGTATGGTGCAGCGTTGTATTCTCTTTCCACCATAGTGGAGAGTACGACTCGCGCAACCAGCGCCAGCACCACTGCGGAGAGCACCACCAGCTTGACAACCCCAACGACAGTCTCGGAAACCACAAGCACCGGAACCAGTGGGACGACGACAACTCCCACCACTGTCACCCCGACCACCAGTAAGTCCACAACAGGTCAGTGATACAACTTTATCATTTTATGTTTAAAGGAAACGTATTGTCTAGGAGGAAACGGGCGTAAAACAAACTCTAACTTCTTTAACGTCACTTTATAAGCGGCATCGGCGATAACATATCGATTCTCAGCAGCTCAAAGTAGGATTGTAAAGCTGTATGCTGATTCTTTTGATAAGCACGTATGGTGCAGCGTTGAATTCTCTTTCCACCATAGTGGCGAGTACGACTAGCGCAACCAGCGCCAGCACCACTGCGGAGAGCACCACCAGCTTGACAACCCCAACGACAGTCTCGGAAACCACAAGCACCGGAACCAGTGGGACGACGACAACTCCCACCACTGTCACCCCGACCACCAGTGAGTCCACAACAGGTCAGTGATGCAACTTTATCATTTTATGTTTAACGGAAACGTATTGTCTAGAAGGAAACGGGCGTAAAACAAACTCTAACTTCTTAAACGTCACTTTATAAGCGACATCGGCGATAATATATCGATTCTCAGCAGCTCAAAAATAGGATTGTAAGTCTGTATGCTGATTCTTTTGATAAGCACGTATGGTGCAGCTTTGTATTCTGTTTCCACCGAAGTGGCGAGTACGACTAGCGCAACCAGCGCCAGCACCACTGCGGAGAGCACCACCAGCTTGACAACCCCAACGACAGTCTCGGAAACCACAAGCACCGGAACCAGTGGGACGACGACAACTCCCACCACTGTCACCCCGACCACCAGTGAGTCCACAACAGGTCAGTGATGCAACTTTATCATTTTATGTTTAAAGGAAACGTATTGTCTAGAAGGAAACGGGCGTAAAACAAACTCTAACTTCTTAAACGTCACTTTATAAGCGACATCGGCGATAATATATCGATTCTCAGCAGCTCAAAAATAGGATTGTAAGTCTGTATGCTGATTCTTTTGATAAGCACGTATGGTGCAGCGTTGTATTCTCTTTCCACCATAGTGGCGAGTACGACTAGCGCAACCAGCGCCAGCACCACTGCGGAGAGCACCACCAGCTTGACAACCCCAACGACAGTCTCGGAAACCACAAGCACCGGAACCAGCGGGACGACGACAACTCCCACCACTGTCACCCCGACCACCAGTGAGTCCACAACAGGTCAGTGATGCAACTTTATCATTTTATGTTTAACGGAAACGTATTGTCTAGAAGGAAACGGGCGTAAAACAAACTCTAACTTCTTAAACGTCACTTTATAAGCGACATCGGCGATAATATATCGATTCTCAGCAGCTCAAAAATAGGATTGTAAGTCTGTATGCTGATTCTTTTGATAAGCACGTATGGTGCAGCTTTGTATTCTCTTTCCACCATAGTGGCGAGTACGACTAGCGCAACCAGCGCCAGCACCACTGCGGAGAGCACCACCAGCTTGACAACCCCAACGACAGTCTCGGAAACCACAAGCACCGGAACCAGTGGGACGACGACAACTCCCACCACTGTCACCCCGACCACCAGTGAGTCCACAACAGGTCAGTGATGCAACTTTATCATTTTATGTTTAACGGAAACGTATTGTCTAGAAGGAAACGGGCATAAAACAAACTCTAACTTCTTAAACGTCACTTTATAAGCGACATCGGCGATAATATATCGATTCTCAGCAGCTCAAAAATAGGATTGTATGTCTGTATGCTGATTCTTTTGATAAGCACGTATGGTGCAGGTTTGTATTGTCTTTCCACCGAAGTGGCGAGTACGACTAGCGCAACCAGCGCCAGCACCACTGCGGAGAGCACCACCAGCTTGACAACCCCAACGACAGTCTCGGAAACCACAAGCACCGGAACCAGTGGGACGACGACAACTCCCACCACTGTCACCCCGACCACCAGTGAGTCCACAACAGGTCAGTGATGCAACTTTATCATTTTATGTTTAACGGAAACGTATTGTCTAGAAGGAAACGGGCATAAAACAAACTCTAACTTCTTAAACGTCACTTTATAAGCGACATCGGCGATAATATATCGATTCTCAGCAGCTCAAAAATAGGATTGTAAGTCTGTATGCTGATTCTTTTGATAAGCACGTATGGTGCAGCGTTGTATTCTCTTTCCACCATAGTGGCGAGTACGACTAGCGCAACCAGCGCCAGCACCACTGCGGAGAGCACCACCAGCTTGACAACCCCAACGACAGTCTCGGAAACCACAAGCACCGGAACCAGTGGGACGACGACAACTCCCACCACTGTCACCCCGACCACCAGTGAGTCCACAACAGGTCAGTGATACAACTTTATCATTTTATGTTTAAAGGAAACGCATTGTCTAGATGGAAACGGACGTAAAACTAACTCTAACTTCTTAAACGTCACTTTATAAGCGACATCGGCGATAATATATCGATTCTCAGTAGCTCACTTTTTGATTGTAAGTCTGTGTGCTGATTCGTTTGATAAGCACGTATGGTGCAGCGTTGTATTCTCTTTCCACCATAGTGGCGAGTACGACTAGCGCAACCAGCGCCAGCACCACTGCGGAGAGCACCACCAGCTTGACAACCCCAACGACAGTCTCGGAAACCACAAGCACCGGAACCAGTGGGACGACGACAACTCCCACCACTGTCACCCCGACCACCAGTAAGTCCACAACAGGTCAGTGATGCAACTTTATCATTTTATGTTTAACGGAAACGTATTGTCTAGAAGGAAACGGGCGTAAAACAAACTCTAACTTCTTAAACGTCACTTTATAAGCGACATCGGCGATAATATATCGATTCTCAGCAGCTCAAAAATAGGATTGTAAGTCTGTATGCTGATTCTTTTGATAAGCACGTATGGTGCAGCTTTGTATTCTCTTTCCACCGAAGTGGCGAGTACGACTAGCGCAACCAGCGCCAGCACCACTGCGGAGAGCACCACCAGCTTGACAACCCCAACGACAGTCTCGGAAACCACAAGCACCGGAACCAGTGGGACGACGACAACTCCCACCACTGTCACCCCGACCACCAGTGAGTCCACAACAGGTCAGTGATGCAACTTTATCATTTTATGTTTAAAGGAAACGTATTGTCTAGAAGGAAACGGGCGTAAAACAAACTCTAACTTCTTAAACGTCACTTTATAAGCGACATCGGCGATAATATATCGATTCTCAGCAGCTCAAAAATAGGATTGTAAGTCTGTATGCTGATTCTTTTGATAAGCACGTATGGTGCAGCTATGTATTCTCTTTCCACCGAAGTGGCGAGTACGACTAGCGCAACCAGCGCCAGCACCACTGCGGAGAGCACCACCAGCTTGACAACCCCAACGACAGTCTCGGAAACCACAAGCACCGGAACCAGTGGGACGACGACAACTCCCACCACTGTCACCCCGACCACCAGTGAGTCCACAACAGGTCAGTGATGCAACTTTATCATTTTATGTTTAAAGGAAACGTATTGTCTAGAAGGAAACGGGCGTAAAACAAACTCTAACTTCTTAAACGTCACTTTATAAGCGACATCGGCGATAATATATCGATTCTCAGCAGCTCAAAAATAGGATTGTAAGTCTGTATGCTGATTCTTTTGATAAGCACGTATGGTGCAGCGTTGTATTCTCTTTCCACCATAGCGGCGAGTACGACTAGCGCAACCAGCGCCAGCACCACTGCGGAGAGCACCACCAGCTTGACAACCCCAACGACAGTCTCGGAAACCACAAGCACCGGAACCAGTGGGACGACGACAACTCCCACCACTGTCACCCCGACCACCAGTGAGTCCACAACAGGTCAGTGATACAACTTTATCATTTTATGTTTAAAGGAAACGCATTGTCTAGATGGAAATTGGCGTAAAACAAACTCAAACTTTTTTAACGTCACTTTATAAGCGCCATCGGCGATAACATATCGATTCTCAGCAGCTCAAAGTAGGATTGTAAAGCTGTATGCTGATTCTTTTGATAAGCACGTATGGTGCAGCGTTGAATTCTCTTTCCACCATAGTGGCGAGTACGACTAGCGCAACCAGCGCCAGCACCACTGCGGAGAGCACCACCAGCTTGACAACCCCAACGACAGTCTCGGAAACCACAAGCACCGGAACCAGTGGGACGACGACAACTCCCACCACTGTCACCCCGACCACCAGTGAGTCCACAACAGGTCAGTGATGCAACTTTATCATTTTATGTTTAACGGAAACGTATTGTCTAGAAGGAAACGGGCATAAAACAAACTCTAACTTCTTAAACGTCACTTTATAAGCGACATCGGCGATAATATATCGATTCTCAGCAGCTCAAAAATAGGATTGTATGTCTGTATGCTGATTCTTTTGATAAGCACGTATGGTGCAGCTTTGTATTCTCTTTCCACCGAAGTGGCGAGTACGACTAGCGCAACCAGCGCCAGCACCACTGCGGAGAGCACCACCAGCTTGACAACCCCAACGACAGTCTCGGAAACCACAAGCACCGGAACCAGTGGGACGACGACAACTCCCACCACTGTCACCCCGACCACCAGTGAGTCCACAACAGGTCAGTGATGCAACTTTATCATTTTATGTTTAACGGAAACGTATTGTCTAGAAGGAAACGGGCATAAAACAAACTCTAACTTCTTAAACGTCACTTTATAAGCGACATCGGCGATAATATATCGATTCTCAGCAGCTCAAAAATAGGATTGTAAGTCTGTATGCTGATTCTTTTGATAAGCACGTATGGTGCAGCGTTGTATTCTCTTTCCACCATAGTGGCGAGTACGACTAGCGCAACCAGCGCCAGCACCACTGCGGAGAGCACCACCAGCTTGCCAACCCCAACGACAGTCTCGGAAACCACAAGCACCGGAACCAGTGGGACGACGACAACTCCCACCACTGTCACCCCGACCACCAGTGAGTCCACAACAGGTCAGTGATACAACTTTATCATTTTATGTTTAAAGGAAACGCATTGTCTAGATGGAAACGGACGTAAAACAAACTCTAACTTCTTAAACGTCACTTTATAAGCGACATCGGCGATAATATATCGATTCTCAGTAGCTCACTTTTTGATTGTAAGTCTGTATGCTGATTCTTTTGATAAGCACGTATGGTGCAGCGTTGTATTCTCTTTCCACCATAGTGGCGAGTACGACTAGCGCAACCAGCGCCAGCACCACTGCGGAGAGCACCACCAGCTTGACAACCCCAACGACAGTCTCGGAAACCACAAGCACCGGAACCAGTGGGACGACGACAACTCCCACCACTGTCACCCCGACCACCAGTAAGTCCACAACAGGTCAGTGATACAACTTTATCATTTTATGTTTAAAGGAAACGTATTGTCTAGGAGGAAACGGGCGTAAAACAAACTCTAACTTCTTTAACGTCACTTTATAAGCGGCATCGGCGATAACATATCGATTCTCAGCAGCTCAAAGCAGGATTGTAAAGCTGTATGCTGATTCTTTTGATAAGCACGTATGGTGCAGCGTTGAATTCTCTTTCCACCATAGTGGCGAGTACGACTAGCGCAACCAGCGCCAGCACCACTGCGGAGAGCACCACCAGCTTGACAACCCCAACGACAGTCTCGGAAACCACAAGCACCGGAACCAGTGGGACGACGACAACTCCCACCACTGTCACCCCGACCACCAGTGAGTCCACAACAGGTCAGTGATGCAACTTTATCATTTTATGTTTAACGGAAACGTATTGTCTAGAAGGAAACGGGCGTAAAACAAACTCTAACTTCTTAAACGTCACTTTATAAGCGACATCGGCGATAATATATCGATTCTCAGCAGCTCAAAAATAGGATTGTAAGTCTGTATGCTGATTCTTTTGATAAGCACGTATGGTGCAGCTTTGTATTCTCTTTCCACCGAAGTGGCGAGTACGACTAGCGCAACCAGCGCCAGCACCACTGCGGAGAGCACCACCAGCTTGACAACCCCAACGACAGTCTCGGAAACCACAAGCACCGGAACCAGTGGGACGACGACAACTCCCACCACTGTCACCCCGACCACCAGTAAGTCCACAACAGGTCAGTGATACAACTTTATCATTTTATGTTTAAAGGAAACGTATTGTCTAGGAGGAAACGGGCGTAAAACAAACTCTAACTTCTTTAACGTCACTTTATAAGCGGCATCGGCGATAACATATCGATTCTCAGCAGCTCAAAGTAGGATTGTAAAGCTGTATGCTGATTCTTTTGATAAGCACGTATGGTGCAGCGTTGAATTCTCTTTCCACCATAGTGGCGAGTACGACTAGCGCAACCAGCGCCAGCACCACTGCGGAGAGCACCACCAGCTTGACAACCCCAACGACAGTCTCGGAAACCACAAGCACCGGAACCAGTGGGACGACGACAACTCCCACCACTGTCACCCCGACCACCAGTGAGTCCACAACAGGTCAGTGATGCAACTTTATCATTTTATGTTTAACGGAAACGTATTGTCTAGAAGGAAACGGGCGTAAAACAAACTCTAACTTCTTAAACGTCACTTTATAAGCGACATCGGCGATAATATATCGATTCTCAGCAGCTCAAAAATAGGATTGTAAGTCTGTATGCTGATTCTTTTGATAAGCACGTATGGTGCAGCTTTGTATTCTCTTTCCACCGAAGTGGCGAGTACGACTAGCGCAACCAGCGCCAGCACCACTGCGGAGAGCACCACCAGCTTGACAACCCCAACGACAGTCTCGGAAACCACAAGCACCGGAACCAGTGGGACGACGACAACTCCCACCACTGTCACCCCGACCACCAGTGAGTCCACAACAGGTCAGTGATGCAACTTTATCATTTTATGTTTAAAGGAAACGTATTGTCTAGAAGGAAACGGGCGTAAAACAAACTCTAACTTCTTAAACGTCACTTTATAAGCGACATCGGCGATAATATATCGATTCTCAGCAGCTCAAAAATAGGATTGTAAGTCTGTATGCTGATTCTTTTGATAAGCACGTATGGTGCAGCGTTGTATTCTCTTTCCACCATAGTGGCGAGTACGACTAGCGCAACCAGCGCCAGCACCACTGCGGAGAGCACCACCAGCTTGACAACCCCAACGACAGTCTCGGAAACCACAAGCACCGGAACCAGTGGGACGACGACAACTCCCACCACTGTCACCCCGACCACCAGTGAGTCCACAACAGGTCAGTGATGCAACTTTATCATTTTATGTTTAACGGAAACGTATTGTCTAGAAGGAAACGGGCATAAAACAAACTCTAACTTCTTAAACGTCACTTTATAAGCGACATCGGCGATAATATATCGATTCTCAGCAGCTCAAAAATAGGATTGTATGTCTGTATGCTGATTCTTTTGATAAGCACGTATGGTGCAGCTTTGTATTCTCTTTCCACCGAAGTGGCGAGTACGACTAGCGCAACCAGCGCCAGCACCACTGCGGAGAGCACCACCAGCTTGACAACCCCAACGACAGTCTCGGAAACCACAAGCACCGGAACCAGTGGGACGACGACAACTCCCACCACTGTCACCCCGACCACCAGTGAGTCCACAACAGGTCAGTGATGCAACTTTATCATTTTATGTTTAAAGGAAACGTATTGTCTAGAAGGAAACGGGCGTAAAACAAACTCTAACTTCTTAAACGTCACTTTATAAGCGACATCGGCGATAATATATCGATTCTCAGCAGCTCAAAAATAGGATTGTAAGTCTGTATGCTGATTCTTTTGATAAGCACGTATGGTGCAGCGTTGTATTCTCTTTCCACCATAGTGGCGAGTACGACTAGCGCAACCAGCGCCAGCACCACTGCGGAGAGCACCACCAGCTTGACAACCCCAACGACAGTCTCGGAAACCACAAGCACCGGAACCAGTGGGACGACGACAACTCCCACCACTGTCACCCCGACCACCAGTGAGTCCACAACAGGTCAGTGATACAACTTTATCATTTTATGTTTAAAGGAAACGCATTGTCTAGATGGAAACGGGCGTAAAACAAACTCAAACTTTTTTAACGTCACTTTATAAGCGCCATCGGCGATAACATATCGATTCTCAGCAGCTCAAAGTAGGATTGTAAAGCTGTATGCTGATTCTTTTGATAAGCACGTATGGTGCAGCGTTGAATTCTCTTTCCACCATAGTGGCGAGTACGACTAGCGCAACCAGCGCCAGCACCACTGCGGAGAGCACCACCAGCTTGACAACCCCAACGACAGTCTCGGAAACCACAAGCACCGGAACCAGTGGGACGACGACAACTCCCACCACTGTCACCCCGACCACCAGTGAGTCCACAACAGGTCAGTGATGCAACTTTATCATTTTATGTTTAACGGAAACGTATTGTCTAGAAGGAAACGGGCATAAAACAAACTCTAACTTCTTAAACGTCACTTTATAAGCGACATCGGCGATAATATATCGATTCTCAGCAGCTCAAAAATAGGATTGTATGTCTGTATGCTGATTCTTTTGATAAGCACGTATGGTGCAGCTTTGTATTCTCTTTCCACCGAAGTGGCGAGTACGACTAGCGCAACCAGCGCCAGCACCACTGCGGAGAGCACCACCAGCTTGACAACCCCAACGACAGTCTCGGAAACCACAAGCACCGGAACCAGTGGGACGACGACAACTCCCACCACTGTCACCCCGACCACCAGTGAGTCCACAACAGGTCAGTGATGCAACTTTATCATTTTATGTTTAACGGAAACGTATTGTCTAGAAGGAAACGGGCATAAAACAAACTCTAACTTCTTAAACGTCACTTTATAAGCGACATCGGCGATAATATATCGATTCTCAGCAGCTCAAAAATAGGATTGTAAGTCTGTATGCTGATTCTTTTGATAAGCACGTATGGTGCAGCGTTGTATTCTCTTTCCACCATAGTGGCGAGTACGACTAGCGCAACCAGCGCCAGCACCACTGCGGAGAGCACCACCAGCTTGACAACCCCAACGACAGTCTCGGAAACCACAAGCACCGGAACCAGTGGGACGACGACAACTCCCACCACTGTCACCCCGACCACCAGTGAGTCCACAACAGGTCAGTGATACAACTTTATCATTTTATGTTTAAAGGAAACGCATTGTCTAGATGGAAACGGACGTAAAACAAACTCTAACTTCTTAAACGTCACTTTATAAGCGACATCGGCGATAATATATCGATTCTCAGTAGCTCACTTTTTGATTGTAAGTCTGTGTGCTGATTCTTTTGATAAGCACGTTTGGTGCAGCGTTGTATTCTCTTTCCACCATAGTGGCGAGTACGACTAGCGCAACCAGCGCCAGCACCACTGCGGAGAGCACCACCAGCTTGACAACCCCAACGACAGTCTCGGAAACCACAAGCACCGGAACCAGTGGGACGACGACAACTCCCACCACTGTCACCCCGACCACCAGTAAGTCCACAACAGGTCAGTGATACAACTTTATCATTTTATGTTTAAAGGAAACGTATTGTCTAGGAGGAAACGGGCGTAAAACAAACTCTAACTTCTTTAACGTCACTTTATAAGCGGCATCGGCGATAACATATCGATTCTCAGCAGCTCAAAGTAGGATTGTAAAGCTGTATGCTGATTCTTTTGATAAGCACGTATGGTGCAGCGTTGAATTCTCTTTCCACCATAGTGGCGAGTACGACTAGCGCAACCAGCGCCAGCACCACTGCGGAGAGCACCACCAGCTTGACAACCCCAACGACAGTCTCGGAAACCACAAGCACCGGAACCAGTGGGACGACGACAACTCCCACCACTGTCACCCCGACCACCAGTGAGTCCACAACAGGTCAGTGATGCAACTTTATCATTTTATGTTTAACGGAAACGTATTGTCTAGAAGGAAACGGGCGTAAAACAAACTCTAACTTCTTAAACGTCACTTTATAAGCGACATCGGCGATAATATATCGATTCTCAGCAGCTCAAAAATAGGATTGTAAGTCTGTATGCTGATTCTTTTGATAAGCACGTATGGTGCAGCTTTGTATTCTCTTTCCACCGAAGTGGCGAGTACGACTAGCGCAACCAGCGCCAGCACCACTGCGGAGAGCACCACCAGCTTGACAACCCCAACGACAGTCTCGGAAACCACAAGCACCGGAACCAGTGGGACGACGACAACTCCCACCACTGTCACCCCGACCACCAGTGAGTCCACAAGAGGTCAGTGATGCAACTTTATCATTTTATGTTTAAAGGAAACGTATTGTCTAGAAGGAAACGGGCGTAAAACAAACTCTAACTTCTTAAACGTCACTTTATAAGCGACATCGGCGATAATATATCGATTCTCAGCAGCTCAAAAATAGGATTGTAAGTCTGTATGCTGATTCTTTTGATAAGCACGTATGGTGCAGCTATGTATTCTCTTTCCACCGAAGTGGCGAGTACGACTAGCGCAACCAGCGCCAGCACCACTGCGGAGAGCACCACCAGCTTGACAACCCCAACGACAGTCTCGGAAACCACAAGCACCGGAACCAGTGGGACGACGACAACTCCCACCACTGTCACCCCGACCACCAGTGAGTCCACAACAGGTCAGTGATGCAACTTTAGCATTTTATGTTTAAAGGAAACGTATTGTCTAGAAGGAAACGGGCGTAAAACAAACTCTAACTTCTTAAACGTCACTTTATAAGCGACATCGGCGATAATATATCGATTCTCAGCAGCTCAAAAATAGGATTGTAAGTCTGTATGCTGATTCTTTTGATAAGCACGTATGGTGCAGCGTTGTATTCTCTTTCCACCATAGTGGCGAGTACGACTAGCGCAACCAGCGCCAGCACCACTGCGGAGAGCACCACCAGCTTGACAACCCCAACGACAGTCTCGGAAACCACAAGCACCGGAACCAGTGGGACGACGACAACTCCCACCACTGTCACCCCGACCACCAGTGAGTCCACAACAGGTCAGTGATACAACTTTATCATTTTATGTTTAAAGGAAACGCATTGTCTAGATGGAAACGGGCGTAAAACAAACTCAAACTTCTTAAACGTCACTTTATAAGCGACATCGGCGATAATATATCGATTCTCAGTAGCTCACTTTTTGATTGTAAGTCTGTATGCTGATTTATTTGATAAGCACGTATGGTGCAGCGTTGTATTCTCTTTCCACCATAGTGGCGAGTACGACTAGCGCAACCAGCGCCAGCACCACTGCGGAGAGCACCACCAGCTTGACAACCCCAACGACAGTCTCGGAAACCACAAGCACCGGAACCAGTGGGACGACGACAACTCCCACCACTGTCACCCCGACCACCAGTGAGTCCACAAGAGGTCAGTGATGCAACTTTATCATTTTATGTTTAAAGGAAACGTATTGTCTAGAAGGAAACGGGCGTAAAACAAACTCTAACTTCTTAAACGTCACTTTATAAGCGACATCGGCGATAATATATCGATTCTCAGCAGCTCAAAAATAGGATTGTAAGTCTGTATGCTGATTCTTTTGATAAGCACGTATGGTGCAGCGTTGTATTCTTTTTCCACCATAGTGGCGAGTACGACTAGCGCAACCAGCGCCAGCACCACTGCGGAGAGCACCACCAGCTTGACAACCCCAACGACAGTCTCGGAAACCACAAGCACCGGAACCAGTGGGACGACGACAACTCCCACCACTGTCACCCCGACCACCAGTGAGTCCACAACAGGTCAGTGATACAACTTTATCATTTTATGTTTAAAGGAAACGCATTGTCTAGATGGAAACGGGCGTAAAACAAACTCAAACTTCTTAAACGTCACTTTATAAGCGACATCGGCGTTAATATATCGATTCTCAGTAGCTCACTTTTTGATTGTAAGTCTGTATGCTGATTCTTTTGATAAGCACGTATGGTGCAGCGTTGTATTCTCTTTCCACCATAGTGGCGAGTACGACTAGCGCAACCAGCGCCAGCACCACTGCGGAGAGCACCACCAGCTTGACAACCCCAACGACAGTCTCGGAAACCACAAGCACCGGAACCAGTGGGACGACGACAACTCCCACCACTGTCACCCCGACCACCAGTGAGTCCACAACAGGTCAGTGATGCAACTTTATCATTTTATGTTTAACGGAAACGTATTGTCTAGAAGGAAACGGGCGTAAAACAAGCTCTAACTTCTTAAACGTCACTTTATAAGCGACATCGGCGATAATATATCGATTCTCAGCAGCTCAAAAATAGGATTGTAAGTCTGTATGCTGATTCTTTTGATAAGCACGTATGGTGCAGCGTTGTATTCTCTTTCCACCGAAGTGGCGAATACGACTAGCGCAACCAGCGCCAGCACCACTGCGGAGAGCACCACCAGCTTGACAACCCCAACGACAGTCTCGGAAACCACAAGCACCGGAACCAGTGGGACGACGACAACTCCCACCACTGTCACCCCGACCACCAGTGAGTCCACAACAGGTCAGTGATGCAACTTTATCATTTTATGTTTAAAGGAAACGTATTGTCTAGAAGGAAACGGGCGTAAAACAAACTCTAACTTCTTAAACGTCACTTTATAAGCGACATCGGCGATAATATATCGATTCTCAGCAGCTCAAAAATAGGATTGTAAGTCTGTATGCTGATTCTTTTGATAAGCACGTATGGTGCAGCGTTGTATTCTCTTTCCACCATAGTGGCGAATACGACTAGCGCAATCAGCGCCAGCACCACTGCGGAGAGCACCACCAGCTTGACAACCCCAACGACAGTCTCGGAAACCACAAGCACCGGAACCAGTGGGACGACGACAACTCCCACCACTGTCACCCCGACCACCAGTGAGTCCACAACAGGTCAGTGATACAACTTTATCATTTTATGTTTAAAGGAAACGCATTGTCTAGATGGAAACGGGCGTAAAACAAACTCAAACTTCTTAAACGTCACTTTATAAGCGACATCGGCGATAATATATCGATTCTCAGTAGCTCACTTTTTGATCGTAAGTCTGTATGCTGATTCTTTTGATAAGCACGTATGGTGCAGCGTTGTATTCTCTTTCCACCATAGTGGCGAGTACGACTAGCGCAACCAGCGCCAGCACCACTGCGGAGAGCACCACCAGCTTGACAACCCCAACGACAGTCTCGGAAACCACAAGCACCGGAACCAGTGGGACGACGACAACTCCCACCACTGTCACCCCGACCACCAGTGAGTCCACAACAGGTCAGTGATACAACTTTATCATTTTATGTTTAAAGGAAACGTATTGTCTAGGAGGAGTCGGGCGTAAAACAAACTCTAACTTTTTTAACGTCACTTTATAAGCGGCATCGGCGATAACATATCGATTCTCAGCAGCTCAAAGTAGGATTGTAAAGCTGTATGCTGATTCTTTTGATAAGCACGTATGGTGCAGCGTTGAATTCTCTTTCCACCATAGTGGCGAGTACGACTAGCGCAACCAGCGCCAGCACCACTGCGGAGAGCACCACCAGCTTGACAACCCCAACGACAGTCTCGGAAACCACAAGCACCGGAACCAGTGGGACGACGACAACTCCCACCACTGTCACCCCGACCACCAGTGAGTCCACAACAGGTCAGTGATGCAACTTTATCATTTTATGTTTAACGGAAACGTATTGTCTAGAAGGAAACGGGCGTAAAACAAACTCTAACTTCTTAAACGTCACTTTATAAGCGACATCGGCGATAATATATCGATTCTCAGCAGCTCAAAAATAGGATTGTAAGTCTGTATGCTGATTCTTTTGATAAGCACGTATGGTGCAGCGTTGTATTCTCTTTCCACCATAGTGGCGAGTACGACTAGCGCAACCAGCGCCAGCACCACTGCGGAGAGCACCACCAGCTCGACAACCCCAACGACAGTCTCGGAAACCACAAGCACCGGAACCAGTGGGACGACGACAACTCCCACCACTGTCACCCCGACCACCAGTGAGTCCACAACAGGTCAGTGATACAACTTTATCATTTTATGTTTAAAGGAAACGCATTGTCTAGATGAAAACGGGCGTAAAACAAACTCTAACTTCTTAAACGTCACTTTATAAGCGACATCGGCGATAATATATCGATTCTCAGTAGCTCACTTTTTGATTGTAAGTCTGTATGCTGATTCTTTTGATAAGCACGTATGGTGCAGCGTTGTATTCTCTTTCCACCATAGTGGCGAGTACGACTAGCGCAACCAGCGCCAGCACCACTGTGGAGAGCACCACCAGTTTGACAACCCCAACGACAGTCTCGGAAACCACAAGCACCGGAACCAGTGGGACGACGACAACTCCCACCACTGTCACCCCGACCACCAGTGAGTCCACAACAGGTCAGTGATACAACTTTATCATTTTATGTTTAAAGGAAACGTATTGTCTAGGAGGAGACGGGCGTAAAACAAACTCTAGCTTTTTTAACGTCACTTTATAAGCGGCATCGGCGATAACATATCGATTCTCAGCAGCTCAAAGTAGGATTGTAAAGCTGTATGCTGATTCTTTTGATAAGCACGTATGGTGCAGCGTTGTATTCTCTTTCCACCATAGTGGCGAGTACGACTAGCGCAACCAGCGCCAGCACCACTGCGGAGAGCACCATCAGCTTGACAACCCCAACGACAGTCTCGGAAACCACAAGCACCGGAACCAGTGGGACGACGACGAATCCCACCACTGTCACCCCGACCACCAGTGAGTCCACAACAGGTCAGTGATGCAACTTTATCATTTTATGTTTAAAGGAAACGTATTGTCTAGAAGGAAACGGGCGTAAAACAAACTCTAACTTCTTAAACGTCACTTTATAAGCGACATCGGCGATAATATATCGATTCTCAGCCGCTCAAAAATAGGATTGTTAGTCTGTATGCTGATTCTTTTGATAAGCACGTATGGTGCAGCTTTGTATTCTCTTTCCACTGAAGTGGCGAGTACGACTAGCGCAACCAGCGCCAGCACCACTGCGGAGAGCACCACCAGCTTGACAACCCCAACGACAGTCTCGGAAACCACAAGCACCGGAACCAGTGGGACGACGACAACTCCCACCACTGTCACCCCGACCACCAGTGAGTCCACAACAGGTCAGTGATACAACTTTATCATTTTATGTTTAAAGGAAACGCATTGTCTAGATGGAAACGGGCGTAAAACAAACCCTAACTTCTTAAACGTCACTTTATAAGCGACATCGGTGATAATATATCGATTCTCAGTAGCTCAATGTATGATTGTATGTCTGTATGTTGATTCTTTTGATAAGCACGTATGTTGCAGCGTTGTATTCTCTTTCCACCATAGTGGCGAGTACGACTAGCGCAACCAGCGCCAGCACCACTGCGGAGAGCACCACCAGCTTGACAACCCCAACGACAGTCTCGGAAACCACAAGCACCGGAACCAGTGGGACGACGACAACTCCCACCACTGTCACCCCGACCACCAGTGAGTCCACAACAGGTCAGTGATGCAACTTTATCATTTTATGTTTAAAGGAAACGTATTGTCTAGAAGGAAACGGGCGTAAAACAAACTCTAACTTCTTAAACGTCACTTTATAAGCGACATCGGCGATAATATATCGATTCTCAGCAGCTCAAAAATAGGATTGTAAGTCTGTATGCTGATTCTTTTGATAAGCACGTATGGTGCAGCTTTGTATTCTCTTTCCACCGAAGTGGCGAATACGACTAGCGCAACCAGCGCCAGCACCACTGCGGAGAGCACCACCAGCTTGACAACCCCAACGACAGTCTCGGAAACCACAAGCACCGGAACCAGTGGGACGACGACAACTCCCACCACTGTCACCCCGACCACCAGTGAGTCCACAACAGGTCAGTGATGCAACTTTATCATTTTATGTTTAAAGGAAACGTATTGTCTAGAAGGAAACGGGCGTAAAACAAACTCTAACTTCTTAAACGTCACTTTATAAGCGACATCGGCGATAATATATCGATTCTCAGCAGCTCAAAAATAGGATTGTAAGTCTGTATGCTGATTCTTTTGATAAGCACGTATGGTGCAGCGTTGTATTCTCTTTCCACCATAGTGGCGAGTACGACTAGCGCAACCAGCGCCAGCACCACTGCGGAGAGCACCACCAGCTTGACAACCCCAACGACAGTCTCGGAAACCACAAGCACCGGAACCAGTGGGACGACGACAACTCCCACCACTGTCACCCGGACCACCAGTGAGTCCACAACAGGTCAGTGATACAACTTTATCATTTTATGTTTAAAGGAAACGCATTGTCTAGATGGAAACGGGCGTAAAACAAACTCAAACTTCTTAAACGTCACTTTATAAGCGACATCGGCGATAATATATCTATTCTCAGTAGCTCACTTTTTGATCGTAAGTCTGTATGCTGATTCTTTTGATAAGCACGTATGGTGCAGCGTTGTATTCTCTTTCCACCATAGTGGCGAGTACGACTAGCCCAACCAGCGCCAGCACCACTGCGGAGAGCACCACCAGCTTGACAACCCCAACGACAGTCTCGGAAACCACAAGCACCGGAACCAGTGGGACGACGACAACTCCCACCACTGTCACCCCGACCACCAGTGAGTCCACAACAGGTCAGTGATACAACTTTATCATTTTATGTTTAAAGGAAACGTATTGTCTAGGAGGAGTCGGGCGTAAAACAAACTCTAACTTTTTTAACGTCACTTTATAAGCGGCATCGGCGATAACATATCGATTCTCACAGCTCAAAGTAGGATTGTAAAGCTGTATGCTGATTCTTTTGATAAGCACGTATGGTGCAGCGTTGTATTCTCTTTCCACCATAGTGGCGAGTACGACTAGCGCAACCAGCGCCAGCACCACTGCGGAGAGCACCACCAGCTTGACAACCCCAACGACAGTCTCGGAAACCACAAGCACCGGAACCAGTGGGACGACGACAACTCCCGCCACTGTCACCCCGACCACCAGTGAGTCCACAACAGGTCAGTGATGCAACTTTATCATTTTATGTTTAACGGAAACGTATTGTCTAGAAGGAAACGGGCGTAAAACAAACTCTAACTTCTTAAACGTCACTTTATAAGCGACATCGGCGATAATATATCGATTCTCAGCAGCTCAAAAATAGGATTGTAAGTCTGTATGCTGATTCTTTTGATAAGCACTTATGGTGCAGCTTTGTATTCTCTTTCCACCGAAGTGGCGAGTACGACTAGCGCAACCAGCGCCAGCACCACTGCGGAGAGCACCACCAGCTTGACAACCCCAACGACAGTCTCGGAAACCACAAGCACCGGAACCAGTGGGACGACGACAACTCCCACCACTGTCACCCCGACCACCAGTGAGTCCACAACAGGTCAGTGATGCAACTTTATCATTTTATGTTTAAAGGAAACGTATTGTCTAGAAGGAAACGGGCGTAAAACAAACTCTAACTTCTTAAACGTCACTTTATAAGCGACATCGGCGATAATATATCGATTCTCAGCAGCTCAAAAATAGGATTGTAAGTCTGTATGCTGATTCTTTTGATAAGCACTTATGGTGCAGCTTTGTATTCTCTTTCCACCGAAGTGGCGAGTACGACTAGCGCAACCAGCGCCAGCACCACTGCGGAGAGCACCACCAGCTTGACAACCCCAACGACAGTCTCGGAAACCACAAGCACCGGAACCAGTGGGACGACGACAACTCCCACCACTGTCACCCCGACCACCAGTGAGTCCACAACAGGTCAGTGATGCAACTTTATCATTTTATGTTTAAAGGAAACGTATTGTCTAGAAGGAAACGGGCGTAAAACAAACTCTAACTTCTTAAACGTCACTTTATAAGCGAAATCGGCGATATAATATCGATTCTCAGTAGCTCAAAAATAGGATTGTAAGTCTGTATGCTGATTCTTTTGATAAGCACGTATGGTGCAGCGTTGTATTCTCTTTCCACCATAGTGGCGAGTACGACTAGCGCAACCAGCGCCAGCACCACTGCGGAGAGCACCACCAGCTTGACAACCCCAACGACAGTCTCGGAAACCACAAGCACCGGAACCAGTGGGACGACGACAACTCCCACCACTGTCACCCCGACCACCAGTGAGTCCACAACAGGTCAGTGATACAACTTTATCATTTTATGTTTAACGGAAACGTATTGTCTAGAAGGAAACGGGCGTAAAACAAACTCTAACTTCTTAAACGTCACTTTATAAGCGACATCGGCGATAATATATCGATTCTCAGCAGCTCAAAAATAGGATTGTAAGTCTGTATGCTGATTCTTTTGATAAGCACGTATGGTGCAGCGTTGTATTCTCTTTCCACCATAGTGGCGAGTACGACTAGGGCAACCAGCGCCAGCACCACTGCGGAGAGCACCACCAGCTCGACAACCCCAACGACAGTCTCGGAAAACACAAGCACCGGAACCAGTGGGACGACGACAACTCCCACCACTGTCACCCCGACCACCAGTGAGTCCACAACAGGTCAGTGATACAACTTTATCATTTTATGTTTAAAGGAAACGCATTGTCTAGATGAAAACGGGCGTGAAACAAACTCTAACTTCTTAAACGTCACTTTATAAGCGACATCGGCGATAATATATCGATTCTCAGTAGCTCACTTTTTGATTGTAAGTCTGTATGCTGATTCTTTTGATAAGCACGTATGGTGCAGCGTTGTATTCTCTTTCCACCATAGTGGCGAGTACGACTAGCGCAACCAGCGCCAGCACCACTGCGGAGAGCACCACCAGCTCGACAACCCCAACGACAGTCTCGGAAACCACAAGCACCGGAACCAGTGGGACGACGACAACTCCCACCACTGTCACCCCGACCACCAGTGAGTCCACAACAGGTCAGTGATACAACTTTATCATTTTATGTTTAAAGGAAACGCATTGTCTAGATGAAAACGGGCGTGAAACAAACTCTAACTTCTTAAACGTCACTTTATAAGCGACATCGGCGATAATATATCGATTCTCAGTAGCTCACTTTTTGATTGTAAGTCTGTATGCTGATTCTTTTGATAAGCACGTATGGTGCAGCGTTGTATTCTCTTTCCACCATAGTGGCGAGTACGACTAGCGCAACCAGCGCCAGCACCACTGCGGAGAGCACCACCAGCTTGACAACCCCAACGACAGTCTCGGAAACCACAAGCACCGGAACCAGTGGGACGACGACAACTCCCACCACTGTCACCCCGACCACCAGTGAGTCCACAACAGGTCAGTGATACAACTTTATCATTTTATGTTTAAAGGAAACGTATTGTCTAGGAGGAGTCGGGCGTAAAACAAACTCTAACTTTTTTAACGTCACTTTATAAGCGGCATCGGCGATAACATATCGATTCTCACAGCTCAAAGTAGGATTGTAAAGCTGTATGCTGATTCTTTTGATAAGCACGTATGGTGCAGCGTTGTATTCTCTTTCCACCATAGTGGCGAGTACGACTAGCGCAACCAGCGCCAGCACCACTGCGGAGAGCACCACCAGCTTGACAACCCCAACGACAGTCTCGGAAACCACAAGCACCGGAACCAGTGGGACGACGACAACTCCCACCACTGTCACCCCGACCACCAGTGAGTCCACAACAGGTCAGTGATGCAACTTTATCATTTTATGTTTAACGGAAACGTATTGTCTAGAAGGAAACGGGCGTAAAACAAACTCTAACTTTTTTAACGTCACTTTATAAGCGGCATCGGCGATAACATATCGATTCTCACAGCTCAAAGTAGGATTGTAAAGCTGTATGCTGATTCTTTTGATAAGCACGTATGGTGCAGCGTTGTATTCTCTTTCCACCATAGTGGCGAGTACGACTAGCGCAACCAGCGCCAGCACCACTGCGGAGAGCACCACCAGCTTGACAACCCCAACGACAGTCTCGGAAACCACAAGCACCGGAACCAGTGGGACGACGACAACTCCCACCACTGTCACCCCGACCACCAGTGAGTCCACAACAGGTCAGTGATGCAACTTTATCATTTTATGTTTAACGGAAACGTATTGTCTAGAAGGAAACGGGCGTAAAACAAACTCTAACTTCTTAAACGTCACTTTATAAGCGACATCGGCGATAATATATCGATTCTCAGCAGCTCAAAAATAGGATTGTAAGTCTGTATGCTGATTCTTTTGATAAGCACTTATGGTGCAGCTTTGTATTCTCTTTTCACCGAAGTGGCGAGTACGACTAGCGCAACCAGCGCCAGCACCACTGCGGAGAGCACCACCAGCTTGACAACCCCAACGACAGTCTCGGAAACCACAAGCACCGGAACCAGTGGGACGACGACAACTCCCATCACTGTCACCCCGACCACCAGTGAGTCCACAACAGGTCAGTGATGCAACTTTATCATTTTATGTTTAAAGGAAACGTATTGTCTAGAAGGAAACGGGCGTAAAACAAACTCTAACTTCTTAAACGTCACTTTATAAGCGACATCGGCGATAATATATCGATTCTCAGCAGCTCAAAAATAGGATTGTAAGTCTGTATGCTGATTCTTTTGATAAGCACTTATGGTGCAGCTTTGTATTCTCTTTCCACCGAAGTGGCGAGTACGACTAGCGCAACCAGCGCCAGCACCACTGCGGAGAGCACCACCAGCTTGACAACCCCAACGACAGTCTCGGAAACCACAAGCACCGGAACCAGTGGGACGACGACAACTCCCACCACTGTCACCCCGACCACCAGTGAGTCCACAACAGGTCAGTGATGCAACTTTATCATTTTATGTTTAAAGGAAACGTATTGTCTAGAAGGAAACGGGCGTAAAACAAACTCTAACTTCTTAAACGTCACTTTATAAGCGAAATCGGCGATAATATATCGATTCTCAGTAGCTCAAAAATAGGATTGTAAGTCTGTATGCTGATTCTTTTGATAAGCACGTATGGTGCAGCGTTGTATTCTCTTTCCACCATAGTGGCGAGTACGACTAGCGCAACCAGCGCCAGCACCACTGCGGAGAGCACCACCAGCTCGACAACCCCAACGACAGTCTCGGAAACCACAAGCACCGGAACCAGTGGGACGACGACAACTCCCACCACTGTCACCCCGACCACCAGTGAGTCCACAACAGGTCAGTGATACAACTTTATCATTTTATGTTTAAAGGAAACGCATTGTCTAGATGAAAACGGGCGTGAAACAAACTCTAACTTCTTAAACGTCACTTTATAAGCGACATCGGCGATAATATATCGATTCTCAGTAGCTCACTTTTTGATTGTAAGTCTGTATGCTGATTCTTTTGATAAGCACGTATGGTGCAGCGTTGTATTCTCTTTCCACCATAGTGGCGAGTACGACTAGCGCAACCAGCGCCAGCACCACTGCGGAGAGCACCACCAGTTTGACAACCCCAACGACAATCTCGGAAACCACAAGCACCGGAACCAGTGGGACGACGACAACTCCCACCACTGTCACCCCGACCACCAGTGAGTCCACAACAGGTCAGTGATACAACTTTATCATTTTATGTTTAAAGGAAACGTATTGTCTAGGAGGAGACGGGCGTAAAACAAACTCTAACTTTTTTAACGTCACTTTATAAGCGGCATCGGCGATAACATATCGATTCTCAGCAGGCCAAAGTAGGATTGTAAAGCTGTATGCTGATTCTTTTGATAAGCACGTATGGTGCAGCGTTGTATTCTCTTTCCACCATAGTGGCGAGTACGACTAGCGCAACCAGCGCCAGCACCACTGCGGAGAGCACCACCAGCTTGACAACCCCAACGACAGTCTCGGAAACCACAAGCACCGGAACCAGTGGGACGACGACAACTCCCACCACTGTCACCCCGACCACCAGTGAGTCCACAACAGGTCAGTGATGCAACTTTATCATTTTATGTTTAAAGGAAACATATTGTCGAGAAGGAAACGGGCGTAAAGCAAACTCTAACTTCTTAAACGTCACTTTATAAGCGACATCGGCGATAATATATCGATTCTCAGTAGCTCACTTTTTGATTGTAAGTCTGTATGCTGATTCTTTTGATAAGCACGTATGGTGCAGCGTTGTATTCTCTTTCCACCATAGTGGCGAGTACGACTAGCGCAACCAGCGCCAGCACCACTGCGGAGAGCACCACCGGCTTGACAACCCCAACGACAGTCTCGGAAACCACAAGCACCGGAACCAGTGGGACGACGACAACTCCCACCACTGTCACCCCGACCACCAGTGAGTCCACAACAGGTCAGTGATACAACTTTATCATTTTATGTTTAAAGGAAACGCATTGTCTAGATGGAAACGGGCGTAAAACAAACTCTAACTTCTTAAACGTTACTTTATAAGCGACATCGGCGATAATATATCGATTCTCAGTAGCTCACTTTTTGATTGTAAGTCTGTATGCTGATTCTTTTGATAAGCACTTATGGTGCAGCTTTGTATTCTCTTTCCACCGAAGTGGCGAGTACGACTAGCGCAACCAGCGCCAGCACCACTGCGGAGAGCACCACCAGCTTGACAACCCCAACGACAGTCTCGGAAACCACAAGCACCGGAACCAGTGGGACGACGACAACTCCCACCACTGTCACCCCGACCACCAGTGAGTCCACAACAAGTCAGTGATGCAACTTTATCATTTTATGTTTAAAGGAAACGTATTGTCTAGAAGGAAACGGGCGTAAAACAAACTCTAACTTCTTAAACGTCACTTTATAAGCGACATCGGCGATAATATATCGATTCTCAGCAGCTCAAAAATAGGATTGTAAGTCTGTATGCTGATTCTTTTGATAAGCACGTATGGTGCAGCGTTGTATTCTCTTTCCACCATAGTGGCGAGTACGACTAGCGCAACCAGCGCCAGCACCACTGCGGAGAGCACCACCAGCTTGACAACCCCAACGACAGTCTCGGAAACCACAAGCACCGGAACCAGTGGGACGACGACAACTCCCACCACTGTCACCCCGACCACCAGTGAGTCCACAACAGGTCAGTGATGCAACTTTATCATTTTATGTTTAACGGAAACGTATTGTCTAGAAGGAAACGGGCGTAAAACAAACTCTAACTTCTTAAACGTCACTTTATAAGCGACATCGGCGATAATATATCGATTCTCAGCAGCTCAAAAATAGGATTGTAAGTCTGTATGCTGATTCTTTTGATAAGCACGTATGGTGCAGCGTTGTATTCTCTTTCCACCATAGTGGCGAGTACGACTAGCGCAACCAGCGCCAGCACCACTGCGGAGAGCACCACCAGCTCGACAACCCCAACGACAGTCTCGGAAACCACAAGCACCGGAACCAGTGGGACGACGACAACTCCCACCACTGTCACCCCGACCACCAGTGAGTCCACAACAGGTCAGTGATACAACTTTATCATTTTATGTTTAAAGGAAACGCATTGTCTAGATGAAAACGGGCGTGAAACAAACTCTAACTTCTTAAACGTCACTTTATAAGCGACATCGGCGATAATATCTCGATTCTCAGTAGCTCACTTTTTGATTGTAAGTCTGTATGCTGATTCTTTTGATAAGCACGTATGGTGCAGCGTTGTATTCTCTTTCCACCATAGTGGCGAGTACGACTAGCGTAACCAGCGCCAGCACCACTGCGGAGAGCACCACCAGCTCGACAACCCCAACGACAGTCTCGGAAACCACAAGCACCGGAACCAGTGGGACGACGACAACTCCCACCACTGTCACCCCGACCACCAGTGAGTCCACAACAGGTCAGTGATACAACTTTATCATTTTATGTTTAAAGGAAACGCATTGTCTAGATGAAAACGGGCGTGAAACAAACTCTAACTTCTTAAACGTCACTTTATAAGCGACATCGGCGATAATATATCGATTCTCAGTAGCTCACTTTTTGATTGTAAGTCTGTATGCTGATTCTTTTGATAAGCACGTATGGTGCAGCGTTGTATTCTCTTTCCACCATAGTGGCGAGTACGACTAGCGCAACCAGCGCCAGCACCACTGCGGAGAGCACCACCAGTTTGACAACCCCAACGACAGTCTCGGAAACCACCATCACCGGAACCAGTGGGACGACGACAACTCCCACCACTGTCACCCCGACCACCAGTGAGTCCACAACAGGTCAGTGATACAACTTTATCATTTTATGTTTAAAGGAAACGTATTGTCTAGGAGGAGACGGGCGTAAAACAAACTAACTTTTTTAACGTCACTTTATAAGCGGCATCGGCGATAACATATCGATTCTCAGCAGCCCAAAGTAGGATTGTAAAGCTGTATGCTGATTCTTTTGATAAGCACGTATGGTGCAGCGTTGTATTCTCTTTCCACCATAGTGGCGAGTACGACTAGCGCAACCAGCGCCAGCACCACTGCGGAGAGCACCATCAGCTTGACAACCCCAACGACAGTCTCGGAAACCACAAGCACCGGAACCAGTGGGACGACGACAAATCCCACCACTGTCACCCCGACCACCAGTGAGTCCACAACAGGTCAGTGATGCAACTTTATCATTTTATGTTTAAAGGAAACGTATTGTCTAGAAGGAAACGGGCGTAAAACAAACTCTAACTTCTTAAACGTCACTTTATAAGCGACATCGGCGATAATATATCGATTCTCAGCAGCTCAAAAATAGGATTGTTAGTCTGTATGCTGATTCTTTTGATAAGCACGTATGGTGCAGCTTTGTATTCTCTTTCCACTGAAGTGGCGAGTACGACTAGCGCAACCAGCGCCAGCACCACTGCGGAGAGCACCACCAGCTTGACAACCCCAACGACAGTCTCGGAAACCACAAGCACCGGAACCAGTGGGACGACGACAACTCCCACCACTGTCACCCCGACCACCAGTGAGTCCACAACAGGTCAGTGATACAACTTTATCATTTTATGTTTAAAGGAAACGCATTGTCTAGATGGAAACGGGCGTAAAACAAACTCTAACTTCTTAAACGTCACTTTATAAGCGACATCGGCGATAATATATCGATTCTTAGTAGCTCAATGTATGATTGTATGTCTGTATGCTGATTCTTTTGATAAGCACGTATGGTGCAGCGTTGTATTCTCTTTCCACCATAGTGGCGAGTACGACTAGCGCAACCAGCGCCAGCACCACTGCGGAGAGCACCACCAGCTTGACAACCCCAACGACAGTCTCGGAAACCACAAGCACCGGAACCAGTGGGACGACGACAACTCCCACCACTGTCACCCCGACCACCAGTGAGTCCACAACAGGTCAGTGATACAACTTGATCATTTTATGTTTAAAGGAAACGTATTGTCTAGGAGGAAACGGGCGTAAAACAAAAACTCTAACTTCTTTAACGTCACTTTATAAGCGGCATCGGCGATAACATATCGATTCTCAGCAGCTCAAAGTAGGATTGTAAAGCTGTATGCTGATTCTTTTGATAAACACGTATGGTGCAGCGTTGCATTCTCTTTCCACCATAGTGGCGAGTACGACTAGCGCAACCAGCGCCAGCACCACTGCGGAGAGCACCACCAGCTTGACAACCCCAACGACAGTCTCGGAAACCACAAGCACCGGAACCAGTGGGACGACGACAACTCCCACCACTGTCACCCCGACCACCAGTGAGTCCACAACAGGTCAGTGATACAACTTTATCATTTTATGTTTAAAGGAAACGCATTGTCTAGATGGAAACGGGCGTAAAACAAACTCTAACTTCTTAAACGTTACTTTATAAGCGACATCGGCGATAATATATCGATTCTCAGTAGCTCACTTTTTGATTGTAAGTCTGTATGCTGATTCTTTTGATAAGCACGTATGGTGCAGCGTTGTATTCTCTTTCCACCATAGTGGCGAGTACGACTAGCGCAACCAGCGCCAGCACCACTGCGGAGAGCACCACCAGCTTGACAACCCCAACGACAGTCTCGGAAACCACAAGCACCGGAACCAGTGGGACGACGACAACTCCCACCACTGTCACCCCGACCACCAGTGAGTCCACAACAGGTCAGTGATACAACTTTATCATTTTATGTTTAAAGGAAACGCATTGTCTAGATGGAAACGGGCGTAAAACAAACTCTAACTTCTTAAACGTTACTTTATAAGCGACATCGGCGATAATATATCGATTCTCAGTAGCTCACTTTTTGATTGTAAGTCTGTATGCTGATTCTTTTGATAAGCACTTATGGTGCAGCTTTGTATTCTCTTTCCACCGAAGTGGCGAGTACGACTAGCGCAACCAGCGCCAGCACCACTGCGGAGAGCACCACCAGCTTGACAACCCCAACGACAGTCTCGGAAACCACAAGCACCGGAACCAGTGGGACGACGACAACTCCCACCACTGTCACCCCGACCACCAGTGAGTCCACAACAGGTCAGTGATGCAACTTTATCATTTTATGTTTAAAGGAAACGTATTGTCTAGAAGGAAACGGGCGTAAAACAAACTCTAACTTCTTAAACGTCACTTTATAAGCGACATCGGCGATAATATATCGATTCTCAGTAGCTCAAAAATAGGATTGTAAGTCTGTATGCTGATTCTTTTGATAAGCACGTATGGTGCAGCGTTGTATTCTCTTTCCACCATAGTGGCGAGTACGACTAGCGCAACCAGCGCCAGCACCACTGCGGAGAGCACCACCAGCTTGACAACCCCAACGACAGTCTCGGAAACCACAAGCACCGGAACCAGTGGGACGACGACAACTCCCACCACTGTCACCCCGACCACCAGTGAGTCCACAACAGGTCAGTGATGCAACTTTATCATTTTATGTTTAACGGAAACGTATTGTCTAGAAGGAAACGGGCGTAAAACAAACTCTAACTTCTTAAACGTCACTTTATAAGCGACATCGGCGATAATATATCGATTCTCAGCAGCTCAAAAATAGGATTGTAAGTCTGTATGCTGATTCTTTTGATAAGCACGTATGGTGCAGCGTTGTATTCTCTTTCCACCATAGTGGCGAGTACGACTAGCGCAACCAGCGCCAGCACCACTGCGGAGAGCACCACCAGCTCGACAACCCCAACGACAGTCTCGGAAACCACAAGCACCGGAACCAGTGGGACGACGACAACTCCCACCACTGTCACCCCGACCACCAGTGAGTCCACAACAGGTCAGTGATACAACTTTATCATTTTATGTTTAAAGGAAACGCATTGTCTAGATGAAAACGGGCGTGAAACAAACTCTAACTTCTTAAACGTCACTTTATAAGCGACATCGGCGATAATATATCGATTCTCAGTAGCTCACTTTTTGATTGTAAGTCTGTATGCTGATTCTTTTGATAAGCACGTATGGTGCAGCGTTGTATTCTCTTTCCACCATAGTGGCGAGTACGACTAGCGCAACCAGCGCCAGCACCACTGCGGAGAGCACCACCAGTTTGACAACCCCAACGACAGTCTCGGAAACCACAAGCACCGGAACCAGTGGGACGACGACAACTCCCACCACTGTCACCCCGACCACCAGTGAGTCCACAACAGGTCAGTGATACAACTTTATCATTTTATGTTTAAAGGAAACGTATTGTCTAGGAGGAGACGGGCGTAAAACAAACTCTAACTTTTTTAACGTCACTTTATAAGCGGCATCGGCGATAACATATCGATTCTCAGCAGCCCAAAGTAGGATTGTAAAGCTGTATGCTGATTCTTTTGATAAGCACGTATGGTGCAGCGTTGTATTCTCTTTCCACCATAGTGGCGAGTACGACTAGCGCAACCAGCGCCAGCACCACTGCGGAGAGCACCATCAGCTTGACAACCCCAACGACAGTCTCGGAAACCACAAGCACCGGAACCAGTGGGACGACGACAAATCCCACCACTGTCACCCCGACCACCAGTGAGTCCACAACAGGTCAGTGATGCAACTTTATCATTTTATGTTTAAAGGAAACGTATTGTCTAGAAGGAAACGGGCGTAAAACAAACTCTAACTTCTTAAACGTCACTTTATAAGCGACATCGGCGATAATATATCGATTCTCAGCAGCTCAAAAATAGGATTGTTAGTCTGTATGCTGATTCTTTTGATAAGCACGTATGGTGCAGCTTTGTATTCTCTTTCCACTGAAGTGGCGAGTACGACTAGCGCAACCAGCGCCAGCACCACTGCGGAGAGCACCACCAGCTTGACAACCCCAACGACAGTCTCGGAAACCACAAGCACCGGAACCAGTGGGACGACGACAACTCTCACCACTGTCACCCCGACCACCAGTGAGTCCACAACAGGTCAGTGATACAACTTTATCATTTTATGTTTAAAGGAAACGCATTGTCTAGATGGAAACGGGCGTAAAACAAACTCTAACTTCTTAAACGTCACTTTATAAGCGACATCGGCGATAATATATCGATTCTCAGTAGCTCAATGTATGATTGTATGTCTGTATGCTGATTCTTTTGATAAGCACGTATGGTGCAGCGTTGTATTCTCTTTCCACCATAGTGGCGAGTACGACTAGCGCAACCAGCGCCAGCACCACTGCGGAGAGCACCACCAGCTTGACAACCCCAACGACAGTCTCGGAAACCACAAGCACCGGAACCAGTGGGACGACGACAACTCCCACCACTGTCACCCCGACCACCAGTGAGTCCACAACAGGTCAGTGATACAACTTTATCATTTTATGTTTAAAGGAAACGTATTGTCTAGGAGGAAACGGGCGTAAAACAAACTAACTTCTTTAACGTCACTTTATAAGCGGCATCGGCGATAACATTTCGATTCTCAGCAGCTCAAAGTAGGATTGTAAAGCTGTATGCTGATTCTTTTGATAAGCACGTATGGTGCAGCGTGGCATTCTCTTTCCACCATAGTGGCGAGTACGACTAGCGCAACCAGCGCCAGCACCACTGCGGAGAGCACCACCAGCTTGACAACCCCAACGACAGTCTCGGAAACCACAAGCACCGGAACCAGTGGGACGACGACAACTCCCACCACTGTCACCCCGACCACCAGTGAGTCCACAACAGGTCAGTGATGCAACTTTATCATTTTATGTTTAAAGGAAACATATTGTCGAGAAGGAAACGGGCGTAAAACAAACTCTAACTTCTTAAACGTCACTTTATAAGCGACATCGGCGATAATATATCGATTCTCAGCAGCTCAAAAATAGGATTGTAAGTCTGTATGCTGATTCTTTTGATAAGCACGTATGGTGCAGCGTTGTAATCTCTTTCCACCATAGTGGCGAGTACGACTAGCGCAACCAGCGCCAGCACCACTGCGGAGAGCACCACCAGCTTGACAACCCCAACGACAGTCTCGGAAACCACAAGCACCGGAACCAGTGGGACGACGACAACTCCCACCACTGTCACCCCGACCACCAGTGAGTCCACAACAGGTCAGTGATACAACTTTATCATTTTATGTTTAAAGGAAACGCATTGTCTAGATGGAAACGGGCGTAAAACAAACTCTAACTTCTTAAACGTTACTTTATAAGCGACATCGGCGATAATATATCGATTCTCAGTAGCTCACTTTTTGATTGTAAGTCTGTATGCTGATTCTTTTGATAAGCACGTATGGTGCAGCGTTGTATTCTCTTTCCACCATAGTGGCGAGTACGACTAGCGCAACCAGCGCCAGCACCACTGCGGAGAGCACCACCAGCTTGACAACCCCAACGACAGTCTCGGAAACCACAAGCACCGGAACCAGTGGGACGACGACAACTCCCACCACTGTCACCCCGACCACCAGTGAGTCCACAACAGGTCAGTGATACAACTTTATCATTTTATGTTTAAAGGAAACGTATTGTCTAGGAGGAGACGGGCGTAAAACAAACTCTAACTTTTTTAACGTCACTTTATAAGCGGCATCGGCGATAACATATCGATTCTCAGCAGCTCAAAGTAGGATTGTAAAGCTGTATGCTGATTCGTTTGATAAGCACTTATGGTGCAGCGTTGAATTCTCTTTCCACCATAGTGGCGAGTACGACTAGCGCAACCAGCGCCAGCACCACTGCGGAGAGCACCACCAGCTTGACAACCCCAACGACAGTCTCGGAAACCACAAGCACCGGAACCAGTGGGACGACGACAACTCCCACCACTGTCACCCCGACCACCAGTGAGTCCACAACAGGTCAGTGATACAACTTTATCATTTTATGTTTAAAGGAAACGTATTGTCTAGGAGGAAACGGGCGTAAAACAAACTAACTTCTTTAACGTCACTTTATAAGCGGCATCGGCGATAACATTTCGATTCTCAGCAGCTCAAAGTAGGATTGTAAAGCTGTATGCTGATTCTTTTGATAAGCACGTATGGTGCAGCGTTGCATTCTCTTTCCACCATAGTGGCGAGTACGACTAGCGCAACCAGCGCCAGCACCACTGCGGAGAGCACCACCAGCTTGACAACCCCAACGACAGTCTCGGAAACCACAAGCACCGGAACCAGTGGGACGACGACAACTCCCACCACTGTCACCCCGACCACCAGTGAGTCCACAACAGGTCAGTGATGCAACTTTATCATTTTATGTTTAAAGGAAACATATTGTCGAGAAGGAAACGGGCGTAAAACAAACTCTAACTTCTTAAACGTCACTTTATAAGCGACATCGGCGATAATATATCGATTCTCAGCAGCTCAAAAATAGGATTGTAAGTCTGTATGCTGATTCTTTTGATAAGCACGTATGGTGCAGCGTTGTAATCTCTTTCCACCATAGTGGCGAGTACGACTAGCGCAACCAGCGCCAGCACCACTGCGGAGAGCACCACCAGCTTGACAACCCCAACGACAGTCTCGGAAACCACAAGCACCGGAACCAGTGGGACGACGACAACTCCCACCACTGTCACCCCGACCACCAGTGAGTCCACAACAGGTCAGTGATACAACTTTATCATTTTATGTTTAAAGGAAACGCATTGTCTAGATGGAAACGGGCGTAAAACAAACTCTAACTTCTTAAACGTTACTTTATAAGCGACATCGGCGATAATATATCGATTCTCAGTAGCTCACTTTTTGATTGTAAGTCTGTATGCTGATTCTTTTGATAAGCACGTATGGTGCAGCGTTGTATTCTCTTTCCACCATAGTGGCGAGTACGACTAGCGCAACCAGCGCCAGCACCACTGCGGAGAGCACCACCAGCTTGACAACCCCAACGACAGTCTCGGAAACCACAAGCACCGGAACCAGTGGGACGACGACAACTCCCACCACTGTCACCCCGACCACCAGTGAGTCCACAACAGGTCAGTGATACAACTTTATCATTTTATGTTTAAAGGAAACGCATTGTCTAGATGGAAACGGGCGTAAAACAAACTCTAACTTCTTAAACGTTACTTTATAAGCGACATCGGCGATAATATATCGATTCTCAGTAGCTCACTTTTTGATTGTAAGTCTGTATGCTGATTCTTTTGATAAGCACTTATGGTGCAGCTTTGTATTCTCTTTCCACTGAAGTGGCGAGTACGACTAGCGCAACCAGCGCCAGCACCACTGCGGAGAGCACCACCAGCTTGACAACCCCAACGACAGTCTCGGAAACCACAAGCACCGGAACCAGTGGGACGACGACAACTCCCACCACTGTCACCCCGACCACCAGTGAGTCCACAACAGGTCAGTGATACAACTTTATCATTTTATGTTTAAAGGAAACGCATTGTCTAGATGGAAACGGGCGTAAAACAAACTCTAACTTCTTAAACGTCACTTTATAAGCGACATCGGCGATAATATATCGATTCTTAGTAGCTCAATGTATGATTGTATGTCTGTATGCTGATTCTTTTGATAAGCACGTATGGTGCAGCGTTGTATTCTCTTTCCACCATAGTGGCGAGTACGACTAGCGCAACCAGCGCCAGCACCACTGCGGAGAGCACCACCAGCTTGACAACCCCAACGACAGTCTCGGAAACCACAAGCACCGGAACCAGTGGGACGACGACAACTCCCACCACTGTCACCCCGACCACCAGTGAGTCCACAACAGGTCAGTGATACAACTTGATCATTTTATGTTTAAAGGAAACGTATTGTCTAGGAGGAAACGGGCGTAAAACAAAAACTCTAACTTCTTTAACGTCACTTTATAAGCGGCATCGGCGATAACATATCGATTCTCAGCAGCTCAAAGTAGGATTGTAAAGCTGTATGCTGATTCTTTTGATAAACACGTATGGTGCAGCGTTGCATTCTCTTTCCACCATAGTGGCGAGTACGACTAGCGCAACCAGCGCCAGCACCACTGCGGAGAGCACCACCAGCTTGACAACCCCAACGACAGTCTCGGAAACCACAAGCACCGGAACCAGTGGGACGACGACAACTCCCACCACTGTCACCCCGACCACCAGTGAGTCCACAACAGGTCAGTGATACAACTTTATCATTTTATGTTTAAAGGAAACGCATTGTCTAGATGGAAACGGGCGTAAAACAAACTCTAACTTCTTAAACGTTACTTTATAAGCGACATCGGCGATAATATATCGATTCTCAGTAGCTCACTTTTTGATTGTAAGTCTGTATGCTGATTCTTTTGATAAGCACGTATGGTGCAGCGTTGTATTCTCTTTCCACCATAGTGGCGAGTACGACTAGCGCAACCAGCGCCAGCACCACTGCGGAGAGCACCACCAGCTTGACAACCCCAACGACAGTCTCGGAAACCACAAGCACCGGAACCAGTGGGACGACGACAACTCCCACCACTGTCACCCCGACCACCAGTGAGTCCACAACAGGTCAGTGATACAACTTTATCATTTTATGTTTAAAGGAAACGCATTGTCTAGATGGAAACGGGCGTAAAACAAACTCTAACTTCTTAAACGTTACTTTATAAGCGACATCGGCGATAATATATCGATTCTCAGTAGCTCACTTTTTGATTGTAAGTCTGTATGCTGATTCTTTTGATAAGCACTTATGGTGCAGCTTTGTATTCTCTTTCCACCGAAGTGGCGAGTACGACTAGCGCAACCAGCGCCAGCACCACTGCGGAGAGCACCACCAGCTTGACAACCCCAACGACAGTCTCGGAAACCACAAGCACCGGAACCAGTGGGACGACGACAACTCCCACCACTGTCACCCCGACCACCAGTGAGTCCACAACAGGTCAGTGATGCAACTTTATCATTTTATGTTTAAAGGAAACGTATTGTCTAGAAGGAAACGGGCGTAAAACAAACTCTAACTTCTTAAACGTCACTTTATAAGCGACATCGGCGATAATATATCGATTCTCAGTAGCTCAAAAATAGGATTGTAAGTCTGTATGCTGATTCTTTTGATAAGCACGTATGGTGCAGCGTTGTATTCTCTTTCCACCATAGTGGCGAGTACGACTAGCGCAACCAGCGCCAGCACCACTGCGGAGAGCACCACCAGCTTGACAACCCCAACGACAGTCTCGGAAACCACAAGCACCGGAACCAGTGGGACGACGACAACTCCCACCACTGTCACCCCGACCACCAGTGAGTCCACAACAGGTCAGTGATGCAACTTTATCATTTTATGTTTAACGGAAACGTATTGTCTAGAAGGAAACGGGCGTAAAACAAACTCTAACTTCTTAAACGTCACTTTATAAGCGACATCGGCGATAATATATCGATTCTCAGCAGCTCAAAAATAGGATTGTAAGTCTGTATGCTGATTCTTTTGATAAGCACGTATGGTGCAGCGTTGTATTCTCTTTCCACCATAGTGGCGAGTACGACTAGCGCAACCAGCGCCAGCACCACTGCGGAGAGCACCACCAGCTCGACAACCCCAACGACAGTCTCGGAAACCACAAGCACCGGAACCAGTGGGACGACGACAACTCCCACCACTGTCACCCCGACCACCAGTGAGTCCACAACAGGTCAGTGATACAACTTTATCATTTTATGTTTAAAGGAAACGCATTGTCTAGATGAAAACGGGCGTGAAACAAACTCTAACTTCTTAAACGTCACTTTATAAGCGACATCGGCGATAATATATCGATTCTCAGTAGCTCACTTTTTGATTGTAAGTCTGTATGCTGATTCTTTTGATAAGCACGTATGGTGCAGCGTTGTATTCTCTTTCCACCATAGTGGCGAGTACGACTAGCGCAACCAGCGCCAGCACCACTGCGGAGAGCACCACCAGTTTGACAACCCCAACGACAGTCTCGGAAACCACAAGCACCGGAACCAGTGGGACGACGACAACTCCCACCACTGTCACCCCGACCACCAGTGAGTCCACAACAGGTCAGTGATACAACTTTATCATTTTATGTTTAAAGGAAACGTATTGTCTAGGAGGAGACGGGCGTAAAACAAACTCTAACTTTTTTAACGTCACTTTATAAGCGGCATCGGCGATAACATATCGATTCTCAGCAGCCCAAAGTAGGATTGTAAAGCTGTATGCTGATTCTTTTGATTAGCACGTATGGTGCAGCGTTGTATTCTCTTTCCACCATAGTGGCGAGTACGACTAGCGCAACCAGCGCCAGCACCACTGCGGAGAGCACCATCAGCTTGACAACCCCAACGACAGTCTCGGAAACCACAAGCACCGGAACCAGTGGGACGACGACAAATCCCACCACTGTCACCCCGACCACCAGTGAGTCCACAACAGGTCAGTGATGCAACTTTATCATTTTATGTTTAAAGGAAACGTATTGTCTAGAAGGAAACGGGCGTAAAACAAACTCTAACTTCTTAAACGTCACTTTATAAGCGACATCGGCGATAATATATCGATTCTCAGCAGCTCAAAAATAGGATTGTTAGTCTGTATGCTGATTCTTTTGATAAGCACGTATGGTGCAGCTTTGTATTCTCTTTCCACTGAAGTGGCGAGTACGACTAGCGCAACCAGCGCCAGCACCACTGCGGAGAGCACCACCAGCTTGACAACCCCAACGACAGTCTCGGAAACCACAAGCACCGGAACCAGTGGGACGACGACAACTCTCACCACTGTCACCCCGACCACCAGTGAGTCCACAACAGGTCAGTGATACAACTTTATCATTTTATGTTTAAAGGAAACGCATTGTCTAGATGGAAACGGGTGTAAAACAAACTCTAACTTCTTAAACGTCACTTTATAAGCGACATCGGCGATAATATATCGATTCTCAGTAGCTCAATGTATGATTGTATGTCTGTATGCTGATTCTTTTGATAAGCACGTATGGTGCAGCGTTGTATTCTCTTTCCACCATAGTGGCGAGTACGACTAGCGCAACCAGCGCCAGCACCACTGCGGAGAGCACCACCAGCTTGACAACCCCAACGACAGTCTCGGAAACCACAAGCACCGGAACCAGTGGGACGACGACAACTCCCACCACTGTCACCCCGACCACCAGTGAGTCCACAACAGGTCAGTGATACAACTTGACCATTTTATGTTTAAAGGAAACGTATTGTCTAGGAGGAAACGGGCGTAAAACAAAAACTCTAACTTCTTTAACGTCACTTTATAAGCGGCATCGGCGATAACATATCGATTCTCAGCAGCTCAAAGTAGGATTGTAAAGCTGTATGCTGATTCTTTTGATAAACACGTATGGTGCAGCGTTGCATTCTCTTTCCACCATAGTGGCGAGTACGACTAGCGCAACCAGCGCCAGCACCACTGCGGAGAGCACCACCAGCTTGACAACCCCAACGACAGTCTCGGAAACCACAAGCACCGGAACCAGTGGGACGACGACAACTCCCACCACTGTCACCCCGACCACCAGTGAGTCCACAACAGGTCAGTGATACAACTTTATCATTTTATGTTTAAAGGAAACGTATTGTCTAGGAGGAAACGGGCGTAAAACAAACTAACTTCTTTAACGTCACTTTATAAGCGGCATCGGCGATAACATTTCGATTCTCAGCAGCTCAAAGTAGGATTGTAAAGCTGTATGCTGATTCTTTTGATAAGCACGTATGGTGCAGCGTGGCATTCTCTTTCCACCATAGTGGCGAGTACGACTAGCGCAACCAGCGCCAGCACCACTGCGGAGAGCATCACCAGCTTGACAACCCCAACGACAGTCTCGGAAACCACAAGCACCGGAACCAGTGGGACGACGACAACTCCCACCACTGTCACCCCGACCACCAGTGAGTCCACAACAGGTCAGTGATGCAACTTTATCAATTTATGTTTAAAGGAAACATATTGTCGAGAAGGAAACGGGCGTAAAACAAACTCTAACTTCTTAAACGTCACTTTATAAGCGACATCGGCGATAATATATCGATTCTCAGCAGCTCAAAAATAGGATTGTAAGTCTGTATGCTGATTCTTTTGATAAGCACGTATGGTGCAGCGTTGTAATCTCTTTCCACCATAGTGGCGAGTACGACTAGCGCAACCAGCGCCAGCACCACTGCGGAGAGCACCACCAGCTTGACAACCCCAACGACAGTCTCGGAAACCACAAGCACCGGAACCAGTGGGACGACGACAACTCCCACCACTGTCACCCCGACCACCAGTGAGTCCACAACAGGTCAGTGATACAACTTTATCATTTTATGTTTAAAGGAAACGCATTGTCTAGATGGAAACGGGCGTAAAACAAACTCTAACTTCTTAAACGTTACTTTATAAGCGACATCGGCGATAATATATCGATTCTCAGTAGCTCACTTTTTGATTGTAAGTCTGTATGCTGATTCTTTTGATAAGCACGTATGGTGCAGCGTTGTATTCTCTTTCCACCATAGTGGCGAGTACGACTAGCGCAACCAGCGCCAGCACCACTGCGGAGAGCACCACCAGCTTGACAACCCCAACGACAGTCTCGGAAACCACAAGCACCGGAACCAGTGGGACGACGACAACTCCCACCACTGTCACCCCGACCACCAGTGAGTCCACAACAGGTCAGTGATACAACTTTATCATTTTATGTTTAAAGGAAACGTATTGTCTAGGAGGAGACGGGCGTAAAACAAACTCTAACTTTTTTAACGTCACTTTATAAGCGGCATCGGCGATAACATATCGATTCTCAGCAGCTCAAAGTAGGATTGTAAAGCTGTATGCTGATTCGTTTGATAAGCACTTATGGTGCAGCGTTGAATTCTCTTTCCACCATAGTGGCGAGTACGACTAGCGCAACCAGCGCCAGCACCACTGCGGAGAGCACCACCAGCTTGACAACCCCAACGACAGTCTCGGAAACCACAAGCACCGGAACCAGTGGGACGACGACAACTCCCACCACTGTCACCCCGACCACCAGTGAGTCCACAACAGGTCAGTGATACAACTTTATCATTTTATGTTTAAAGGAAACGTATTGTCTAGGAGGAAACGGGCGTAAAACAAACTAACTTCTTTAACGTCACTTTATAAGCGGCATCGGCGATAACATTTCGATTCTCAGCAGCTCAAAGTAGGATTGTAAAGCTGTATGCTGATTCTTTTGATAAGCACGTATGGTGCAGCGTTGCATTCTCTTTCCACCATAGTGGCGAGTACGACTAGCGCAACCAGCGCCAGCACCACTGCGGAGAGCACCACCAGCTTGACAACCCCAACGACAGTCTCGGAAACCACAAGCACCGGAACCAGTGGGACGACGACAACTCCCACCACTGTCACCCCGACCACCAGTGAGTCCACAACAGGTCAGTGATGCAACTTTATCATTTTATGTTTAAAGGAAACATATTGTCGAGAAGGAAACGGGCGTAAAACAAACTCTAACTTCTTAAACGTCACTTTATAAGCGACATCGGCGATAATATATCGATTCTCAGCAGCTCAAAAATAGGATTGTAAGTCTGTATGCTGATTCTTTTGATAAGCACGTATGGTGCAGCGTTGTAATCTCTTTCCACCATAGTGGCGAGTACGACTAGCGCAACCAGCGCCAGCACCACTGCGGAGAGCACCACCAGCTTGACAACCCCAACGACAGTCTCGGAAACCACAAGCACCGGAACCAGTGGGACGACGACAACTCCCACCACTGTCACCCCGACCACCAGTGAGTCCACAACAGGTCAGTGATACAACTTTATCATTTTATGTTTAAAGGAAACGCATTGTCTAGATGGAAACGGGCGTAAAACAAACTCTAACTTCTTAAACGTTACTTTATAAGCGACATCGGCGATAATATATCGATTCTCAGTAGCTCACTTTTTGATTGTAAGTCTGTATGCTGATTCTTTTGATAAGCACGTATGGTGCAGCGTTGTATTCTCTTTCCACCATAGTGGCGAGTACGACTAGCGCAACCAGCGCCAGCACCACTGCGGAGAGCACCACCAGCTTGACAACCCCAACGACAGTCTCGGAAACCACAAGCACCGGAACCAGTGGGACGACGACAACTCCCACCACTGTCACCCCGACCACCAGTGAGTCCACAACAGGTCAGTGATACAACTTTATCATTTTATGTTTAAAGGAAACGTATTGTCTAGGAGGAGACGGGCGTAAAACAAACTCTAACTTTTTTAACGTCACTTTATAAGCGGCATCGGCGATAACATATCGATTCTCAGCAGCTCAAAGTAGGATTGTAAAGCTGTATGCTGATTCGTTTGATAAGCACTTATGGTGCAGCGTTGAATTCTCTTTCCACCATAGTGGCGAGTACGACTAGCGCAACCAGCGCCAGCACCACTGCGGAGAGCACCACCAGCTTGACAACCCCAACGACAGTCTCGGAAACCACAAGCACCGGAACCAGTGGGACGACGACAACTCCCACCACTGTCACCCCGACCACCAGTGAGTCCACAACAGGTCAGTGATGCAACTTTATCATTTTATGTTTAAAGGAAACGTATTGTCTAGAAGGAAACGGGCGTAAAACAAACTCTAACTTCTTAAACGTCACTTTATAAGCGACATCGGCGATAATATATCGATTCTCAGCAGTTCCAAAATAGGATTGTAAAGCTGTATGCTGATTCTTTTGATAAACACGTATGGTGCAGCGTTGCATTCTCTTTCCACCATAGTGGCGAGTACGACTAGCGCAACCAGCGCCAGCACCACTGCGGAGAGCACCACCAGCTTGACAACCCCAACGACAGTCTCGGAAACCACAAGCACCGGAACCAGTGGGACGACGACAACTCCCACCACTGTCACCCCGACCACCAGTGAGTCCACAACAGGTCAGTGATACAACTTTATCATTTTATGTTTAAAGGAAACGTATTGTCTAGGAGGAGACGGGCGTAAAACAAACTCTAACTTTTTTAACGTCACTTTATAAGCGGCATCGGCGATAACATATCGATTCTCAGCAGCTCAAAGTAGGATTGTAAAGCTGTATGCTGATTCGTTTGATAAGCACTTATGGTGCAGCGTTGAATTCTCTTTCCACCATAGTGGCGAGTACGACTAGCGCAACCAGCGCCAGCACCACTGCGGAGAGCACCACCAGCTTGACAACCCCAACGACAGTCTCGGAAACCACAAGCACCGGAACCAGTGGGACGACGACAACTCCCACCACTGTCACCCCGACCACCAGTGAGTCCACAACAGGTCAGTGATACAACTTTATCATTTTATGTTTAAAGGAAACGTATTTTCTAGGAGGAAACGGGCGTAAAACAAACTAACTTCTTTAACGTCACTTTATAAGCGGCATCGGCGATAACATTTCGATTCTCAGCAGCTCAAAGTAGGATTGTAAAGCTGTATGCTGATTCTTTTGATAAGCACGTATGGTGCAGCGTTGCATTCTCTTTCCACCATAGTGGCGAGTACGACTAGCGCAACCAGCGCCAGCACCACTGCGGAGAGCACCACCAGCTTGACAACCCCAACGACAGTCTCGGAAACCACAAGCACCGGAACCAGTGGGACGACGACAACTCCCACCACTGTCACCCCGACCACCAGTGAGTCCACAACAGGTCAGTGATGCAACTTTATCATTTTATGTTTAAAGGAAACATATTGTCGAGAAGGAAACGGGCGTAAAACAAACTCTAACTTCTTAAACGTCACTTTATAAGCGACATCGGCGATAATATATCGATTCTCAGCAGCTCAAAAATAGGATTGTAAGTCTGTATGCTGATTCTTTTGATAAGCACGTATGGTGCAGCGTTGTAATCTCTTTCCACCATAGTGGCGAGTACGACTAGCGCAACCAGCGCCAGCACCACTGCGGAGAGCACCACCAGCTTGACAACCCCAACGACAGTCTCGGAAACCACAAGCACCGGAACCAGTGGGACGACGACAACTCCCACCACTGTCACCCCGACCACCAGTGAGTCCACAACAGGTCAGTGATACAACTTTATCATTTTATGTTTAAAGGAAACGCATTGTCTAGATGGAAACGGGCGTAAAACAAACTCTAACTTCTTAAACGTTACTTTATAAGCGACATCGGCGATAATATATCGATTCTCAGTAGCTCACTTTTTGATTGTAAGTCTGTATGCTGATTCTTTTGATAAGCACGTATGGTGCAGCGTTGTATTCTCTTTCCACCATAGTGGCGAGTACGACTAGCGCAACCAGCGCCAGCACCACTGCGGAGAGCACCACCAGCTTGACAACCCCAACGACAGTCTCGGAAACCACAAGCACCGGAACCAGTGGGACGACGACAACTCCCACCACTGTCACCCCGACCACCAGTGAGTCCACAACAGGTCAGTGATACAACTTTATCATTTTATGTTTAAAGGAAACGTATTGTCTAGGAGGAGACGGGCGTAAAACAAACTCTAACTTTTTTAACGTCACTTTATAAGCGGCATCGGCGATAACATATCGATTCTCAGCAGCTCAAAGTAGGATTGTAAAGCTGTATGCTGATTCGTTTGATAAGCACTTATGGTGCAGCGTTGAATTCTCTTTCCACCATAGTGGCGAGTACGACTAGCGCAACCAGCGCCAGCACCACTGCGGAGAGCACCACCAGCTTGACAACCCCAACGACAGTCTCGGAAACCACAAGCACCGGAACCAGTGGGACGACGACAACTCCCACCACTGTCACCCCGACCACCAGTGAGTCCACAACAGGTCAGTGATGCAACTTTATCATTTTATGTTTAAAGGAAACGTATTGTCTAGAAGGAAACGGGCGTAAAACAAACTCTAACTTCTTAAACGTCACTTTATAAGCGACATCGGCGATAATATATCGATTCTCAGCAGTTCCAAAATAGGATTGTAAAGCTGTATGCTGATTCTTTTGATAAACACGTATGGTGCAGCGTTGCATTCTCTTTCCACCATAGTGGCGAGTACGACTAGCGCAACCAGCGCCAGCACCACTGCGGAGAGCACCACCAGCTTGACAACCCCAACGACAGTCTCGGAAACCACAAGCACTGGAACCAGTGAGACGACGACAACTCCCACCACTGTCACCCCGACCACCAGTGAGTCCACAACAGGTCAGTGATGCAACTTTATCATTTTACGTTTAAAGGAAACGTATTGTCTAGAAGGAAACGGGCGTAAAACAAACTCTAACTTCTTAAACGTCACTTTATAAGCGACATCGGCGATAATATATCGATTCTCAGCAGCTCAAAAATAGGATTGTAAGTCTGTATGCTGATTCTTTTGATAAGCACGTATGGTGCAGCTTTGTATTCTCTTTCCACCGAAGTGGCGAGTACGACTAGCGCAACCAGCGCCAGCACCACTGCGGAGAGCACCACCAGCTTGACAACCCCAACGACAGTCTCGGAAACCACAAGCACCGGAACCAGTGGGACGACGACAACTCCCACCACTGTCACCCCGACCACCAGTGAGTCCACAACAGGTTAGTGATACAACTTTATCATTTTATGTTTAAAGGAAACGTATTGTCTAGAAGTAAACGGACGTAAAACAAACTCTAACTTCTTAAACGTCACTTTATAAGCGACATCGGCGATAATATATCGATTCTCAGCCGCTCAAAAATAGGATTGTAAGTCTGTATGCTGATTCTTTTGATAAGCACGTATGGTGCAGCTTTGTATTCTCTTTCCACCATAGTGGCGAGTAAGACTAGCGCAACCAGCGCCAGCACCACTGCGGAGAGCACCACCAGCTTGACAACCCCAACGACAGTCTCGGAAACCACAAGCACCGGAACCAGTGGGACGACGACAACTCCCACCACTGTCACCCCGACCACCAGTGAGTCCACAACAGGTCAGTGATGCAACTTTATCATTTTATGTTTAAAAGAAAACATATTGTCTAGAAGGGAACGGGCGTAAAACTCTGACTTCTTAAACGTCACTTTATAAGCGACATCGGCGATAATATATCGATTCTCAGCAGTTCCAAAATAGGATTGTAAAGCTGTATGCTGATTCTTTTGATAAACACGTATGGTGCAGCGTTGCATTCTCTTTCCACCATAGTGGCGAGTACGACTAGCGCAACCAGCGCCAGCACCACTGCGGAGAGCACCACCAGCTTGACAACCCCAACGACAGTCTCGGAAACCACAAGCACTGGAACCAGTGAGACGACGACAACTCCCACCACTGTCACCCCGACCACCAGTGAGTCCACAACAGGTCAGTGATGCAACTTTATCATTTTACGTTTAAAGGAAACGTATTGTCTAGAAGGAAACGGGCGTAAAACAAACTCTAACTTCTTAAACGTCACTTTATAAGCGACATCGGCGATAATATATCGATTCTCAGCAGCTCAAAAATAGGATTGTAAGTCTGTATGCTGATTCTTTTGATAAGCACGTATGGTGCAGCTTTGTATTCTCTTTCCACCGAAGTGGCGAGTACGACTAGCGCAACCAGCGCCAGCACCACTGCGGAGAGCACCACCAGCTTGGCAACCCCAACGACAGTCTCGGAAACCACAAGCACCGGAACCAGTGGGACGACGACAACTCCCACCACTGTCACCCCGACCACCAGTGAGTCCACAACAGGTCAGTGATACAACTTTATCATTTTATGTTTAAAGGAAACGCATTGTCTTGATGGAAACGGGCGTAAAACAAACTCTAACTTCTTAAAAGTCACTTTATAAGCGACATCGGCGATAATATATCGATTCTCAGTAGCTCAATGTATGATTGTAAGTCTGTATGTTGATTCTTTTGATAAGCACGTATGGTGCAGCGTTGTATTCTCTTTCCACCATAGTGGCGAGTACGACTAGCGCAACCAGCGCCAGCACCACTGCGGAGAGCACCACCAGCTTGACAACCCCAACGACAGTCTCGGAAACCACAAGCACCGGAACCAGTGGGACGACGACAACTCCCACCACTGTCACCCCGACCACCAGTGAGTCCACAACAGGTCAGTGATACAACTTTATCATTTTATGTTTAAAGGAAACGTATTGTCTAGGAGGAGACGGGCGTAAAACAAACTCTAACTTTTTTAACGTCACTTTATAAGCGGCATCGGCGATAACATATCGATTCTCAGCAGCTCAAAGTAGGATTGTAAAGCTGTATGCTGATTCGTTTGATAAGCACTTATGGTGCAGCGTTGAATTCTCTTTCCACCATAGTGGCGAGTACGACTAGCGCAACCAGCGCCAGCACCACTGCGGAGAGCACCACCAGCTTGACAACCCCAACGACAGTCTCGGAAACCACAAGCACCGGAACCAGTGGGACGACGACAACTCCCACCACTGTCACCCCGACCACCAGTGAGTCCACAACAGGTCAGTGATACAACTTTATCATTTTATGTTTAAAGGAAACGTATTGTCTAGGAGGAAACGGGCGTAAAACAAACTAACTTCTTTAACGTCACTTTATAAGCGGCATCGGCGATAACATTTCGATTCTCAGCAGCTCAAAGTAGGATTGTAAAGCTGTATGCTGATTCTTTTGATAAGCACGTATGGTGCAGCGTTGCATTCTCTTTCCACCATAGTGGCGAGTACGACTAGCGCAACCAGCGCCAGCACCACTGCGGAGAGCACCACCAGCTTGACAACCCCAACGACAGTCTCGGAAACCACAAGCACCGGAACCAGTGGGACGACGACAACTCCCACCACTGTCACCCCGACCACCAGTGAGTCCACAACAGGTCAGTGATGCAACTTTATCATTTTATGTTTAAAGGAAACATATTGTCGAGAAGGAAACGGGCGTAAAACAAACTCTAACTTCTTAAACGTCACTTTATAAGCGACATCGGCGATAATATATCGATTCTCAGCAGCTCAAAAATAGGATTGTAAGTCTGTATGCTGATTCTTTTGATAAGCACGTATGGTGCAGCGTTGTAATCTCTTTCCACCATAGTGGCGAGTACGACTAGCGCAACCAGCGCCAGCACCACTGCGGAGAGCACCACCAGCTTGACAACCCCAACGACAGTCTCGGAAACCACAAGCACCGGAACCAGTGGGACGACGACAACTCCCACCACTGTCACCCCGACCACCAGTGAGTCCACAACAGGTCAGTGATACAACTTTATCATTTTATGTTTAAAGGAAACGCATTGTCTAGATGGAAACGGGCGTAAAACAAACTCTAACTTCTTAAACGTTACTTTATAAGCGACATCGGCGATAATATATCGATTCTCAGTAGCTCACTTTTTGATTGTAAGTCTGTATGCTGATTCTTTTGATAAGCACGTATGGTGCAGCGTTGTATTCTCTTTCCACCATAGTGGCGAGTACGACTAGCGCAACCAGCGCCAGCACCACTGCGGAGAGCACCACCAGCTTGACAACCCCAACGACAGTCTCGGAAACCACAAGCACCGGAACCAGTGGGACGACGACAACTCCCACCACTGTCACCCCGACCACCAGTGAGTCCACAACAGGTCAGTGATACAACTTTATCATTTTATGTTTAAAGGAAACGTATTGTCTAGGAGGAGACGGGCGTAAAACAAACTCTAACTTTTTTAACGTCACTTTATAAGCGGCATCGGCGATAACATATCGATTCTCAGCAGCTCAAAGTAGGATTGTAAAGCTGTATGCTGATTCGTTTGATAAGCACTTATGGTGCAGCGTTGAATTCTCTTTCCACCATAGTGGCGAGTACGACTAGCGCAACCAGCGCCAGCACCACTGCGGAGAGCACCACCAGCTTGACAACCCCAACGACAGTCTCGGAAACCACAAGCACCGGAACCAGTGGGACGACGACAACTCCCACCACTGTCACCCCGACCACCAGTGAGTCCACAACAGGTCAGTGATGCAACTTTATCATTTTATGTTTAAAGGAAACGTATTGTCTAGAAGGAAACGGGCGTAAAACAAACTCTAACTTCTTAAACGTCACTTTATAAGCGACATCGGCGATAATATATCGATTCTCAGCAGTTCCAAAATAGGATTGTAAAGCTGTATGCTGATTCTTTTGATAAACACGTATGGTGCAGCGTTGCATTCTCTTTCCACCATAGTGGCGAGTACGACTAGCGCAACCAGCGCCAGCACCACTGCGGAGAGCACCACCAGCTTGACAACCCCAACGACAGTCTCGGAAACCACAAGCACTGGAACCAGTGAGACGACGACAACTCCCACCACTGTCACCCCGACCACCAGTGAGTCCACAACAGGTCAGTGATGCAACTTTATCATTTTACGTTTAAAGGAAACGTATTGTCTAGAAGGAAACGGGCGTAAAACAAACTCTAACTTCTTAAACGTCACTTTATAAGCGACATCGGCGATAATATATCGATTCTCAGCAGCTCAAAAATAGGATTGTAAGTCTGTATGCTGATTCTTTTGATAAGCACGTATGGTGCAGCTTTGTATTCTCTTTCCACCGAAGTGGCGAGTACGACTAGCGCAACCAGCGCCAGCACCACTGCGGAGAGCACCACCAGCTTGACAACCCCAACGACAGTCTCGGAAACCACAAGCACCGGAACCAGTGGGACGACGACAACTCCCACCACTGTCACCCCGACCACCAGTGAGTCCACAACAGGTTAGTGATACAACTTTATCATTTTATGTTTAAAGGAAACGTATTGTCTAGAAGTAAACGGACGTAAAACAAACTCTAACTTCTTAAACGTCACTTTATAAGCGACATCGGCGATAATATATCGATTCTCAGCCGCTCAAAAATAGGATTGTAAGTCTGTATGCTGATTCTTTTGATAAGCACGTATGGTGCAGCTTTGTATTCTCTTTCCACCATAGTGGCGAGTAAGACTAGCGCAACCAGCGCCAGCACCACTGCGGAGAGCACCACCAGCTTGACAACCCCAACGACAGTCTCGGAAACCACAAGCACCGGAACCAGTGGGACGACGACAACTCCCACCACTGTCACCCCGACCACCAGTGAGTCCACAACAGGTCAGTGATGCAACTTTATCATTTTATGTTTAAAAGAAAACATATTGTCTAGAAGGAAACGGGCGTAAAACTCTGACTTCTTAAACGTCACTTTATAAGCGACATCGGCGATAATATATCGATTCTCAGCAGTTCCAAAATAGGATTGTAAAGCTGTATGCTGATTCTTTTGATAAACACGTATGGTGCAGCGTTGCATTCTCTTTCCACCATAGTGGCGAGTACGACTAGCGCAACCAGCGCCAGCACCACTGCGGAGAGCACCACCAGCTTGACAACCCCAACGACAGTCTCGGAAACCACAAGCACTGGAACCAGTGAGACGACGACAACTCCCACCACTGTCACCCCGACCACCAGTGAGTCCACAACAGGTCAGTGATGCAACTTTATCATTTTACGTTTAAAGGAAACGTATTGTCTAGAAGGAAACGGGCGTAAAACAAACTCTAACTTCTTAAACGTCACTTTATAAGCGACATCGGCGATAATATATCGATTCTCAGCAGCTCAAAAATAGGATTGTAAGTCTGTATGCTGATTCTTTTGATAAGCACGTATGGTGCAGCTTTGTATTCTCTTTCCACCGAAGTGGCGAGTACGACTAGCGCAACCAGCGCCAGCACCACTGCGGAGAGCACCACCAGCTTGGCAACCCCAACGACAGTCTCGGAAACCACAAGCACCGGAACCATTGGGACGACGACAACTCCCACCACTGTCACCCCGACCACCAGTGAGTCCACAACAGGTCAGTGATACAACTTTATCATTTTATGTTTAAAGGAAACGCATTGTCTTGATGGAAACGGGCGTAAAACAAACTCTAACTTCTTAAAAGTCACTTTATAAGCGACATCGGCGATAATATATCGATTCTCAGTAGCTCAATGTATGATTGTAAGTCTGTATGTTGATTCTTTTGATAAGCACGTATGGTGCAGCGTTGTATTCTCTTTCCACCATAGTGGCGAGTACGACTAGCGCAACCAGCGCCAGCACCACTGCGGAGAGCACCACCAGCTTGACAACCCCAACGACAGTCTCGGAAACCACAAGCACCGGAACCAGTGGGACGACGACAACTCCCACCACTGTCACCCCGACCACCAGTGAGTCCACAACAGGTCAGTGATACAACTTTATCATTTTATGTTTAAAGGAAACGCATTGTCTTGATGGAAACGGGCGTAAAACAAACTCTAACTTCTTAAACGTCACTTTATAAGCGACATCGGCGATAATATATCGATTCTCAGTAGCTCAATGTATGATTGTAAGTCTGTATGTTGATTCTTTTGATAAGCACGTATGGTGCAGCGTTGTATTCTCTTTCCACCATAGTGGCGAGTACGACTAGCGCAACCAGCGCCAGCACCACTGCGGAGAGCACCACCAGCTTGACAACCCCAACGACAGTCTCGGAAACCACAAGCACCGGAACCAGTGGGACGACGACAACTCCCACCACTGTCACCCCGACCACCAGTGAGTCCACAACAGGTCAGTGATACAACTTTATCATTTTATGTTTAAAGGAAACGTATTGTTTAGAAGGAAACGGGCGTAAAACTAACTCTAACTTCTTTAACGTCACTTTATTAGCGGCATCGGCGATAATATATCGATTCTCAGTAGCTCAAAGTAGGATTGTAAAGCTGTATGCTGATTCTTTTGATAAACACGTATGGTGCAGCGTTGAATTCTCTTTCCACCATAGTGGCGAGTACGACTAGCGCAACCAGCGCCAGCACCACTGCGGAGAGCACCACCAGCTTGACAACCCCAACGACAGTCTCGGAAACCACAAGCACCGGAACCAGTGGGACGACGACAACTCCCACCACTGTCACCCCGACCACCAGTGAGTCCACAACAGGTCAGTGATGCAACTTTATCATTTTACGTTTAAAGGAAACGTATTGTCTAGAAGGAAACGGGCGTAAAACAAACTCTAACTTCTTAAACGTCACTTTATAAGCGACATCGGCGATAATATATCGATTCTCAGCAGCTCAAAAATAGGATTGTAAGTCTGTATGCTGATTCTTTTGATAAGCACGTATGGTGCAGCTTTGTATTCTGTTTCCACCGAAGTGGCGAGTACGACTAGCGCAACCAGCGCCAGCACCACTGCGGAGAGCACCACCAGCTTGACAACCCCAACGACAGTCTCGGAAACCACAAGCACCGGAACCAGTGGGACGACGACAACTCCCACCACTGTCACCCCGACCACCAGTGAGTCCACAACAGGTCAGTGATACAACTTTATCATTTTATGTTTAAAGGAAACGTATTGTCTAGAAGGAAACGGACGTAAAACAAACTCTAACTTCTTAAACGTCACTTTATGAGGGACATCGGCGATGATATATCGATTCTCAGCAGCTCAAAGTAGGATTGTAAGTCTGTATGCTGATTCTTTTGATAAGCACGTATGATGCAGCGTTGTATTCTCTTTCCACCATAGTGGCGAGTACGACTAGCGCAACCAGCGCCAGCACCACTGCGGAGAGCACCACCAGCTTGACAACCCCAACGACAGTCTCGGAAACCACAAGCACTGGAACCAGTGGGACGACGACAACTCCCACCACTGTCACCCCGACCACCAGTGAGTCCACAACAGGTCAGTGATGCAACTTCATCATTTTATGTTTAAAGGAAACGCATTGTCTAGATGGAAACGGGCGTAAAACAAACTCTAACTTCTTAAACGTCACTTTATAAGCGACATCGGCGATAATATATCGATTCTCAGTAGCTCAATGTATGATTGTAAGTCTGTATGCTGGTTCTTTTGATAAGCACGTATAGTGCAGCGTTGTATTCTCTTTCCACCATAGTGGCGAGTACGACTAGCGCAACCAGCGCCAGCACCACTGCGGAGAGCACCACCAGCTTGACAACCCCAACGACAGTCTCGGAAACCACAAGCACCGGAACCAGTGGGACGACGACAACTCCCACCACTGTCACCCCGACCACCAGTGAGTCCACAACAGGTCAGTGATGCAACTTTATCATTTTATGTTGAAAGGAAACGTATTGTCTAGAAGGAAACGGGCGTAAAACAAACTCTAACCGCTTAAACGTCACTTTACGAGGGACATCGGCGATAATATATCGATTCTCAGCAGCTCAAAAATAGGATTGTAAGTCCGTATGCTGATTCTTTTGATAAGCACGTATGGTGCAGCGTTGCATTCTCTTTCCACCATAGTGGCGAGTACGACTAGCGCAACCAGCGCCAGCACCACTGCGGAGAGCACCACCAGCTTGACAGCCCCAACGACAGTCTCGGAAACCACAAGCACCGGAACCAGTGGGACGACGACAACTCCCACCACTGTCACCCCGACCACCAGTGAGTCCACAACAGGTCAGTGATGCAACTTTATCATTTTATGTTTAAAAGAAAACATATTGTCTAGAAGGAAACGGGCGTAAAACTCTGACTTCTTAAACGTCACTTTATAAGCGACATCGGCGATAATATATCGATTCTCAGCAGTTCCAAAATAGGATTGTAAAGCTGTATGCTGATTCTTTTGATAAGCACGTATGGTGCAGCGTTGTATTCTCTTTCCACCATAGTGGCGAGTACGACTAGCGCAACCAGCGCCAGCACCACTGCGGAGAGCACCGCCAGCTTGACAACCCCAACGAGAGTCTCGGAAACCACAAGCACCGGGACCAGTGGGACGACGACAACTCCCACCACTGTCACCCCGACCACCAGTGAGTCCACAACAGGTCAGTGATACAACTTCATCCCTTTATGTTTAAAAGAAAACGTATTGTCTAGAAGGAAACGGGCGTAAAACTCTGACTTCTTAAACGTCACTTTATAAGCGACATCGGCGATAATATATCGACTCTCAGCAGCTCAAAGTAGGATTGTAAGTCTGTATGCTGATTCTTTTGATAAGCACGTATGGTGCAGCGTTGTATTCTCTTTCCACCATAGTGGCGAGTACGACTAGCGCAACCAGCGCCAGCACCACTGCGGAGAGCACAACCCGCTTGACAACCCCAACGACAGTCTCGGAAACCACAAGCACCGGAACCAGTGGGACGACGACAACTCCCACCACTGTCACCCCGACCACCAGTGAGTCCACAACAGGTCAGTGATACAACTTTATCATTTTATGTTTAAAGGAAACGTATTGTCTAGACGGAAACGGGCGTAAAACAAACTCTAACTTCTTAAACGTCACTTTATGAGGGACATCCGCGATAATATATCGATTCTTAGCAGTTCAAAGTACTATTGTAAGTCTGTATGCTGATTCTTTTGATAAGCACGTATGGTGCAGTGTTGTATTCTCGTTCCACCATAGTGGCGAGTACGACTAGCACAACCAGCGCCAGCACCACTGCGGAGAGCACCACCAGCTTGACAACTCCAACGACAGTCTCGGAAACCACAAGCACCGGAACCAGTGGGACGACAACAACTCCCACCACTGTCACCCCGACCACCAGTGAGTCCACAACAGGTCAGTGATACAACTTTATCATTTTATGCTGAAAGGAAACGTATTGTCTTGAAGGAAACGGGCGTAAAACTCTAACTTCTTAAACGTCACTTTATAAGCGACATCGGCGATAATATATCGATTCTTAGCAGCTCAAAGTAGGATTGTAAGTCTGTATGCTGACTCTTTTGATAAGCACGCATGGTGCAGCGTTGTATTTTCTCTCTACCATAGTGGCGATTACGACTAGCGCAACCAGCGCCAGCACCACTGCGGAGAGCACCACAAGTGTAACTACTCCAACAACACTCTCTGAATCTACGAGCACGGTGACGAGTCAGACCACAACAACACCGACAACTGTGACGGCCACAACCAGTGAGTCGAGCACAAGTAAGTACATGTCTATTGATATCCGTTGACTTTATTTATATGCAAACAACTATACGCGCGTTCAATCATTTTTGATGAATTCTACCAGTCTTTGCTTATACATTTTTCATCGCATTATACTCTTATTTTCATTACTTTCGGTGACTGTTTTCTTGATGGTCGTAACGAAATAACTTTCTCCCCGTGGTAGTACCAAGTACCACCAGTGTGAGCAGTGCAAGTACCATCTCGGAGAGCACAACAAGTGTGACCACTCCAACAACGGTATCTGAATCAACGAGCACCGTTACCAGTCAGACCACAACAACACCAACAACTGTGACGTCCACAACCAGTGAGTCGAGCACAAGTAAGTATGGTCCTAATGGTTTTGGTTGCCTTATAGTTGATGTACGTACGATAATGCTGAACAATGTAAGCAATCCCTTAGAAATTAAACCATTCACTGTCTATAACCTGTTATGTGTACATGTGTGCAATATGTCGATATGAATGTGTCGTTAATGATATTAACGTTTCCTTCTGCATCGTTACAGAGACAAGAAGGACCCTTTTGAAAATTCCACACAAGTATATTGCGTGCCGATTGTGGAATCGTTAATTGCATCGTGTTCTCTTTATGTATTGATGTGGGGTGATTCTCCGGTAATGTTGACACTTATTTTATCCTCTGTGATAGGGTCAAGAAGCGGAAATTGGTGTATTCCGCCCGTGCCGATTTCCTTTCCCCTGTTATTGTGTTTATTGTGTTATGTGCTATGTGTTAGTGATCTTTGATGTTTACGTGAACATGTTAACGTTTGCTCCCATCCAGTATTGGCGCCAAGTCCCGTCGGAGTGAGTGTAACGCACTAAAACCGGTGATGCCCGGGATAATGCTCTATGTTGATTGTCCGTGGCTTTTTACATGACGATATTAACATTCAATTTTTCCTCCACAGAACGTACCATGGACCATGAGTTTGGGCATTCCAGTTCAACACGCACAATGTCGGCAGTAGCCACTTTGATCGTACTGTATTTCTTTCTCCTGATGTTTGATCTACTGTTTCATTGATGACGTTATTTTCTCCTTATCTCACCATTATAGTACCAAGTACCACCAGTGTGAGCAGTGCAAGCACCATCTCGGAGAGCACCACAAGTGTAACTACTCCAACAACACTCTCTGAATCTACGAGCACGGTGACCAGTCAGACCACAACAACACCGACAACTGTGACGGCCACAACCAGTGATTCGAGCACAAGTAAGTACATGTCTATTGATATCCGTTAACTTTATTTATATGCAAACAACTATACACGCGTTCGACCATTTTTGATGAATTGTACCAGTCTTTGCTTGTACAATTTTCATCGCATTATACTCTTATTTTCATCACTTTCGGTGACTGGTTTCTTGATGGTCGTAACGAAATAATTTTTTCCCCGTGGTAGTACCAAGTACCACCAGTGTGAGCAGTGCAAGTACCATCTCGGAGAGCACAACAAGTGTGACCACTCCAACAACGGTATCTGAATCCACGAGCACCGTGACCAGTCAGACCACAACAACACCAAAAACTGTGACGCCCACAACCAGTGAGTCGAGCACAAGTAAGTATCGTCCTAATGGTTTGGGTTGCCTTATAGTTGATGTACGTACGATAATGCTGAACAATGTAAGCAATCCCTTAGAAATTAAACCATTCACTGTCTATAACCTGTTATGTGTACATGTGTGCAATATGTTTATATGAATGTGTCGTTAATGATATCAACGTTTCCTTCTGCATCGTTCCAGAGACATAAAGGACCCATTTGAAAATTCCACTCAAGCATATTACGTGCCGATTGTGGAATCGTTAATTGCATCGTGTTCTCTTTATGTATTGATGTGGGGTGTTTCTCCGGTAATGTTGACACTTATTTTATCCTCTGTGATAGGGTCAAGAAGCGGAAATTGGTGTATTCCGCCCGTGCCGATTTCCTTTGGCCTATTATTGTGTTTATTGTGTTATGTACTATGTGTTAGTGATCATCGATGTTTACGTGAACATGTTAACGTTTGCTCCCATCCAGTATTGGCGCCAAGTCCCGTCGGAGTGAGTGTAACGCACTAAAACCGGTGATGCCCGGGATAATGCTCTATGTTGATTGTCCGTGGCTTTTTACATGACGATATTAACATTCAATTTTTCCTCCACAGAAAGTACCATGGACCATGAGTTTGGGCATTCCAGTTCAACACGCACAATGTCGGCAGTAGCCATTTTGATCGCACTGTATTTCTTTCCCCTGATGTTTGATCTACTGTTTCATTGATGACGTTAATTTCTCCTTATCTCACCATTATAGTACCAAGTACCACCAGTGTGAGCAGTGCAAGCACCATCTCGGAGAGCACCACAAGTGTAACTACTCCAACAACACTCTCTGAATCTACGAGCACGGTGACGAGTCAGACCACAACAACACCGACAACTGTGACGGCCACAACCAGTGAGTCGAGCACAAGTAAGTATGGTCCTAATGGTTTGGGTTGCCTTATAGTTGATGTACGTACGATAATGCTGAACAATGTAAGCAATCCCTTAGAAATTAAACCATTCACTGTCTATAACCTGTTATGTGTACAGGTGTGCAATATGTCGATATGAAGGTGTCGTTAATGATATTAACGTTTCCTTCTGCATCGTTACAGAGACATAAAGGACCCATTTGAAAATTCCACTCAAGCATATTACGTGCCGATTGTGGAATCGTTAATTGCATCGTGTTCTCTTTATGTATTGATGTGGGGTGTTTCTCCGGTAATGTTGACACTTATTTTATCCTCTGTGATAGGGTCAAGAAGCGGAAATTGGTGTATTCCGCCCGTGCCGATTTCCTTTCCCCTATTATTGTGTATATTGTGTTATGTGCTATGTGTTAGTGATCTTCGACGTTTACGTGAACATGTTAACGTTTGCTCCCATCCAGTATTGGCGCCACGTCCCGTCGGAGTGAGTGTAACGCACTAAAACCGGTGATGCCCGGGATAATGCTCTATGTTGATAATGTTCCGTGGCTTTTTACATGACGATATTAACATTCATTTTTCCTCCACAGAAAGTACCATGGACCATGAGTTTGGGCATTCCAGTTCAACACGCACAATGTCGGCAGTAGCCATTTTGATCGCACTGTATTTCTTTCCCCTGATGTTTGATATACTGTTTCATTGATGACGCTAATTTCTCCTTATCTCACCATTATAGTACCAAGTACCACCAGTGTGAGCAGTGCAAGCACCATCTCGGAGAGCACCACAAGTGTAACTACTCCAACAACACTTTCTGAATCTACGAGCACGGTGACCAGTCAGACCACAACAACACCGACAACTGTGACGGCCACAACCAGTGAGTCGAGCACAAGTAAGTACATGTCTATTGATATTCGTTGACTTTATTTATATGCAAACAACTATAGGCGCGTTCAATCATTTCTGATGAATTCTACCAGTCTTTGCTTGTACATTTTTCATCGTATTATACTCTTATTTTCATTACTACCGGTGACTGTTTTCTTGATGGTCGTAACGAAATAACTTTCTTCCCGTGGTAGTACCAAGTACCACCAGTGTGAGCAGTGCAAGTACCATCTCGGAGAGCACAACAAGTGTGACCACTCCAACAACGGTATCTGAATCCACGAGCACCGTGACCAGTCAGACCACAACAACACCAACAACTGTGACGCCCACAACCAGTGAGTCGAGCACAAGTAAGTATCGTTCTAATGGTTTTGGTTGCCTTATAGTTGATGTACGTACGATAATGCTGAACAATGTAAGCAATCCCTTAGAAATTAAACCATTCACTGTCTATAACCTGTTATGTGTACATGTGTGCAATATGTCGATATGAATGTGTCGTTAATGATATTAACGTTTCCTTCTGCATCGTTACAGAGACAAGAAGGACCTATTTGAAAATTCCACCCAAGTATATTACGTGCCGATTGTGGAATCGTTAATTGCATCGTGTTCTCTTTATGTATTGATGTGGGGTGTTTCCCCGGTAATGTTGACACTTATTTTATCCTCTGTGATAGGATCAAGAAGCGGAAATTGGTGTATTCCGCCCGTGCCGATTTCCTTTCCCCTATTATTGTGTTTATTACGTTATGTGCTATGTGTTAGTGATCTTTGATGTTTACGTGAACATGTTAACGTTTGCTCCCATCCAGTATTGGCGCCAAGTCCCGTCGGAGTGAGTGCAACGCACTAAAACCGATGATGCCCGGGATAATGCTATATGTTGATTGTCCGTGGCTTTTTACATGACGATATTAACATTCATTTTTCCTCCACAGAAAGTACCATGGACCATGAGTTTGGGCATTCCAGTTCAACACGCACAATGTCGGCAGTAGCCATTTTGATCGCACTGTATTTCTTTCCCCTGATGTTTGATATACTGTTTCATTGATGACGCTAATTTCTCCTTATCTCACCATTATAGTACCAAGTACCACCAGTGTGAGCAGTGCAAGCACCATCTCGGAGAGCACCACAAGTGTAACTACTCCAACAACACTCTCTGAATCTACGAGCACGGTGACCAGTCAGACCACAACAACACCGACAACTGTGACGGCCACAACCAGTGAGTCGAGCACAAGTAAGTACATGTCTATTGATATTCGTTGACTTTATTTATATGCAAACAACTATAGGCGCGTTCAATCATTTCTGATGAATTCTACCAGTCTTTGCTTGTACATTTTTCATCGTATTATACTCTTATTTTCATTACTACCGGTGACTGTTTTCTTGATGGTCGTAACGAAATAACTTTCCCCCCGTGGTAGTACCAAGTACCACCAGTGTGAGCAGTGCAAGTACCATCTCGGAGAGCACAACAAGTGTGACCACTCCAACAACGGTATCTGAATCCACGAGCACCGTGACCAGTCAGACCACAACAACACCAACAACTGTGACGCCCACAACCAGTGAGTCGAGCACAAGTAAGTATCGTTCTAATGGTTTTGGTTGGCTTATAGTTGATGTACGTACGATAATGCTGAACAATGTAAGCAATCCCTTAGAAATTAAACCATTCACTGTCTATAACCTGTTATGTGTACATGTGTGCAATATGTCGATATGAATGTGTCGTTAATGATATTAACGTTTCCTTCTGCATCGTTACAGAGACAAGAAGGACCTATTTGAAAATTCCACCCAAGTATATTACGTGCCGATTGTGGAATCGTTAATTGCATCGTGTTCTCTTTATGTATTGATGTGGGGTGTTTCCCCGGTAATGTTGACACTTGTTTTATCCTCTGTGATAGGATCAAGAAGCGGAAATTGGTGTATTCCGCCCGTGCCGATTTCCTTTCCCCTATTATTGTGTTTATTACGTTATGTGCTATGTGTTAGTGATCTTTGATGTCTAAGTGAACATGTTAACGTTTGCTCCCATCCAGTATTGGCGCGAAGTCACGTTGGAGCGCGTGTAACGCACTAAAACCGGTGATGCCCGGGATAATGCTCTATGTTGATTGTCCGTGGCTTTTTACATGACGATATTAACATTCATTTTTCCTCCACAGAAAGTATCATGGCCCATGAGTTTGGGCATTCCCGTTCAACACGCACAATGTCGGCAGTAGCCATTTTGATCGCACTGTATTTCTTTCCCCTGATGTTTGATCTACTGTTTTATTGATGACGTTAATTTCTCCTTATCTCACCATTATAGTACCAAGTACCACCAGTGTGAGCAGTGCAAGCACCATCTCGGAGAGCACCACCAGTGTAACTACTCCAACAACACTCTCTGAATCTACGAGCACGGTGACCACTCAGACCACAACAACACCGACAACTGTGACGGCCACAACCAGTGAGTCGAGCACAAGTAAGTACATGTCTGTTGATATTCGTTGACTTTATTTATAGGCAAACAACTATACGCGCGTTCAATCATTTCTGATGAATTCTACCAGTCTTTGCTTGTACATTTTTCATCGTATTATACTCTTATTTTCATTACTACCGGTGACTGTTTTCTTGATGGTCGTAACGAAATAACTTTCTCCCCGTGGTAGTACCAAGTACCACCAGTGTGAGCAGTGCAAGTACCATCTCGGAGAGCACAACAAGTGTGACCACTCCAACAACGGTATCTGATTCCACGAGCACCGTGACCAGTCAGACCACAACAACACCAACAACTGTGACGCCCACAACCAGTGAGTCGAGCACAAGTAAGTATCGTCCTAATTGTTTTGGTTGAGTACAGTTGATGTACGTACGATAATGCTGAACAATGGAAGCTACCCCTTAGAAATTAAACTAATCACTGTCTATAACCTGGTATGTGTACATGTGTGCAATATGTCGATATGAATGTGTCGTTAATGATATTAACGTTTCCTTCTGCATCGTTACAGAGACAAGAAGGACCTATTTGAAAATTCCACCCAAGTATATTACGTGCCGATTGTGGAATCGTTAATTGCATCGTGTTCTCTTGATGTATTGATGTGGGGTGTTTCCCCGGTAATGTTGACACTTGTTTTATCCTCTGTGATAGGATCAAGAAGCGGAAATTGGTGTATTCCGCCCGTGCCGATTTCCTTTCCCCTATTATTGTGTTTATTACGTTATGTGCTATGTGTTAGTGATCTTTGATGTTTACGTGAACATGTTAACGTTTGCTCCCATCCAGTATTGGCGCCAAGTCCCGTCGGAGTGAGCGCAACGCACTAAAACCGGTGATGCCCGGGATAATGCTATATGTTGATTGTCCGTGGCTTTTTACATGACGATATTAACATTCATTTTTCCTCCACAGAAAGTACCATGGACCATGAGTTTGGGCATTCCAGTTCAACACGCACAATGTCGGCAGTAGCCATTTTGATCGCACTGTATTTCTTTCCCCTGATGTTTGATATACTGTTTCATTGATGACGCTAATTTCTCCTTATCTCACCATTATAGTACCAAGTACCACCAGTGTGAGCAGTGCAAGCACCATCTCGGAGAGCACCACAAGTGTAACTACTCCAACAACACTCTCTGAATCTACGAGCACGGTGACCAGTCAGACCACAACAACACCGACAACTGTGACGGCCACAACCAGTGAGTCGAGCACAAGTAAGTACATGTCTATTGATATTCGTTGACTTTATTTATATGCAAACAACTATAGGCGCGTTCAATCATTTCTGATGAATTCTACCAGTCTTTGCTTGTACATTTTTCATCGTATTATACTCTTATTTTCATTACTACCGGTGACTGTTTTCTTGATGGTCGTAACGAAATAACTTTCCCCCCGTGGTAGTACCAAGTACCACCAGTGTGAGCAGTGCAAGTACCATCTCGGAGAGCACAACAAGTGTGACCACTCCAACAACGGTATCTGAATCCACGAGCACCGTGACCAGTCAGACCACAACAACACCAACAACTGTGACGCCCACAACCAGTGAGTCGAGCACAAGTAAGTATCGTTCTAATGGTTTTGGTTGCCTTATAGTTGATGTACGTACGATAATGCTGAACAATGTAAGCACTCCCTTAGAAATTAAACCATTCACTGTCTATAACCTGTTATGTGTACATGTGTGCAATATGTCGATATGAATGTGTCGTTAATGATATTAACGTTTCCTTCTGCATCGTTACAGAGACAAGAAGGACCTATTTGAAAATTCCACCCAAGTATATTACGTGCCGATTGTGGAATCGTTAATTGCATCGTGTTCTCTTTATGTATTGATGTGGGGTGTTTCCCCGGTAATGTTGACACTTGTTTTATCCTCTGTGATAGGATCAAGAAGCGGAAATTGGTGTATTCCGCCCGTGCCGATTTCCTTTCCCCTATTATTGTGTTTATTACGTTATGTGCTATGTGTTAGTGATCTTTGATGTTTACGTGAACATGTTAACGTTTGCTCCCATCCAGTATTGGCGCCCAGTCCCGTCGGAGTGAGTGCAACGCACTAAAACCGGTGATGCCCGGGATAATGCTATATGTTGATTGTCCGTGGCTTTTTACATGACGATATTAACATTCATTTTTCCTCCACAGAAAGTACCATGGACCATGAGTTTGGGCATTCCAGTTCAACACGCACAATGTCGGCAGTAGCCATTTTGATCGCCCTGTATTTCTTTCCCCTGATGTTTGATATACTGTTTCATTGATGACGCTAATTTCTCCTTATCTCACCATTATAGTACCAAGTACCACCAGTGTGAGCAGTGCAAGCACCATCTCGGAGAGCACCACAAGTGTAACTACTCCAACAACACTCTCTGAATCTACGAGCACGGTGACCAGTCAGACCACAACAACACCGACAACTGTGACGGCCACAACCAGTGAGTCGAGCACAAGTAAGTACATGTCTATTGATATTCGTTGACTTTATTTATATGCAAACAACTATAGGCGCGTTCAATCATTTCTGATGAATTCTACCAGTCTTTGCTTGTACATTTTTCATCGTATTGTACTCTTATTTTCATTACTACCGGTGACTGTTTTCTTGATGGTCGTAACGAAATAACTTTCCCCCCGTGGTAGTACCAAGTACCACCAGTGTGAGCAGTGCAAGTACCATCTCGGAGAGCACAACAAGTGTGACCACTCCAACAACGGTATCTGAATCCACGAGCACCGTGACCAGTCAGACCACAACAACACCAACAACTGTGACGCCCACAACCAGTGAGTCGAGCACAAGTAAGTATCGTTCTAATGGTTTTGGTTGCCTTATAGTTGATGTACGTACGATAATGCTGAACAATGTAAGCAATCCCTTAGAAATTAAACCATTCACTGTCTATAACCTGTTATGTGTACATGTGTGCAATATGTCGATATGAATGTGTCGTTAATGATATTAACGTTTCCTTCTGCATCGTTACAGAGACAAGAAGGACCTATTTGAAAATTCCACCCAAGTATATTACGTGCCGATTGTGGAATCGTTAATTGCATCGTGCTCTCTTTATGTATTGATGTGGGGTGTTTCCCCGGTAATGTTGACACTTGTTTTATCCTCTGTGATAGGATCAAGAAGCGGAAATTGGTGTATTCCGCCCGTGCCGATTTCCTTTCCCCTAGTATTGTGTTTATTGCGTTATGTGCTATGTGTTAGTGATCTTTGATGTTTACGTGAACATGTTAACGTTTGCTCCCATCCAGTATTGGCGCCAAGTCCCGTCGGAGTGAGTGCAACGCACTAAAACCGGTGATGCCCGGGATAATGCTATACGTTGATTGTCCGTGGCTTTTTACATAACGATATAAACATTCATTTTTCCTCCACAGAAAGTACCATGGACCATGAGTTTGGGCATTCCAGTTCAACACGCACAATGTCGGCAGTAGCCATTTTGATCGCACTGTATTTCTTTCCCCTGATGTTTGATATACTGTTTCATTGATGACGCTAATTTCTCCTTATCTCACCATTATAGTACCAAGTACCACCAGTGTGAGCAGTGCAAGCACCATCTCGGAGAGCACCACAAGTGTAACTACTCCAACAACACTCTCTGAATCTACGAGCACGGTGACCAGTCAGACCACAACAACACCGACAACTGTGACGGCCACAACCAGTGAGTCGAGCACAAGTAAGTACATGTCTATTGATATTCGTTGATTTTATTTATATGCAAACAACTATACGCGCGTTCAATCATTTCTGATGAATTCTACCAGTCTTTGCTTGTACATTTTTCATCGTATTATACAGTTATTTTCATTACTACCGGTGACTGTTTTCTTGATGGTCGTAACGAAATAACTTTCTCCCCGTGGTAGTACCAAGTACCACCAGTGTGAGCAGTGCAAGTACCATCTCGGAGAGCACAACAAGTGTGACCACTCCAACAACGGTATCTGAATCCACGAGCACCGTGACCAGTCAGACCACAACAACACCAACAACTGTGACGCCCACAACCAGTGAGTCGAGCACAAGTAAGTATCGTTCTAATGGTTTTGGTTGCCTTATAGTTGATGTACGTACGATAATGCTGAACAATGTAAGCAATCCCTTAGAAATTAAACCATTCACTGTCTATAACCGGGTATGTGTGCATGTGTGCAATATGTCGATATGAATGTGTCGTTAATGATATTAACGTTTCCTTCTGCATCGTTACAGAGACAAGAAGGACCTATTTGAAAATTCCACTCAAGTATATTACGTGCCGATTGTGGAATCGTTAATTGCATCGTGTTCTCTTTATGCATTGATGTGGGGTGTTTCCCCGGTAATGTTGACACTTGTTTTATCCTCTGTGATAGGATCAAGAAGCGGAAATTGGTGTATTCCGCCCGTGCCGATTTCCTTTCCCCTATTATTGTGTTTATTGCGTTATGTGCTATGTGTTAGTGATCTTCGATGTTTACGTGAACATGTTAACGTTTGCTCCCATCCAGTATTGGCGCCAAGTCCCGTCGGAGTGAGTGCAACGCACTAAAACCGGTGATGCCCGGGATAATGCTATATGTTGATTGTCCGTGGCCATTTACATGACGATATTAACATTCATTTTTCCTTCACAGAAAGTATCATGGACCATGAGTTTGGGCATTCCAGTTCAACACGCACAATGTCGGCAGTAGCCATTTTGATCGCCCTGTATTTCTTTCCCCTGATGTTTGATATACTGTTTCATTGATGACGCTAATTTCTCCTTATCTCACCATTATAGTACCAAGTACCACCAGTGTGAGCAGTGCAAGCACCATCTCGGAGAGCACCACAAGTGTAACTATTCCAACAACACTCTCTGAATCTACGAGCACGGTGACCAGTCAGACCACAACACCGACAACTGTGACGGCCACAACCAGTGAGTCGAGCACAAGTAAGTACATGTCTATTGATATTCGTTGACTTTATTTATATGCAAACAACTATACGCGCGTTCAATCATTTCTGATGAATTCCACCAGTCTTTGCTTGTACATTTTTCATCGTATTATACTCTTATTTTCATTACTACCGGTGACTGTTTTCTTGATGGTCGTAAACTGTTTTCTTGATGGTCGTAACGAAATAACTTTATCCCCGTGGTAGTACCAAGTACCACCAGTGTGAGCAGTGCAAGTACCATTTCGGAGAGCACAACAAGTGTGACCACTCCAACAACGGTATCTGAATCCACGAGCACCGTGACCAGTCAGACCACAACAACGCCAACAACTTTGACGCCCACAACCAGTGAGTCGAGCACAAGTAAGTATCGTCCTAGTGGTTTTTGCCTTATAGTTGATGTACGTACGATAATGCTGAACAATGTAAGCAACCCCTTAGAAATTAAACCATTCACTGTCTATAACCTATTATGTGTACATGTGTGCAATATGTCGATATGAATGTGTCGTTAATGATATTAACGTTTCCTTCTGCATCGTTACAGAGACAAGAAGGACCTATTTGAAAATTCCACCCAAGTATATTACGTGCCGATTGTGGAATCGTTAATTGCATCGTGTTCTCTTTATGTATTGATGTGGGGTGTTTCCCCGGTAATGTTGACACTTATTTTATCCTCTGTGATAGGATCAAGAAGCGGAAATTGGTGTATTTCACCCGTGCCGATTTCCTTTATCCTAATATTGTGTTTATTGCGTTATGTGCTATGTGTTAGTGATCTTCGATGTTTACGTGAACATGTTAACGTTTGCTCCCATCTAGTATTGGCGCCAAGTCCCGTCGGAGTGAGTGTAACGCAATAAAACCGGTTATGCCCGGGATAATGCTATATGTTGATTTCCGTGGCTTTTCACATGACCTTATTAACACTCATTTTTCCTCCACAGAAAGTATCATGGACCATGAGTTTGGGCATTCCAGTTCAACACGCACAATGTCGGCAGTAGCCATTTTGATCGCACTGTATTTCTTTCCCCTGATGTTTGATCTACTGTTTCATTGATGACGCTAATTTCTCCTTATCTCACCATTATAGTACCAAGTACCACCAGTGTGAGCAGTGCAAGCACCATCTCGGAGAGCACCACAAGTGTAACTACTCCAACAACACTCTCTGAATCTACGAGCACGGTGACCAGTCAGACCACAACAACACCGACAACTGTGACGGCCACAACCAGTGAGTCGAGCACAAGTAAGTACATGTCTATTGATATTCGTTGACTTTATTTATATGCAAACAACTATACGCGCGTTCAATCATTTCTGATGAATTCTACCAGTCTTTGCTTGTACGTTTTTCATCGTATTATACTCTTATTTTCATTACTACCGGTGACTGTTTTCTTGATGGTCGTAACGAAATAACTTTCTCCCCGTGGTAGTACCAAGTACCACCAGTGTGAGCAGTGCAAGTACCATCTCGGAGAGCACAACAAGTGTGACCACTCCAACAACGGTATCTGAATCCACGAGCACCGTGACCAGTCAGACCACAACAACACCAACAACTGTGACGCCCACAACCAGTGAGTCGAGCACAAGTAAGTATCGTCCTAATGGTTTTGGTTGCCTTATAGTTGATGTACGTACGATAATGCTGAACAATGTAAGCAATCCCTTAGAAATTAAACCATTCACTGTCTATAACCTGTTATGTGTACATGTGTGCAATATGTCGATATGAATGTGTCGTTAATGATATTAACGTTTCCTTCTGCATCGTTACAGAGACAAGAAGGACCCATTTGAAAATTCCACCCAAGTATATTACGTGCCGATTGTGGAATCGTTAATTGCATCGTGTTCTCTTTACGTATTGATGTGGGGTGTTTCCCCGGTAATGTTGACACTTGTTTTATCCTCTGTGATAGGATCAAGAAGCGGAAATTGGTGTATTCCGCCCGTGCCGATTTCCTTTCCCCTAATATTGTGTTTATTGCGTTATGGGCTATGTGTTAGTGATCTTCGATGTTTACGTGAACATGTTAACGTTTGCTCCCATCTAGTATTGGCGCCAAGGCCCGTCGGAGTGAGTGTAACGCAATAAAACCGGTGATGCCCGGGATAATGCTATATGTTGATTTCCGTGGCTTTTCACATGACGATATTAACATTCATTTTTCCTCCACAGAATGTATCATGGACCATGAGTTTGGGCATTCCAGTTCAACACGCACAATGTCGGCAGTAGCCATTTTGATCGCACTGTATTTCTTTCCCCTGATGTTTGATCTACTGTTTCATTGATGACGTTAATTTCTCCTTATCTCACCATTATAGTACCAAGTACCACCAGTGTGAGCAGTGCAAGCACCATCTCGGAGAGCACCACAAGTGTAACTACTCCAACAACACTCTCTGAATCTACGAGCACGGTGACCAGTCAGACCACAACAACACCGACAACTGTGACGGCCACAACCAGTGAGTCGAGCACAAGTAAGTACATGTCTATTGATATTCGTTGACTTTATTTATATGCAAACAACTATACGCGCGTTCAATCATTTCTGATGAATTCTACCAGTCTATGCTTGTACATTTTTCATCGTATTATACTCTTATTTTCATTACTCCCGGTGACTGTTTTCTTGATGGTGGTAACGAAATAACTTTCTCCCCGTGGTAGTACCAAGTACCACCAGTGTGAGCAGTGCAAGTACCATCTCGGAGAGCACAACAAGTGTGACCACTCCAACAACGGTATCTGAATCCACGAGCACCGTGACCAGTCAGACCACAACAACACCAACAACTGTGACGCCCACAACCAGTGAGTCGAGCACAAGTAAGTATCGTCCTAATGATTTTGGTTGCCTTATAGTTGATGTACGTACGATAATGCTGAACAATGTAAGCAATCCCTTAGAAATTAAACCATTCATTGTCTATAACCTGTTATGTGTACATGTGTGCAATATGTCGATATGAATGTGTCGTTAATGATATTAACGTTTCCTTCTGCATCGTTACAGAGACAAGAAGGACCCATTTGAAAATTCCACCCAAGTATATTACGTGCCGATTGTGGAATCGTTAATTGCATCGTGTTCTCTTTATGTATTGTTGTGACGTTTTTCCCCGGTCATGTTGACACTTGTCTTATCCTCTGTGATAGGATCAAGAAGCGCAAATTGGTGTATTCCGCCCGTGCCGATTTCCTTTCCCCTATTATTGTGTTTATTGTGTTATGTGCTATGTGTTAGTGATCTTTGATGTTTACGTGAACATATTAACGTTTCCTCCTATGCAGTATTGGCGCCAAGTCCCGTCGGAGTGAGTGTAACGCACTAAAACCGGTGATGCCCGGGATAATGCTATATTTTGATTGTCCGTGGCTTTTTACATGACGATATTAACATTCGTTTTTCCTCCACAGAAAGTACCATGGACCATGAGTTTGGCCATTCCAGTTCAACACGCACAATATCAGCAGTAGCCATTTTGATCGCACTGTATTTCTTTCCCCTGATGTTTGATCTACTGTTTCATTGATGACGTTAATTTCTCCTTATCTCACCATTATAGTACCAAGTACCACCAGTGTGAGCAGTGCAAGCACCATCTCGGAGAGCACCACAAGTGTAACTACTCCAACAACACTCTCTGAATCTACGAGCACGGTGACAAGTCAGACCACAACAACACCGACAACTGTGACGGCCACAACCAGTGAGTCGAGCACAAGTAAGTACATGTCTATTGATATTCGTTGACTTTATTTATATGCAAACAACTATACGCGCGTTCAATCATTTCTGATGAATTCTATCAGTCTTTGCTTGTACATTTTTCATCGTATTATACTCTTATTTTCATTACTACCGGTGACTGTTTTCTTGATGGTCGTAACGAAATAACTTTCTCCCCGTGGTAGTACCAAGTACCACCAGTGTGAGCAGTGCAAGTACCATCTCGGAGAGCACAACAAGTGTGACCACTCCAACGACGGTATCTGAATCCACGAGCACCGTGACCAGTCAGACCACAACAACACCAACAACTGTGACGCCCACAACCAGTGAGTCGAGCGCAAGTAAGTATCATCCGAATGGTTTTGGTTGCCTTATAGTTGATGTACGTACGATAATGCTGAACAATGTAAGCTACCCCTTAGAAATTAAACTAATCACTGTCTATCACCTGGTATGTGTACATGTGTGCAATATGTCGATATGAATGTGTCGTTAATGATATTAACGTTTCCTTCTGCATCGTTACAGAGACAAGAAGGACCTAGTTGAAAATTCCACCCAAGCATATTACGTGCCGATTGTGGAATCGTTAAATGCATCGTATTCTCTTTATGTATTGATGTGGGGTGTTTCCCCGGTAATGTTGACACTTATTTTATCCTCTGTGATAAGGTCAAAAAGCGGAAATTGGTGTATTCCGCCCGTGCCGATTTCCTTTCCCCTATTATTGTGTTCATTGTGTTATGTGCTATGTGTTAGTGATCTTTGATGTTTACGTGAACATGTTAACGTTTGCTCCCATCTAGTATTGGCGCCAAGTCCCGTCGGAGTGAGTGTAACGCAATAAAACCGGTGATGCCCGGGATAATGCTATATGTTGATTTCCGTGGCTTTTCACATGACCATATTAACACTCATTTTTCCTCCACAGAAAGTATCATGGACCATGAGTTTGGGCATTCCAGTTCAACACGCACAATGTCGGCAGTAGCCATTTTGATCGCACTGTATTTCTTTCCCCTGATGTTTGATCTACTGTTTCATTGATGACGCTAATTTCTCCTTATCTCACCATTATAGTACCAAGTACCACCAGTGTGAGCAGTGCAAGCACCATCTCGGAGAGCACCACAAGTGTAACTACTCCAACAACACTCTCTGAATCTACGAGCACGGTGACCAGTCAGACCACAACAACACCGACAACTGTGACGGCCACAACCAGTGAGTCGAGCACAAGTAAGTACATGTCTATTGATATTCGTTGACTTTATTTATATGCAAACAACTATACGCGCGTTCAATCATTTCTGATGAATTCTACCAGTCTTTGCTTGTACGTTTTTCATCGTATTATACTCTTATTTTCATTACTACCGGTGACTGTTTTCTTGATGGTCGTAACGAAATAACTTTCTCCCCGTGGTAGTACCAAGTACCACCAGTGTGAGCAGTGCAAGTACCATCTCGGAGAGCACAACAAGTGTGACCACTCCAACAACGGTATCTGAATCCACGAGCACCGTGACCAGTCAGACCACAACAACACCAACAACTGTGACGCCCACAACCAGTGAGTCGAGCACAAGTAAGTATCGTCCTAATGGTTTTGGTTGCCTTATAGTTGATGTACGTACGATAATGCTGAACAATGTAAGCAATCCCTTAGAAATTAAACCATTCACTGTCTATAACCTGTTATGTGTACATGTGTGCAATATGTCGATATGAATGTGTCGTTAATGATATTAACGTTTCCTTCTGCATCGTTACAGAGACAAGAAGGACCCATTTGAAAATTCCACCCAAGTATATTACGTGCCGATTGTGGAATCGTTAATTGCATCGTGTTCTCTTTACGTATTGATGTGGGGTGTTTCCCCGGTAATGTTGACACTTGTTTTATCCTCTGTGATAGGATCAAGAAGCGGAAATTGGTGTATTCCGCCCGTGCCGATTTCCTTTCCCCTAATATTGTGTTTATTGCGTTATGGGCTATGTGTTAGTGATCTTCGATGTTTACGTGAACATGTTAACGTTTGCTCCCATCTAGTATTGGCGCCAAGGCCCGTCGGAGTGAGTGTAACGCAATAAAACCGGTGATGCCCGGGATAATGCTATATGTTGATTTCCGTGGCTTTTCACATGACGATATTAACATTCATTTTTCCTCCACAGAATGTATCATGGACCATGAGTTTGGGCATTCCAGTTCAACACGCACAATGTCGGCAGTAGCCATTTTGATCGCACTGTATTTCTTTCCCCTGATGTTTGATCTACTGTTTCATTGATGACGTTAATTTCTCCTTATCTCACCATTATAGTACCAAGTACCACCAGTGTGAGCAGTGCAAGCACCATCTCGGAGAGCACCACAAGTGTAACTACTCCAACAACACTCTCTGAATCTACGAGCACGGTGACCAGTCAGACCACAACAACACCGACAACTGTGACGGCCACAACCAGTGAGTCGAGCACAAGTAAGTACATGTCTATTGATATTCGTTGACTTTATTTATATGCAAACAACTATACGCGCGTTCAATCATTTCTGATGAATTCTACCAGTCTATGCTTGTACATTTTTCATCGTATTATACTCTTATTTTCATTACTACCGGTGACTGTTTTCTTGATGGTGGTAACGAAATAACTTTCTCCCCGTGGTAGTACCAAGTACCACCAGTGTGAGCAGTGCAAGTACCATCTCGGAGAGCACAACAAGTGTGACCACTCCAACAACGGTATCTGAATCCACGAGCACCGTGACCAGTCAGACCACAACAACACCAACAACTGTGACGCCCACAACCAGTGAGTCGAGCACAAGTAAGTATCGTCCTAATGATTTTGGTTGCCTTATAGTTGATGTACGTACGATAATGCTGAACAATGTAAGCAATCCCTTAGAAATTAAACCATTCATTGTCTATAACCTGTTATGTGTACATGTGTGCAATATGTCGATATGAATGTGTCGTTAATGATATTAACGTTTCCTTCTGCATCGTTACAGAGACAAGAAGGACCCATTTGAAAATTCCACCCAAGTATATTACGTGCCGATTGTGGAATCGTTAATTGCATCGTGTTCTCTTTATGTATTGTTGTGACGTTTTTCCCCGGTCATGTTGACACTTGTCTTATCCTCTGTGATAGGATCAAGAAGCGCAAATTGGTGTATTCCGCCCGTGCCGATTTCCTTTCCCCTATTATTGTGTTTATTGTGTTATGTGCTATGTGTTAGTGATCTTTGATGTTTACGTGAACATATTAACGTTTCCTCCTATGCAGTATTGGCGCCAAGTCCCGTCGGAGTGAGTGTAACGCACTAAAACCGGTGATGCCCGGGATAATGCTATATTTTGATTGTCCGTGGCTTTTTACATGACGATATTAACATTCGTTTTTCCTCCACAGAAAGTACCATGGACCATGAGTTTGGCCATTCCAGTTCAACACGCACAATATCAGCAGTAGCCATTTTGATCGCACTGTATTTCTTTCCCCTGATGTTTGATCTACTGTTTCATTGATGACGTTAATTTCTCCTTATCTCACCATTATAGTACCAAGTACCACCAGTGTGAGCAGTGCAAGCACCATCTCGGAGAGCACCACAAGTGTAACTACTCCAACAACACTCTCTGAATCTACGAGCACGGTGACAAGTCAGACCACAACAACACCGACAACTGTGACGGCCACAACCAGTGAGTCGAGCACAAGTAAGTACATGTCTATTGATATTCGTTGACTTTATTTATATGCAAACAACTATACGCGCGTTCAATCATTTCTGATGAATTCTATCAGTCTTTGCTTGTACATTTTTCATCGTATTATACTCTTATTTTCATTACTACCGGTGACTGTTTTCTTGATGGTCGTAACGAAATAACTTTCTCCCCGTGGTAGTACCAAGTACCACCAGTGTGAGCAGTGCAAGTACCATCTCGGAGAGCACAACAAGTGTGACCACTCCAACGACGGTATCTGAATCCACGAGCACCGTGACCAGTCAGACCACAACAACACCAACAACTGTGACGCCCACAACCAGTGAGTCGAGCGCAAGTAAGTATCATCCGAATGGTTTTGGTTGCCTTATAGTTGATGTACGTACGATAATGCTGAACAATGTAAGCTACCCCTTAGAAATTAAACTAATCACTGTCTATCACCTGGTATGTGTACATGTGTGCAATATGTCGATATGAATGTGTCGTTAATGATATTAACGTTTCCTTCTGCATCGTTACAGAGACAAGAAGGACCTAGTTGAAAATTCCACCCAAGCATATTACGTGCCGATTGTGGAATCGTTAAATGCATCGTATTCTCTTTATGTATTGATGTGGGGTGTTTCCCCGGTAATGTTGACACTTATTTTATCCTCTGTGATAAGGTCAAAAAGCGGAAATTGGTGTATTCCGCCCGTGCCGATTTCCTTTCCCCTATTATTGTGTTCATTGTGTTATGTGCTATGTGTTAGTGATCTTTGATGTTTACGTGAACATGTTAACGTTTGCTCCCATCTAGTATTGGCGCCAAGTCCCGTCGGAGTGAGTGTAACGCAATAAAACCGGTTATGCCCGGGATAATGCTATATGTTGATTTCCGTGGCTTTTCACATGACCATATTAACATTCATTTTTCCTCCACAGAAAGTATCATGGACCATGAGTTTGGGCATTCCAGTTCAACACGCACAATGTCGGCAGTAGCCATTTTGATCGCACTGTATTTCTTTCCCCTGATGTTTGATCTACTGTTTCATTGATGACGCTAATTTCTCCTTATCTCACCATTATAGTACCAAGTACCACCAGTGTGAGCAGTGCAAGCACCATCTCGGAGAGCACCACAAGTGTAACTACTCCAACAACACTCTCTGAATCTACGAGCACGGTGACCAGTCAGACCACAACAACACCGACAACTGTGACGGCCACAACCAGTGAGTCGAGCACAAGTAAGTACATGTCTATTGATATTCGTTGACTTTATTTATATGCAAACAACTATACGCGCGTTCAATCATTTCTGATGAATTCTACCAGTCTTTGCTTGTACGTTTTTCATCGTATTATACTCTTATTTTCATTACTACCGGTGACTGTTTTCTTGATGGTCGTAACGAAATAACTTTCTCCCCGTGGTAGTACCAAGTACCACCAGTGTGAGCAGTGCAAGTACCATCTCGGAGAGCACAACAAGTGTGACCACTCCAACAACGGTATCTGAATCCACGAGCACCGTGACCAGTCAGACCACAACAACACCAACAACTGTGACGCCCACAACCAGTGAGTCGAGCACAAGTAAGTATCGTCCTAATGGTTTTGGTTGCCTTATAGTTGATGTACGTACGATAATGCTGAACAATGTAAGCAATCCCTTAGAAATTAAACCATTCACTGTCTATAACCTGTTATGTGTACATGTGTGCAATATGTCGATATGAATGTGTCGTTAATGATATTAACGTTTCCTTCTGCATCGTTACAGAGACAAGAAGGACCCATTTGAAAATTCCACCCAAGTATATTACGTGCCGATTGTGGAATCGTTAATTGCATCGTGTTCTCTTTACGTATTGATGTGGGGTGTTTCCCCGGTAATGTTGACACTTGTTTTATCCTCTGTGATAGGATCAAGAAGCGGAAATTGGTGTATTCCGCCCGTGCCGATTTCCTTTCCCCTAATATTGTGTTTATTGCGTTATGGGCTATGTGTTAGTGATCTTCGATGTTTACGTGAACATGTTAACGTTTGCTCCCATCCAGTATTGGCGCCAAGTCCCGTCGGAGTGAGTGTAACGCAATAAAACCGGTGATGCCCGGGATAATGCTATATGTTGATTTCCGTGGCTTTTCACATGACGATATTAACATTCATTTTTCCTCCACAGAATGTATCATGGACCATGAGTTTGGGCATTCCAGCTCAACACGCACAATGTCGGCAGTAGCCATTTTGATCGCACTGTATTTCTTTCCCCTGATGTTTGATCTACTGTTTCATTGATGACGTTAATTTCTCCTTATCTCACCATTATAGTACCAAGTACCACCAGTGTGAGCAGTGCAAGCACCATCTCGGAGAGCACCACAAGTGTAACTACTCCAACAACACTCTCTGAATCTACGAGCACGGTGACCAGTCAGACCACAACAACACCGACAACTGTGACGGCCACAACCAGTGAGTCGAGCACAAGTAAGTACATGTCTATTGATATTCGTTGACTTTATTTATATGCAAACAACTATACGCGCGTTCAATCATTTCTGATGAATTCTACCAGTCTATGCTTGTACATTTTTCATCGTATTATACTCTTATTTTCATTACTACCGGTGACTGTTTTCTTGATGGTGGTAACGAAATAACTTTCTCCCCGTGGTAGTACCAAGTACCACCAGTGTGAGCAGTGCAAGTACCATCTCGGAGAGCACAACAAGTGTGACCACTCCAACAACGGTATCTGAATCCACGAGCACCGTGACCAGTCAGACCACAACAACACCAACAACTGTGACGCCCACAACCAGTGAGTCGAGCACAAGTAAGTATCGTCCTAATGATTTTGGTTGCCTTATAGTTGATGTACGTACGATAATGCTGAACAATGTAAGCAATCCCTTAGAAATTAAACCATTCATTGTCTATAACCTGTTATGTGTACATGTGTGCAATATGTCGATATGAATGTGTCGTTAATGATATTAACGTTTCCTTCTGCATCGTTACAGAGACAAGAAGGACCCATTTGAAAATTCCACCCAAGCATATTACGTGCCGATTGTGGAATCGTTAAATGCATCGTATTCTCTTTATGTATTGATGTGGGGTGTTTCCCCGGTAATGTTGACACTTATTTTATCCTCTGTGATAAGGTCAAAAAGCGGAAATTGGTGTATTCCGCCCGTGCCGATTTCCTTTCCCCTATTATTGTGTTCATTGTGTTATGTGCTATGTGTTAGTGATCTTTGATGTTTACGTGAACGTGTTAACGTTTGCTCCCATCCAGTATTGGCGCCAAGTCCCGTCGGAGCGAGTGTAACGCACTAAAACCGGTGATGCCCGGGATAATGCTATATGTTGATTGTCCGTGGCATTTTACATGACGATATTAACATTCATTTTTCCTCCACAGAAAGTATCATGGACCATGTGTTTGGGCATTCCAGTTCAACACGCACAATGTCGGCAGTAGCCATTTTGATCGCACTGTGATTCTTTCCCCTGATGTTTGATCTACTGTTTCATTGATGACGTTAATTTCTCCTTATCTCACCATTATAGTACCAAGTACCACCAGTGTGAGCAGTGCAAGCACCATCTCGGAGAGCACCACAAGTGTAACTACTCCAACAACACTCTCTGAATCTACGAGCACGGTGACCAGTCAGACCACAACAACACCGACAACTGTGACGGCCACAACCAGTGAGTCGAGCACAAGTAAGTACATGTCTATTGATATTCGTTGACTTTATTTATATGCAAACAACTATACGCGCGTTCAATCATTTCTGATGAATTCTACCAGTCTATGCTTGTACATTTTTCATCGTATTATACTCTTTTTTTCATTACTACCGGTGACTGTTTTCTTGATGGTGGTAACGAAATAACTTTCTCCCCGTGGTAGTACCAAGTACCACCAGTGTGAGCAGTGCAAGTACCATCTCGGAGAGCACAACAAGTGTGACCACTCCAACAACGGTATCTGAATCCACGAGCACCGTGACCAGTCAGACCACAACAACACCAACAACTGTGACGCCCACAACCAGTGAGTCGAGCACAAGTAAGTATCGTCCTAATGATTTTGGTGGCCTTATAGTTGATGTACGTACGATAATGCTGAACAATGTAAGCAATCCCTTAGGAATTAAACCATTCATTGTCTATAACCTGTTATGTGTACATGTGTGCAATATGTCGATATGAATGTGTCGTTAATGATATTAACGTTTCCTTCTGCATCGTTACAGAGACAAGAAGGACCCATTTGAAAATTCCACCCAAGTATATTACGTGCCGATTGTGGAATCGTTAATTGCATCGTGTTCTCTTTACGTATTGTTGTGACGTTTTTCCCCGGTCATGTTGACACTTGTCTTATCCTCTGTGATAGGATCAAGAAGCGGAAATTGGTGTATTCCGCCCGTGCCGATTTTCTTTCCCCTATTATTGTGTTTATTGTGTTATGTGCTATGTGTTAGTGATCTTCGATGTTTACGTGAACATGTTAACGTTTGCTCCTATGCAGTATTGGCGCCAAGTCCCGTCGGAGTGAGTGTAACGCACTAAAACCGGTGATGCCCGGGATAATGCTATATTTTGATTGTCCGTGGCTTTTTACATGACGATATTAACATTCGTTTTTCCTCCACAGAAAGTACCATGGACCATGAGTTTGGCCATTCCAGTTCAACACGCCCAATGTCAGCAGTAGCCATTTTGATCGCACTGTATTTCTTTCCCCTGATGTTTGATCTACTGTTTCATTGATGACGTTAATTTCTCCTTATCTCACCATTATAGTACCAAGTACCACCAGTGTGAGCAGTGCAAGCACCATCTCGGAGAGCACCACAAGTGTAACTACTCCAACAACACTCTCTGAATCTACGAGCACGGTGACCAGTCAGACCACAACAACACCGACAACTGTGACGGCCACAACCAGTGAGTCGAGCACAAGTAAGTACATGTCTATTGATATTCGTTGACTTTATTTATATGCAAACAACTATACGCGCGTTCAATCATTTCTGATGAATTCTATCAGTCTTTGCTTGTACATTTTTCATCGTATTATACTCTTATTTTCATTACTACCGGTGACTGTTTTCTTGATGGTCGTAACGAAATAACTTTCTCCCCGTGGTAGTACCAAGTACCACCAGTGTGAGCAGTGCAAGTACCATCTCGGAGAGCACAACAAGTGTGACCACTCCAACGACGGTATCTGAATCCACGAGCACCGTGACCAGTCAGACCACAACAACACCAACAACTGTGACGCCCACAACCAGTGAGTCGAGCGCAAGTAAGTATCATCCGAATGGTTTTGGTTGCCTTATAGTTGATGTACGTACGATAATGCTGAACAATGTAAGCTACCCCTTAGAAATTAAACTAATCACTGTCTATCACCTGGTATGTGTACATGTGTGCAATATGTCGATATGAATGTGTCGTTAATGATATTAACGTTTCCTTCTGCATCGTTACAGAGACAAGAAGGACCTAGTTGAAAATTCCACCCAAGCATATTACGTGCCGATTGTGGAATCGTTAAATGCATCGTATTCTCTTTATGTATTGATGTGGGGTGTTTCCCCGGTAATGTTGACACTTATTTTATCCTCTGTGATAAGGTCAAAAAGCGGAAATTGGTGTATTCCGCCCGTGCCGATTTCCTTTCCCCTATTATTGTGTTCATTGTGTTATGTGCTATGTGTTAGTGATCTTTGATGTTTACGTGAACATGTTAACGTTTGCTCCCATCTAGTATTGGCGCCAAGTCCCGTCGGAGTGAGTGTAACGCAATAAAACCGGTTATGCCCGGGATAATGCTATATGTTGATTTCCGTGGCTTTTCACATGACCATATTAACATTCATTTTTCCTCCACAGAAAGTATCATGGACCATGAGTTTGGGCATTCCAGTTCAACACGCACAATGTCGGCAGTAGCCATTTTGATCGCACTGTATTTCTTTCCCCTGATGTTTGATCTACTGTTTCATTGATGACGCTAATTTCTCCTTATCTCACCATTATAGTACCAAGTACCACCAGTGTGAGCAGTGCAAGCACCATCTCGGAGAGCACCACAAGTGTAACTACTCCAACAACACTCTCTGAATCTACGAGCACGGTGACCAGTCAGACCACAACAACACCGACAACTGTGACGGCCACAACCAGTGAGTCGAGCACAAGTAAGTACATGTCTATTGATATTCGTTGACTTTATTCATATGCAAACAACTATACGCGCGTTCAATCATTTCTGATGAATTCTACCAGTCTTTGCTTGTACGTTTTTCATCGTATTATACTCTTATTTTCATTACTACCGGTGACTGTTTTCTTGATGGTCGTAACGAAATAACTTTCTCCCCGTGGTAGTACCAAGTACCACCAGTGTGAGCAGTGCAAGTACCATCTCGGAGAGCACAACAAGTGTGACCACTCCAACAACGGTATCTGAATCCACGAGCACCGTGACCAGTCAGACCACAACAACACCAACAACTGTGACGCCCACAACCAGTGAGTCGAGCACAAGTAAGTATCGTCCTAATGGTTTTGGTTGCCTTATAGTTGATGTACGTACGATAATGCTGAACAATGTAAGCAATCCCTTAGAAATTAAACCATTCACTGTCTATAACCTGTTATGTGTACATGTGTGCAATATGTCGATATGAATGTGTCGTTAATGATATTAACGTTTCCTTCTGCATCGTTACAGAGACAAGAAGGACCCATTTGAAAATTCCACCCAAGTATATTACGTGCCGATTGTGGAATCGTTAATTGCATCGTGTTCTCTTTACGTATTGATGTGGGGTGTTTCCCCGGTAATGTTGACACTTGTTTTATCCTCTGTGATAGGATCAAGAAGCGGAAATTGGTGTATTCCGCCCGTGCCGATTTCCTTTCCCCTAATATTGTGTTTATTGCGTTATGGGCTATGTGTTAGTGATCTTCGATGTTTACGTGAACATGTTAACGTTTGCTCCCATCCAGTATTGGCGCCAAGTCCCGTCGGAGTGAGTGTAACGCAATAAAACCGGTGATGCCCGGGATAATGCTATATGTTGATTTCCGTGGCTTTTCACATGACGATATTAACATTCATTTTTCCTCCACAGAATGTATCATGGACCATGAGTTTGGGCATTCCAGCTCAACACGCACAATGTCGGCAGTAGCCATTTTGATCGCACTGTATTTCTTTCCCCTGATGTTTGATCTACTGTTTCATTGATGACGTTAATTTCTCCTTATCTCACCATTATAGTACCAAGTACCACCAGTGTGAGCAGTGCAAGCACCATCTCGGAGAGCACCACAAGTGTAACTACTCCAACAACACTCTCTGAATCTACGAGCACGGTGACCAGTCAGACCACAACAACACCGACAACTGTGACGGCCACAACCAGTGAGTCGAGCACAAGTAAGTACATGTCTATTGATATTCGTTGACTTTATTTATATGCAAGCAACTATACGCGCGTTCAATCATTTCTGATGAATTCTACCAGTCTATGCTTGTACATTTTTCATCGTATTATACTCTTATTTTCATTACTACCGGTGACTGTTTTCTTGATGGTGGTAACGAAATAACTTTCTCCCCGTGGTAGTACCAAGTACCACCAGTGTGAGCAGTGCAAGTACCATCTCGGAGAGCACAACAAGTGTGACCACTCCAACAACGGTATCTGAATCCACGAGCACCGTGACCAGTCAGACCACAACAACACCAACAACTGTGACGCCCACAACCAGTGAGTCGAGCACAAGTAAGTATCGTCCTAATGATTTTGGTTGCCTTATAGTTGATGTACGTACGATAATGCTGAACAATGTAAGCAATCCCTTAGAAATTAAACCATTCATTGTCTATAACCTGTTATGTGTACATGTGTGCAATATGTCGATATGAATGTGTCGTTAATGATATTAACGTTTCCTTCTGCATCGTTACAGAGACAAGAAGGACCCATTTGAAAATTCCACCCAAGCATATTACGTGCCGATTGTGGAATCGTTAAATGCATCGTATTCTCTTTATGTATTGATGTGGAGTGTTTCCCCGGTAATGTTGACACTTATTTTATCCTCTGTGATAAGGTCAAAAAGCGGAAATTGGTGTATTCCGCCCGTGCCGATTTCCTTTCCCCTATTATTGTGTTCATTGTGTTATGTGCTATGTGTTAGTGATCTTTGATGTTTACGTGAACGTGTTAACGTTTGCTCCCATCCAGTATTGGCGCCAAGTCCCGTCGGAGCGAGTGTAACGCACTAAAACCGGTGATGCCCGGGATAATGCTATATGTTGATTGTCCGTGGCATTTTACATGACGATATTAACATTCATTTTTCCTCCACAGAAAGTATCATGGACCATGTGTTTGGGCATTCCAGTTCAACACGCACAATGTCGGCAGTAGCCATTTTGATCGCACTGTGATTCTTTCCCCTGATGTTTGATCTACTGTTTCATTGATGACGTTAATTTCTCCTTATCTCACCATTATAGTACCAAGTACCACCAGTGTGAGCAGTGCAAGCACCATCTCGGAGAGCACCACAAGTGTAACTACTCCAACAACACTCTCTGAATCTACGAGCACGGTGACCAGTCAGACCACAACAACACCGACAACTGTGACGGCCACAACCAGTGAGTCGAGCACAAGTAAGTACATGTCTATTGATATTCGTTGACTTTATTTATATGCAAACAACTATACGCGCGTTCAATCATTTCTGATGAATTCTACCAGTCTATGCTTGTACATTTTTCATCGTATTATACTCTTATTTTCATTACTACCGGTGACTGTTTTCTTGATGGTGGTAACGAAATAACTTTCTCCCCGTGGTAGTACCAAGTACCACCAGTGTGAGCAGTGCAAGTACCATCTCGGAGAGCACAACAAGTGTGACCACTCCAACAACGGTATCTGAATCCACGAGCACCGTGACCAGTCAGACCACAACAACACCAACAACTGTGACGCCCACAACCAGTGAGTCGAGCACAAGTAAGTATCGTCCTAATGATTTTGGTTGCCTTATAGTTGATGTACGTACGATAATGCTGAACAATGTAAGCAATCCCTTAGGAATTAAACCATTCATTGTCTATAACCTGTTATGTGTACATGTGTGCAATATGTCGATATGAATGTGTCGTTAATGATATTAACGTTTCCTTCTGCATCGTTACAGAGACAAGAAGGACCCATTTGAAAATTCCACCCAAGTATATTACGTGCCGATTGTGGAATCGTTAATTGCATCGTGTTCTCTTTACGTATTGTTGTGACGTTTTTCCCCGGTCATGTTGACACTTGTCTTATCCTCTGTGATAGGATCAAGAAGCGGAAATTGGTGTATTCCGCCCGTGCCGATTTTCTTTCCCCTATTATTGTGTTTATTGTGTTATGTGCTATGTGTTAGTGATCTTCGATGTTTACGTGAACATGTTAACGTTTGCTCCTATGCAGTATTGGCGCCAAGTCCCGTCGGAGTGAGTGTAACGCACTAAAACCGGTGATGCCCGGGATAATGCTATATTTTGATTGTCCGTGGCTTTTTACATGACGATATTAACATTCGTTTTTCCTCCACAGAAAGTACCATGGACCATGAGTTTGGCCATTCCAGTTCAACACGCCCAATGTCAGCAGTAGCCATTTTGATCGCACTGTATTTCTTTCCCCTGATGTTTGATCTACTGTTTCATTGATGACGTTAATTTCTCCTTATCTCACCATTATAGTACCAAGTACCACCAGTGTGAGCAGTGCAAGCACCATCTCGGAGAGCACCACAAGTGTAACTACTCCAACAACACTCTCTGAATCTACGAGCACGGTGACCAGTCAGACCACAACAACACCGACAACTGTGACGGCCACAACCAGTGAGTCGAGCACAAGTAAGTACATGTCTATTGATATTCGTTGACTTTATTTATATGCAAACAACTATACGCGCGTTCAATCATTTCTGATGAATTCTATCAGTCTTTGCTTGTACATTTTTCATCGTATTATACTCTTATTTTCATTACTACCGGTGACTGTTTTCTTGATGGTCGTAACGAAATAACTTTCTCCCCGTGGTAGTACCAAGTACCACCAGTGTGAGCAGTGCAAGTACCATCTCGGAGAGCACAACAAGTGTGACCACTCCAACGACGGTATCTGAATCCACGAGCACCGTGACCAGTCAGACCACAACAACACCAACAACTGTGACGCCCACAACCAGTGAGTCGAGCACAAGTAAGTATCATCCGAATGGTTTTGGTTGCCTTATAGTTGATGTACGTACGATAATGCTGAACAATGTAAGCTACCCCTTAGAAATTAAACTAATCACTGTCTATCACCTGGTATGTGTACATGTGTGCAATATGTCGATATGAATGTGTCGTTAATGATATTAACGTTTCCTTCTGCATCGTTACAGAGACAAGAAGGACCTAGTTGAAAATTCCACCCAAGCATATTACGTGCCGATTGTGGAATCGTTAAATGCATCGTATTCTCTTTATGTATTGATGTGGGGTGTTTCCCCGGTAATGTTGACACTTATTTTATCCTCTGTGATAAGGTCAAAAAGCGGAAATCGGTGTATTCCGCCCGTGCCGATTTCCTTTCCCCTATTATTGTGTTTATTGTGTTATGTGCTATGTGTTAGTGATCTTTGATGTTTACGTGAACGTGTTAACGTTTGCTCCCATCCAGTATTGGCGCCAAGTCCCGTCGGAGCGAGTGTAACGAACTAAAACCGGTGATGCCCGGGATAATGCTATATGTTGATTGTCCGTGGCATTTTACATGACGATATTAACATTCATTTTTCCTCCACAGAAAGTATCATGGACCATGTGTTTGGGCATTCCAGTTCAACACGCACAATGTCAGCAGTAGCCATTTTGATCGCACTGTGATTCTTTCCCCTGATGTTTGATCTACTGTTTCATTGATGACGTTAATTTCTCCTTATCTCACCATTATAGTACCAAGTACCACCAGTGTGAGCAGTGCAAGCACCATCTCGGAGAGCACCACAAGTGTAACTACTCCAACAACACTCTCTGAATCTACGAGCACGGTGACCAGTCAGACCACAACAACACCGACAACTGTGACGGCCACAACCAGTGAGTCGAGCACAAGTAAGTACACGTCTATTGATATTCGTTGACTTTATTTATATGCAAACAACTATACGCGCGTTCAATCATTTCTGATGAATTCTACCAGTCTTTGCTTGTACATATTTCATCGTATTATACTCTTATTTTCATTACTACCGGTGACTGTTTTCTTGATGGTGGTAACGAAATAACTTTCTCCCCGTGGTAGTACCAAGTACCACCAGTGTGAGCAGTGCAAGTACCATCTCGGAGAGCACAACAAGTGTGACCACTCCAACAACGGTATCTGAATCCACGAGCACCGTGACCAGTCAGACCACAACAACACCAACAACTGTGACGCCCACAACCAGTGAGTCGAGCACAAGTAAGTATCGTCCTAATGGTTTTGGTTGCCTTATAGTATATGTACGTACGATAATGCTGAACAATGTAAGCAATCCCTTAGCAATTAAACCATTCACTGTCTATAACCTGGTATGTGTACATGTGTGCAATATGTCGATATGAATGTGTCGTTAATGATATTAACGTTTCCTTCTGCATCGTTACAGAAACAAGAAGGACCCATTTAAAAATTCCACCCGAGTATATTGCGTGGCGATTGTGGAATCGTTAATTGCATCGTGTTCTCTTTATGTATTGATGTGGTCTGTTTCCCCGGTAATGTTGACACTTATGTTATCCTCTGTGATAGGGTCAAGAAGCGGAAATTGGTGTATTCCGCCCGTGCCGATTTCCTTTCCTCTATTGTTGTGTTTATTGTGTTATGTGCTATGTGTTAGTGATCTTTGATGTTTACGTGAACATGTTAACGTTTGCTACCATCCAGTATTGGCGCCAAGTCCCGTCGGAGTGAGTGCAACGCACTAAAACCGGTGATGCCCGGGATAATGTTCTATGTTGATTGTCCGTGGCTTTTTACATGACGATATTAACATTCATTTTTCCTCCACAGAAGGTACCATGGACCATGAGTTTGGGCATTCCAGTTCAACACGCACAATGTCGGCAGTAGCCATTTTGATCGCACTGTATTTCTTTCCCCTGATGTTTGATCTACTGTTTCATTGATGACGTTAATTTCTCCTTATCTCACCATTATAGTACCAAGTACCACCAGTGTGAGCAGTGCAAGCACCATCTCGGAGAGCACCACAAGTGTAACTACTCCAACAACACTCTCTGAATCTACGAGCACGGTGACCAGTCAGACCACAACAACACCGACAACTGTGACGGCCACAACCAGTGAGTCGAGCACAAGTAAGTACATGTCTATTGATATTCGTTGACTTTATTTATATGCAAACAACTATACGCGCGTCCAATCATTTCTGATGAATTTTACCAGTCTTTGCTTGTAACTTTTTCATCGCATTATACTCTTATTTTCATTACTTTCGGTGACGGTTTCCTTGATGGTCGTAACGAAATAATGTTCTCCCCGTGGTAGCACCAAGTACCACCAGTGTGAGCAGTGCAAGTACCATCTCGGAGAGCACAACAAGTGTGACCACTCCAACAACGGTATCTGAATCCACGAGCACCGTGACCAGTCAGACCACAACAACACCAACAACTGTGACGCCCACAACCAGTGAGTCGAGCACAAGTAAGTATCGTCCTAATGGTTTTGGTGGCCTTATAGTTGATGTACGTACGATAATGCTGAACAATGTAAGCAACCCCTTAGAAATTAAACCATTCACTGTCTATAACCTCTTATGTGTACATGTGTGCAATATGTCGATATGAATGTGTCGTTAATGATATTAATGTTTCCTTCTGCATCGTTACAGAGACAAGAAGGACCCATTTGAAAATTCCACCCAAGTATATTGCGTGTCGACTGTGGAATCGTTAATTGCATCGTGTTCTCTTTACGTATTGATGTGGGGTGTTTCCCCGGTAATGTTGACACTTATTTTATCCTCTGTGATAAGCTCAAGAAACGGAAATTGGTGTATTCCACCCGTGCCGATTTCCTTTCCCCTACTATTGTGTTTCTTGTGTTATGTGCTATGTGTTAGTGGTCTTTGATGTTTACGTGAACATGTTAACGTTTGCTACCATCCAGTATTGGCGCCAAGTCCCGTCGGAGTGAGTGCAACGCACTAAAACCGGTGATGCCCGGGATAATGCTATATTTTGATTGTCCGTGGCTTTTTACATGACGATATTAACATTCGTTTTTCCTCCACAGAAAGTACCATGGACCATGAGTTTGGCCATTCCAGTTCAACACGCACAATATCAGCAGTAGCCATTTTGATCGCACTGTATTTCTTTCCCCTGATGTTTGATCTACTGTTTCATTGATGACGTTAATTTCTCCTTATCTCACCATTATAGTACCAAGTACCACCAGTGTGAGCAGTGCAAGCACCATCTCTGAGAGCACCACAAGTGTAACTACTCCAACAACACTCTCTGAATCTACGAGCACGGTGACCAGTCAGACCACAACAACACCGACAACTGTGACGGCCACAACCAGTGAGTCGAGCACAAGTAAGTACATGTCTATTGATATTCGTTGACTTTATTTATATGCAAACAACTATACGCGCGTTCAATCATTTCTGATGAATTCTATCAGTCTTTGCTTGTACATTTTTCATCGTATTATACTCTTATTTTCATTACTACCGGTGACTGTTTTCTTGATGGTCGTAACGAAATAACTTTCTCCCCGTGGTAGTACCAAGTACCACCAGTGTGAGCAGTGCAAGTACCATCTCGGAGAGCACAACAAGTGTGACCACTCCAACGACGGTATCTGAATCCACGAGCACCGTGACCAGTCAGACCACAACAACACCAACAACTGTGACGCCCACAACCAGTGAGTCGAGCGCAAGTAAGTATCATCCGAATGGTTTTGGTTGCCTTATAGTTGATGTACGTACGATAATGCTGAACAATGTAAGCTACCCCTTAGAAATTAAACTAATCACTGTCTATCACCTGTTATGTGTACATGTGTGCAATATGTCGATATGAATGTGTCGTTAATGATATTAACGTTTCCTTCTGCATCGTTACAGAGACAAGAAGGACCTAGTTGAAAATTCCACCCAAGCATATTACGTGCCGATTGTGGAATCGTTAAATGCATCGTATTCTCTTTATGTATTGATGTGGGGTGTTTCCCCGGTAATGTTGACACTTATTTTATCCTCTGTGATAAGGTCAAAAAGCGGAAATTGGTGTATTCCGCCCGTGCCGATTTCCTTTCCCCTATTATTGTGTTCATTGTGTTATGTGCTATGTGTTAGTGATCTTTGATGTTTACGTGAACGTGTTAACGTTTGCTCCCATCCAGTATTGGCGCCAAGTCCCGTCGGAGCGAGTGTAACGCACTAAAACCGGTGATGCCCGGGATAATGCTATATGTTGATTGTCCGTGGCATTTTACATGACGATATTAACATTCATTTTTCCTCCACAGAAAGTATCAAGGACCATGTGTTTGGGCATTCCAGTTCAACACGCACAATGTCGGCAGTAGCCATTTTGATCGCACTGTGATTCTTTCCCCTGATGTTTGATCTACTGTTTCATTGATGACGTTAATTTCTCCCTATCTCACCATTATAGTACCAAGTACCACCAGTGTGAGCAGTGCAAGCACCATCTCGGAGAGCACCACAAGTGTAACTACTCCAACAACACTCTCTGAATCTACGAGCACGGTGACCAGTCAGACCACAACAACACCGACAACTGTGACGGCCACAACCAGTGAGTCGAGCACAAGTAAGTACATGTCTATTGATATTCGTTGACTTTATTTATATGCAAACAACTATACGCGCGTTCAATCATTTCTGATGAATTCTACCAGTCTATGCTTGTACATTTTTCATCGTATTATACTCTTATTTTCATTACTACCGGTGACTGTTTTCTTGATGGTGGTAACGAAATAACTTTCTCCCCGTGGTAGTACCAAGTACCACCAGTGTGAGCAGTGCAAGTACCATCTCGGAGAGCACAACAAGTGTGACCACTCCAACAACGGTATCTGAATCCACGAGCACCGTGACCAGTCAGACCACAACAACACCAACAACTGTGACGCCCACAACCAGTGAGTCGAGCACAAGTAAGTATCGTCCTAATGATTTTGGTTGCCTTATAGTTGATGTACGTACGATAATGCTGAACAATGTAAGCAATCCCTTAGAAATTAAACCATTCATTGTCTATAACCTGTTATGTGTACATGTGTGCAATATGTCGATATGAATGTGTCGTTAATGATATTAACGTTTCCTTCTGCATCGTTACAGAGACAAGAAGGACCCATTTGAAAATTCCACCCAAGTATATTACGTGCCGATTGTGGAATCGTTAATTGCATCGTGTTCTCTTTACGTATTGTTGTGACGTTTTTCCCCGGTCATGTTGACACTTGTCTTATCCTCTGTGATAGGATCAAGAAGCGGAAATTGGTGTATTCCGCCCGTGCCGATTTTCTTTGCCCTATTATTGTGTTTATTGTGTTATGTGCTATGTGTTAGTGATCTTCGATGTTTACGTGAACATGTTAACGTTTGCTCCTATGCAGTATTGGCGCCAAGTCCCGTCGGAGTGAGTGTAACGCACTAAAACCGGTGATGCCCGGGATCATGCTATATTTTGATTGTCCGTGGCTTTTTACATGACGATATTAACATTCGTTTTTCCTCCACAGAAAGTACCATGGACCATGAGTTTGGCCATTCCAGTTCAACACGCCCAATGTCAGCAGTAGCCATTTTGATCGCACTGTATTTCTTTCCCCTGATGTTTGATCTACTGTTTCATTGATGACGTTAATTTCTCCTTATCTCACCATTATAGTACCAAGTACCACCAGTGTGAGCAGTGCAAGCACCATCTCGGAGAGCACCACAAGTGTAACTACTCCAACAACACTCTCTGAATCTACGAGCACGGTGACCAGTCAGACCACAACAACACCGACAACTGTGACGGCCACAACCAGTGAGTCGAGCACAAGTAAGTACATGTCTATTGATATTCGTTGACTTTATTTATATGCAAACAACTATACGCGCGTTCAATCATTTCTGATGAATTCTATCAGTCTTTGCTTGTACATTTTTCATCGTATTATACTCTTATTTTCATTACTACCGGTGACTGTTTTCTTGATGGTCGTAACGAAATAACTTTCTCCCCGTGGTAGTACCAAGTACCACCAGTGTGAGCAGTGCAAGTACCATCTCGGAGAGCACAACAAGTGTGACCACTCCAACGACGGTATCTGAATCCACGAGCACGGTGACCAGTCAGACCACAACAACACCAACAACTGTGACGCCCACAACCAGTGAGTCGAGCACAAGTAAGTATCATCCGAATGGTTTTGGTTGCCTTATAGTTGATGTACGTACGATAATGCTGAACAATGTAAGCTACCCCTTAGAAATTAAACTAATCACTGTCTATCACCTGGTATGTGTACATGTGTGCAATATGTCGATATGAATGTGTCGTTAATGATATTAACGTTTCCTTCTGCATCGTTACAGAGACAAGAAGGACCTAGTTGAAAATTCCACCCAAGCATATTACGTGCCGATTGTTGAATCGTTAAATGCATCGTATTCTCTTTATGTATTGATGTGGGGTGTTTCCCCGGTAATGTTGACACTTATTTTATCCTCTGTGATAAGGTCAAAAAGCGGAAATTGGTGTATTCCGCCCGTGCCGATTTCCTTTCCCCTATTATTGTGTTTATTGTGTTATGTGCTATGTGTTAGTGATCTTTGATGTTTACGTGAACGTGTTAACGTTTGCTCCCATCCAGTATTGGCGCCAAGTCCCGTCGGAGCGAGTGTAACGAACTAAAACCGGTGATGCCCGGGATAATGCTATATGTTGATTGTCCGTGGCATTTTACATGACGATATTAACATTCATTTTTCCTCCACAGAAAGTATCATGGACCATGTGTTTGGGCATTCCAGTTCAACACGCACAATGTCGGCAGTAGCCATTTTGATCGCACTATGATTCTTTCCCCTGATGTTTGATCTACTGTTTCATTGATGACGTTAATTTCTCCTTATCTCACCATTATAGTACCAAGTACCACCAGTGTGAGCAGTGCAAGCACCATCTCGGAGAGCACCACAAGTGTAACTACTCCAACAACACTCTCTGAATCTACGAGCACGGTGACCAGTCAGACCACAACAACACCGACAACTGTGACGGCCACAACCAGTGAGTCGAGCACAAGTAAGTACACGTCTATTGATATTCGTTGACTTTATTTATATGCAAACAACTATACGCGCGTTCAATCATTTCTGATGAATTCTACCAGTCTTTGCTTGTACATATTTCATCGTATTATACTCTTATTTTCATTACTACCGGTGACTGTTTTCTTGATGGTGGTAACGAAATAACTTTCTCCCCGTGGTAGTACCAAGTACCACCAGTGTGAGCAGTGCAAGTACCATCTCGGAGAGCACAACAAGTGTGACCACTCCAACAACGGTATCTGAATCCACGAGCACCGTGACCAGTCAGACCACAACAACACCAACAACTGTGACGCCCACAACCAGTGAGTCGAGCACAAGTAAGTATCGTCCTAATGGTTTTGGTTGCCTTATAGTATATGTACGTACGATAATGCTGAACAATGTAAGCAATCCCTTAGCAATTAAACCATTCACTGTCTATAACCTGGTATGTGTACATGTGTGCAATATGTCGATATGAATGTGTCGTTAATGATATTAACGTTTCCTTCTGCATCGTTACAGAAACAAGAAGGACCCATTTAAAAATTCCACCCGAGTATATTGCGTGGCGATTGTGGAATCGTTAATTGCATCGTGTTCTCTTTATGTATTGATGTGGTCTGTTTCCCCGGTAATGTTGACACTTATGTTATCCTCTGTGATAGGGTCAAGAAGCGGAAATTGGTGTATTCCGCCCGTGCAGATTTCCTTTCCCCTAATATTGTGTTTATTGTGTCATGTGCTATGTGTTAGTGATCTTCGATGTTAACGTGAACATGTTAACGTTTGCTCCCATCCAGTATTGGCGCCAAGTCCCGTCGGAGTGAGTGTATCGCACTAAAACCGGTGATGCCCGGGATAATGCTATATGTTGATTGTCCGTGGCTTTTTACATGACGATAGTAACATTCATTTTTCCTCCACAGAAAGTACCATGGACCATGAGTTTGGGCATTCCAGTTCAACACGCACAATGTCGGCAGTAGCCATTTTGATCGCACTGTATTTCTTTCCCCTGATGTTTGATCTACTGTTTCATTGATGACGTTAATTTCTCCTTATCTCACCATTATAGTACCAAGTACCACCAGTGTGAGCAGTGCAAGCACCATCTCGGAGAGCACCACAAGTGTAACTACTCCAACAACACTCTCTAAATCTACGAGCACGGTGACCAGTCAGACCACAACAACACCGACAACTGTGACGGCCACAACCAGTGAGTCGAGCACAAGTAAGTACATGTCTATTGATATTCGTTGACTTTATTTATATGCAAACAACTATACGCGCGTCCAATCATTTCTGATGAATTTTACCAGTCTTTGCTTGTAACTTTTTCATCGCATTATACTCTTATTTTCATTACTTTCGGTGACGGTTTCCTTGATGGTCGTAACGAAATAATGTTCTCCCCGTGGTAGCACCAAGTACCACCAGTGTGAGCAGTGCAAGTACCATCTCGGAGACCACAACAAGTGTGACCACTCCAACAACGGTATCTGAATCCACGAGCACCGTGACCAGTCAGACCACAACAACACCAACAACTGTGACGCCCACAACCAGTGAGTCGAGCACAAGTAAGTATAGTCCTAATGGTTTTGGTTGCCTTATAGTTGATGTACGTACGATAATGCTGAACAATGTAAGCAACCCCTTAGAAATTAAACCATTCACTGTCTATAACCTGTTATGTGTAAATGTGTGCAATATGTCGATATGAATGTGTCGTTAATGATATTAACGTTTCCTTCTGCATCGTTACAGAGACAAGAAGGACCCATTTGAAAATTCCACCCGAGTATATTGCGTGTCGACTGTGGAATCGTTAATTGCATCGTGTTCTCTTTACGTATTGATGTGGGGTGTTTCCCCGGTAATGTTGACACTTATTTTATCCTCTGTGATAGGGTCAAGAAGCGGAAATTGGTGTATTCCGCCCGTGCCGATTTCCTTTCCTCTATTGTTGTGTTTATTGTGTTATGTGCTATGTGTTAGTGATCTTTGATGTTTACGTGAACATGTTAACGTTTGCTACCATCCAGTATTGGCGCCAAGTCCCGTCGGAGTGAGTGCAACGCACTAAAACCGGTGATGCCCGGGATAATGTTCTATGTTGATTGTCCGTGGCTTTTTACATGACGATATTAACATTCATTTTTCCTCCACAGAAGGTACCATGGACCATGAGTTTGGGCATTCCAGTTCAACACGCACAATGTCGGCAGTAGCCATTTTGATCGCACTGTATTTCTTTCCCCTGATGTTTGATCTACTGTTTCATTGATGACGTTAATTTCTCCTTATCTCACCATTATAGTACCAAGTACCACCAGTGTGAGCAGTGCAAGCACCATCTCGGAGAGTACCACAAGTGTAACTACTCCAACAACACTCTCTGAATCTACGAGCACGGTGACCAGTCAGACCACAACAACACCGACAACTGTGACGGCCACAACCAGTGAGTCGAGCACAAGTAAGTACATGTCTATTGATATTCGTTGACTTTATTTATATGCAAACAACTATACGCGCGTCCAATCATTTCTGATGAATTTTACCAGTCTTTGCTTGTAACTTTTTCATCGCATTATACTCTTATTTTCATTACTTTCGGTGACGGTTTCCTTGATGGTCGTAACGAAATAATGTTCTCCCCGTGGTAGCACCAAGTACCACCAGTGTGAGCAGTGCAAGTACCATCTCGGAGAGCACAACAAGTGTGACCACTCCAACAACGGTATCTGAATCCACGAGCACCGTGACCAGTCAGACCACAACAACACCAACAACTGTGACGCCCACAACCAGTGAGTCGAGCGCAAGTAAGTATCATCCGAATGTTTTTGGTTGCCTTATAGTTGATGTACGTACGATAATGCTGAACAATGTAAGCTACCCCTTAGAAATTAAACTAATCACTGTCTATCACCTGGTATGTGTACATGTGTGCAATATGTCGATATGAATGTGTCGTTAATGATATTAACGTTTCCTTCTGCATCGTTACAGAGACAAGAAGGACCTAGTTGAAAATTCCACCCAAGCATATTACGTGCCGATTGTGGAATCGTTAAATGCATCGTATTCTCTTTATGTATTGATGTGGGGTGTTTCCCCGGTAATGTTGACACTTATTTTATCCTCTGTGATAAGGTCAAAAAGCGGAAATTGGTGTATTCCGCCCGTGCCGATTTCCTTTCCCCTATTATTGTGTTCATTGTGTTATGTGCTATGTGTTAGTGATCTTTGATGTTTACGTGAACGTGTTAACGTTTGCTCCCATCCAGTATTGGCGCCAAGTCCCGTCGGAGCGAGTGTAACGCACTAAAACCGGTGATGCCCGGGATAATGCTATATGTTGATTGTCCGTGGCATTTTACATGACGATATTAACATTCATTTTTCCTCCACAGAAAGTATTAAGGACCATGTGTTTGGGCATTCCAGTTCAACACGCACAATGTCGGCAGTAGCCATTTTGATCGCACTGTGATTCTTTCCCCTGATGTTTGATCTACTGTTTCATTGATGACGTTAATTTCTCCTTATCTCACCATTATAGTACCAAGTACCACCAGTGTGAGCAGTGCAAGCACCATCTCGGAGAGCACCACAAGTGTAACTACTCCAACAACACTCTCTGAATCTACGAGCACGGTGACCAGTCAGACCACAACAACACCGACAACTGTGACGGCCACAACCAGTGAGTCGAGCACAAGTAAGTACATGTCTATTGATATTCGTTGACTTTATTTATATGCAAACAACTATACGCGCGTTCAATCATTTCTGATGAATTCTACCAGTCTATGCTTGTACATTTTTCATCGTATTATACTCTTATTTTCATTACTACCGGTGACTGTTTTCTTGATGGTGGTAACGAAATAACTTTCTCCCCGTGGTAGTACCAAGTACCACCAGTGTGAGCAGTGCAAGTACCATCTCGGAGAGCACAACAAGTGTGACCACTCCAACAACGGTATCTGAATCCACGAGCACCGTGACCAGTCAGACCACAACAACACCAACAACTGTGACGCCCACAACCAGTGAGTCGAGCACAAGTAAGTATCGTCCTAATGATTTTGGTTGCCTTATAGTTGATGTACGTACGATAATGCTGAACAATGTAAGCAATCCCTTAGAAATTAAACCATTCATTGTCTATAACCTGTTATGTGTACATGTGTGCAATATGTCGAAATGAATGTGTCGTTAATGATATTAACGTTTCCTTCTGCATCGTTACAGAGACAAGAAGGACCCATTTGAAAATTCCACCCAAGTATATTACGTGCCGATTGTGGAATCGTTAATTGCATCGTGTTCTCTTTATGTATTGTTGTGACGTTTTTCCCCGGTCATGTTGACACTTGTCTTATCCTCTGTGAAAGGATCAAGAAGCGGAAATTGGTGTATTCCGCCCGTGCCGATTTTCTTTCCCCTATTATTGTGTTTATTGTGTTATGTGCTATGTGTTAGTGATCTTTGATGTTTACGTGAACATGTTAACGTTTGCTCCTATGCAGTATTGGCGCCAAGTCCCGTCGGAGTGAGTGTAACGCACTAAAACCGGTGATGCCCGGGATAATGCTATATTTTGATTGTCCGTGGCTTTTTACATGACGATATTAACATTCGTTTTTCCTCCACAGAAAGTACCATGGACCATGAGTTTGGCCATTCCAGTTCAACACGCCCAATGTCAGCAGTAGCCATTTTGATCGCACTGTATTTCTTTCCCCTGATGTTTGATCTACTGTTTCATTGATGACGTTAATTTCTCCTTATCTCACCATTATAGTACCAAGTACCACCAGTGTGAGCAGTGCAAGCACCATCTCGGAGAGCACCACAAGTGTAACTACTCCAACAACACTCTCTGAATCTACGAGCACGGTGACCAGTCAGACCACAACAACACCGACAACTGTGACGGCCACAACCAGTGAGTCGAGCACAAGTAAGTACATGTCTATTGATATTCGTTGACTTTATTTATATGCAAACAACTATACGCGCGTTCAATCATTTCTGATGAATTCTATCAGTCTTTGCTTGTACATTTTTCATCGTATTATACTCTTATTTTCATTACTACCGGTGACTGTTTTCTTGATGGTCGTAACGAAATAACTTTCTCCCCGTGGTAGTACCAAGTACCACCAGTGTGAGCAGTGCAAGTACCATCTCGGAGACCACAACAAGTGTGACCACTCCAACAACGGTATCTGAATCCACGAGCACCGTGACCAGTCAGACCACAACAACACCAACAACTGTGACGCCCACAACCAGTGAGTCGAGCACAAGTAAGTATCGTCCTAATGATTTTGGTTGCCTTATAGTTGATGTACGTACGATAATGCTGAACAATGTAAGCAATCCCTTAGAAATTAAACCATTCATTGTCTATAACCTGTTATGTGTACATGTGTGCAATATGTCGATATGAATGTGTCGTTAATGATATTAACGTTTCCTTCTGCATCGTTACAGAGACAAGAAGGACCCATTTAAAAATTCCACCCGAGTATATTGCGTGGCGATTGTGGAATCGTTAATTGCATCGTGTTCTCTTTATGTATTGATGTGGTCTGTTTCCCCGGTAATGTTGACACTTATGTTATCCTCTGTGATAGGGTCAAGAAGCGGAAATTGGTGTATTCCGCCCGTGCAGATTTCCTTTCCCCTAATATTGTGTTTATTGTGTCATGTGCTATGTGTTAGTGATCTTCGATGTTAACGTGAACATGTTAACGTTTGCTCCCATCCAGTATTGGCGCCAAGTCCCGTCGGAGTGAATGTATCGCACTAAAACCGGTGATGCCCGGGATAATGCTATATGTTGATTGTCCGTGGCTTTTTACATGACGATATTAACATTCATTTTTCCTCCACAGAAACTACCATGGACCATGAGTTTGGGCATTCCAGTTCAACACGCACAATGTCGGCAGTAGCCATTTTGATCGCACTGTATTTCTTTCCCCTGGTGTTTGATCTACTGTTTCATTGATGACGTTAATTTCTCCTTATCTCACCATTATAGTACCAAGTACCACCAGTGTGAGCAGTGCAAGCACCATCTCGGAGAGCACCACAAGTGTAACTACTCCAACAACACTCTCTGAATCTACGAGCACGGTGACCAGTCAGACCACAACAACACCGACAACTGTGACGGCCACAACCAGTGAGTCGAGCACAAGTAAGTACATGTCTGTTGATATTCGTTGACTTTATTTATATGCAAACAACTATACGCGCGTCCAATCATTTCTGATGAATTTTACCAGTTTTTGCTTGTAACTTTTTCATCGCATTATACTCTTATTTTCATTACTTTCGGTGACGGTTTCCTTGATGGTCGTAACGAAATAATGTTCTCCCCGTGGTAGCACCAAGTACCACCAGTGTGAGCAGTGCAAGTACCATCTCGGAGAGCACAACAAGTGTGACCACTCCAACAACGGTATCTGAATCCACGAGCACCGTGACCAGTCAGACCACAACAACACCAACAACTGTGACGCCCACAACCAGTGAGTCGAGCACAAGTAAGTATAGTCCTAATGGTTTTGGTTGCCTTATAGTTGATGTACGTACGATAATGCTGAACAATGTAAGCAACCCCTTAGAAATTAAATCATTCACTGTCTATAACCTGTTATGTGTAAATGTGTGCAATATGTCGATATGAATGTGTCGTTAATGATATTAACGTTTCCTTCTGCATCGTTACAGAGACAAGAAGGACCCATTTGAAAATTCCACCCGAGTATATTGCGTGTCGACTGTGGAATCGTTAATTGCATCGTGTTCTCTTTACGTATTGATGTGGGGTGTTTCCCCGGTAATGTTGACACTTATTTTATCCTCTGTGATAGGGTCAAGAAGCGGAAATTGGTGTATTCCGCCCGTGCCGATTTCCTTTCCTCTATTGTTGTGTTTATTGTGTTATGTGCTATGTGTTAGTGATCTTTGATGTTTACGTGAACATGTTAACGTTTGCTACCATCCAGTATTGGCGCCAAGTCCCGTCGGAGTGAGTGCAACGCACTAAAACCGGTGATGCCCGGGATAATGTTCTATGTTGATTGTCCGTGGCTTTTTACATGACGATATTAACATTCATTTTTCCTCCACAGAAAGTACCATGGACCATGAGTTTGGGCATTCCAGTTCAACACGCACAATGTCGGCAGTAGCCATTTTGATCGCACTGTATTTCTTTCCCCTGATGTTTGATCTACTGTTTCATTGATGACGTTAATTTCTCCTTATCTCACCATTATAGTACCAAGTACCACCAGTGTGAGCAGTGCAAGCACCATCTCGGAGAGCACCACAAGTGTAACTACTCCAACAACACTCTCTGAATCTACGAGCACGGTGACCAGTCAGACCACAACAACACCGACAACTGTGACGGCCACAACCAGTGAGTCGAGCACAAGTAAGTACATGTCTATTGATATTCGTTGACTTTATTTATATGCAAACAACTATACGCGCGTCCAATCATTTCTGATGAATTTTACCAGTCTTTGCTTGTAACTTTTTCATCGCATTATACTCTTATTTTCATTACTTTCGGTGACGGTTTCCTTGATGGTCGTAACGAAATAATGTTCTCCCCGTGGTAGCACCAAGTACCACCAGTGTGAGCAGTGCAAGTACCATCTCGGAGAGCACAACAAGTGTGACCACTCCAACAACGGTATCTGAATCCACGAGCACCGTGACCAGTCAGACCACAACAACACCAACAACTGTGACGCCCACAACCAGTGAGTCGAGCACAAGTAAGTATCGTCCTAATGGTTTTGGTGGCCTTATAGTTGATGTACGTACGATAATGCTGAACAATGTAAGCAACCCCTTAGAAATTAAACCATTCACTGTCTATAACCTGTTATGTGTACATGTGTGCAATATGTCGATATGAATGTGTCGTTAATGATATTAATGTTTCCTTCTGCATCGTTACAGAGACAAGAAGGACCCATTTGAAAATTCCACTCAAGTATATTGCGTGTCGACTGTGGAATCGTTAATAGCATCGTGTTCTCTTTACGTATTGATGTGGGGTGTTTCCCCGGTAATGTTGACACTTATTTTATCCTCTGTGATAAGCTCAAGAAGCGGAAATTGGTGTATTCCACCCGTGCCGATTTCCTTTCCCCTACTATTGTGTTTCTTGTGTTATGTGCTATGTGTTAGTGATCTTTGATGTTTACGTGAACATGTTAACGTTTGCTCCCATCCAGTATTGGCGCCAAGTCCCGTCGGAATGAGTGTAACGCTCGAAAACCGGTGATGCCCGGGATAATGCTCATATGTTGATTGTCCGTGGCTTTTTACATGACGATATTAACATTCATTTTTCCTCCACAGAAAGTACCATGGACCATGAGTTTGGGCATTCCAGTTCAACACGCACAATGTCGGCAGTAGCCATTTTGATCGCACTGTATTTCTTTCCCCTGATGTTTGATCTACTGTTTCATTGATGACGTTAATTTCTCCTTATCTCACCATTATAGTACCAAGTACCACCAGTGTGAGCAGTGCAAGCACCATCTCGGAGAGCACCACAAGTGTAACTACTCCAACAACACTCTCTGAATCTACGAGCACGGTGACCAGTCAGACCACAACAACACCGACAACTGTGACGGCCACAACCAGTGAGTCTAGCACAAGTAAGTAATGTTCATTGATATTCGTTGACTTTATTTATATGCAAACAACTATACGCGCGTTCAATCATTTCTGATGAATTCTACCAGTCTTTGCTTGTACATTTTTCATCGCATTATACTCTTATTTTCATTACTTTCGGTGACGGTTTTCTTGATGTTCGTAACGAAATAATGTTCTCCCCGTGGTAGTACCAAGTACCACCAGTGTGAGCAGTGCAAGTACCATCTCGGAGAGCACAACAAGTGTGACCACTCCAACAACGGTATCTGAATCCACGAGCACCGTGACCAGTCAGACCACAACAACACCAACAACTGTGACGCCCACAACCAGTGAGTCGAGCACAAGTAAGTATCGTCCTAATGGTGTTGGTTGCCTTATAGTTGATGTACGTACGATAATGCTGAACAATGTAAGCAACCCCTTAGAAATTAAACCATTCACCGTCTATAACCTGTTATGTGTACATGTGTGCAATATGTCGATATGAATGTGTCGTTAATGATATTAACGTTTCCTTCTGCATCGTTACAGAGACAAGAAGGACCCATTTGAAAATTCCACCCGAGTATATTGCGTGGCGATTGTGGAATCGTTAATTGCATCGTTTTCTCTTTCTGTATTGATGTGGGGTGTTTCCCCGGTAATGTTGACACTTATTTTATCCTCTGTGATAGGGTCAAGAAGCGGAAATTGGTGTATTCCGCCCGTGCCGATTTCCTTTCCTCTATTGTTGTGTTTATTGTGTTATGTGCTATGTGCTAGTGATCTTTGATGTTTACGTGAACATGTTGACGTTTGCTACCATCCAGTATTGGCGCCAAGTCCCGTCGGAGTGAGTGCAACGCACTAAAACCGGTGATGCCCGGGATAATGTTCTATGTTGATTGTCCGTGGCTTTTTACATGACGATATTAACATTCATTTTTCCTCCACAGAAAGTACCATGGACCATGAGTTTGGGCATTCCAGTTCAACACGTACAATGTCGGCAGTAGCCATTTTGATCGCACTGTATTTCTTTCCCCTGATGTTTGATCTACTGTTTCATTGATGACGTTAATTTCTCCTTATCTCACCATTATAGTACCAAGTACCACCAGTGTGAGCAGTGCAAGCACCATCTCGGAGAGCACCACAAGTGTAACTACTCCAACAACACTCTCTGAATCTACGAGCACGGTGACCAGTCAGACCACAACAACACCGACAACTGTGACGGCCACAACCAGTGAGTCGAGCACAAGTAAGTACATGTCTATTGATATTCGTTGACCTTATTTATATGCAAACAACTATACGCGCGTCCAATCATTTCTGATGAATTTTACCAGTCTTTGCTTGTAACTTTTTCATCGCATTATACTCTTATTTTCATTACTTTCGGTGACGGTTTCCTTGATGGTCGTAACGAAATAATGTTCTCCCCGTGGTAGCACCAAGTACCACCAGTGTGAGCAGTGCAAGTACCATCTCGGAGAGCACAACAAGTGTGACCACTCCAACAACGGTATCTGAATCCACGAGCACCGTGACCAGTCAGACCACAACAACACCAACAACTGTGACGCCCACAACCAGTGAGTCGAGCACAAGTAAGTATCGTCCTAATGGTTTTGGTTGCCTTATAGTTGATGTACGTACGATAATGCTGAACAATGTAAGCAACCCCTTAGAAATTAAACCATTCACTGTCTATGACCTGTTATGTGTAAATGTGTGCAATATGTTGATATGAATGTGTCGTTAATGATATTAACGTTTCCTTCTGCATCGTTACAGAGACAAGAAGGACCCATTTGAAAATTCCACCCAAGTATATTGCGTGTCGAATGTGGAATCGTTAATTGCATCGTGTTCTCTTTACGTATTGATGTGGTCTGTTTCCCCGGTAATGTTGACACTTATTTTATCCTCTGTGGTAGGGTCAAGAAGCGGAAATTGGTGTATTCCGCCCGTGCCGATTTCCTCTCCCCTATTATTGTGTTTATTGTGTTATGTGCTATGTGTTAGTGATCTTTGATGTTTACGTGAACATGTTAACGTTTGCTACCATCCAGTATTGGCGCCAAGTCCCGTCGGAGTGAGTGCAACGCACTAAAACCGGTGATGCCCGGGATAATGCTATATGTTGATTGTCCGTGGCTTTTTACATGACGATATTAACATTCATTTTTCCTCCACAGAAAGTACCATGGACCATGAGTTTGGGCATTCCAGTTCAACACGCACAATGTCGGCAGTAGCCATTTTGATCGCACTGTGTTTCTTTCCCCTGATGTTTGATCTACTGTTTCATTGATGACGTTAATTTCTCCTTATCTCACCATTATAGTACCAAGTACCACCAGTGTGAGCAGTGCAAGCACCATCTCGGAGAGCACCACAAGTGTAACTACTCCAACAACACTCTCTGAATCTACGAGCACGGTGACCAGTCAGACCACAACAACACCGACAACTGTGACGGCCACAACCAGTGAGTCGAGCACAAGTAAGTACATGTCTATTGATATTCGTTGACTTTATTTATATGCAAACAACTATACGCGCGTCCAATCATTTCTGATGAATTTTACCAGTCTTTGCTTGTAACTTTTTCATCGCATTATACTCTTATTTTCATTACTTTCGGTGACGGTTTCCTTGATGGTCGTAACGAAATAATGTTCTCCCCGTGGTAGCACCAAGTACCACCAGTGTGAGCAGTGCAAGTACCATCTCGGAGAGCACAACAAGTGTGACCACTCCAACAACGGTATCTGAATCCACGAGCACCGTGACCAGTCAGACCACAACAACACCAACAACTGTGACGCCCACAACCAGTGAGTCGAGCACAAGTAAGTATCGTCCTAATGGTTTTGGTTGCCTTATAGTTGATGTACGTACGATAATGATGAACAATGTAAGCAACCCCTTAGAAATTAAACCATTCACTGTCTATAACCTGTTATGTGTACATGTGTGCAATATGTCGATATGAATGTGTCGTTAATGATATTAACGTTTCCTTCTGCATCGTTACAGAGACAAGAAAGACCCATTTGAAAATTCCACCCAAGTATATTGCGTGTCGACTGTGGAATCGTTAATTGCATCGTGTTCTCTTTACGTATTGATGTGGGGTGTTTCCCCGGTAATGTTGACACTTATTTTATCCTCTGTGATAGGGTCAAGAAGCGGAAATTGGTGTATTCCGCCCGTGCCGATTTCCTTTCCTCTATTGTTGTGTTTATTGTGTTATGTGCTATGTGTTAGTGATCTTTGATGTTTACGTGAACATGTTAACGTTTGCTCCCATCCAGTGTTGGCGCCAAGTCCCGTCAGAATGAGTGTAACGCTCGAAAACCGGTGATGCCCGGGATAATGCTCATATGTTGATTGTCCGTGGCTTTTTACATGACGATATTAACATTCATTTTTCCTCCACAGAAAGTACCATGGACCATGAGTTTGGGCATTCCAGTTCAACACGCACAATGTCGGCAGTAGCCATTTTGATCGCACTGTATTTCTTTCCCCTGATGTTTGATCTACTGTTTCATTGATGACGTTAATTTCTCCTTATCTCACCATTATAGTACCAAGTACCACCAGTGTGAGCAGTGCAAGCACCATCTCGGAGAGCACCACAAGTGTAACTACTCCAACAACACTCTCTGAATCTACGAGCACGGTGACCAGTCAGACCACAACAACACCGACAACTGTGACGGCCACAACCAGTGAGTCTAGCACAAGTAAGTAATGTTTATTGATATTCGTTGACTTTATTTATATGCAAACAACTATACGCGCGTTCAATCATTTCTGATGAATTCTACCAGTCTTTGCTTGTACATTTTTCATCGCATTATACTCTTATTTTCATTACTACCGGTGACTGTTTTCTTGATGGTCGTAACGAAATAACTTTCTCCCCGTGGTAGTACCAAGTACCACCAGTGTGAGCAGTGCAAGTACCATCTCGGAGAGCACAACAAGTGTGACCACTCCAACAACGGTATCTGAATCCACGAGCACCGTGACCAGTCAGACCACAACAACACCAACAACTGTGACGCCCACAACCAGTGAGTCGAGCACAAGTAAGTATCGTCCTAATGGTTTTGGTTGAGTACAGTTGATGTACGTACGATAATGCTGAACAATGTAAGCTACCCCTTAGAAATTAAACTAGTCACTGTCTATAACCTGTTATGTGTACATGTGTGCAATATGTCGATATGAATGTGTCGTTAATGATATTAACGTTACCTTCTGCATCGTTACAGAGACGAGAAGGACCTATTTGAAAATTCCACCCAAGTATATTACGTGCCGATTGTGGAATCGTTAATTGCATCGTGTTCTCTTTACGTATTGATGTGGGGTGTTTCCCCGGTAATGTTGACACTTTTTTTATCCTCTGTGATAGGGTCAAGAAGCGGAAATTGGTGTATTCCGCCCGTGCCGATTTCCTTTCCCCTATTATTGTGTTTATTATATTATGTGTTATGTGTTTGTGATCTTTGATGTTTACGTGAACATGTAAACGTTTGCTCCCATCCAGTATTGGCGCCACGTCCCGTCGGAGTGAGTGTAACGCACTAAAACCGGTGATGCCCGGGATAATGCTATATGTTGATTGTCCGTGGCTTTTTACATGACGATATAAACATTCATTTTTCCTCCACAGAAAGTACCATGGACCATGAGTTTGGGCATTCCAGTTCAACACGCACAATGTCGGCAGTAGCCATTTTGATCGCACTGTATTTCTTTCCCCTGATGTTTGATCTACTGTTTCATTGATGACGTTAATTTCTCCTTATCTCACCATTATAGTACCAAGTACCACCAGTGTGAGCAGTGCAAGCACCATCTCGGAGAGCACCACAAGTGTAACTACTCCAACAACACTCTCTGAATCTACGAGCACGGTGACCAGTCAGACCACAACAACACCGACAACTGTGACGGCCACAACCAGTGAGTCGAGCACAAGTAAGTACATGTCTATTGATATTCGTTGACTTTATTTATATGCAAACAACTATACGCGCGTCCAATCATTTCCGATGAATTTTACCAGTCTTTGCTTGTAACTTTTTCATCGCATTATACTCTTATTTTCATTACTTTCGGTGACGGTTTCCTTGATGGTCGTAACGAAATAATGTTCTCCCCGTGGTAGCACCAAGTACCACCAGTGTGAGCAGTGCAAGTACCATCTCGGAGAGCACAACAAGTGTGACCACTCCAACAACGGTATCTGAATCCACGAGCACCGTGACCAGTCAGACCACAACAACACCAACAACTGTGACGCCCACAACCAGTGAGTCGAGCACAAGTAAGTATCGTCCTAATGGTTTTGGTTGCCTTATAGTTGATGTACGTACGATAATTTTGAACAATGTAAGCAACCCCTTAGAAATTAAACCATTCACTGTCTATAACCTGTTATGTGTAAATGTGTGCAATATGTCGATATGAATGTGTCGTTAATGATATTAACGTTTCCTTCTGCATCGTTACAGAGACAAGAAGGACCCATTTGAAAATTCCACCCGAGTATATTGCGTGTCGACTGTGGAATCGTTAATTGCATCGTGTTCTCTTTAGGTATTGATGTGGGGTGTTTCCCCGGTAATGTTGACACTTATTTTATCCTCTGTGATAGGGTCAAGAAGCGGAAATTGGTGTATTCCGCCCGTGCCGATTTCCTTTCCTCTATTGTTTTGTTTATTGTGTTATGTGCTATGTGTTAGTGATCTTTGATGTTTACGTGAACATGTTAACGTTTGCTACCATCCAGTATTGGCGCCAAGTCCCGTCGGAGTGAGTGCAACGCACTAAAACCGGTGATGCCCGGGATAATGTTCTATGTTGATTGTCCGTGGCTTTCTACATGACGATATTAACATTCATTTTTCCTCCACAGAAAGTACCATGGACCATGAGTTTGGGCATTCCAGTTCAACACGTACAATGTCGGCAGTAGCCATTTTGATCGCACTGTATTTCTTTCCCCTGATGTTTGATCTACTGTTTCATTGATGACGTTAATTTCTCCTTATCTCACCATTATAGTACCAAGTACCACCAGTGTGAGCAGTGCAAGCACCATCTCGGAGAGCACCACAAGTGTAACTACTCCAACAACACTCTCTGAATCTACGAGCACGGTGACCAGTCAGACCACAACAACACCGACAACTGTGACGGCCACAACCAGTGAGTCGAGCACAAGTAAGTACATGTCTATTGATATTCGTTGACTTTATTTATATGCAAACAACTATACGCGCGTCCAATCATTTCCGATGAATTTTACCAGTCTTTGCTTGTAACTTTTTCATCGCATTATACTCTTATTTTCATTACTTTCGGTGACGGTTTCCTTGATGGTCGTAACGAAATAATGTTCTCCCCGTGGTAGCACCAAGTACCACCAGTGTGAGCAGTGCAAGTACCATCTCGGAGAGCACAACAAGTGTGACCACTCCAACAACGGTATCTGAATCCACGAGCACCGTGACCAGTCAGACCACAACAACACCAACAACTGTGACGCCCACAACCAGTGAGTCGAGCACAAGTAAGTATCGTCCTAATGGTTTTGGTTGCCTTATAGTTGATGTACGTACGATAATTTTGAACAATGTAAGCAACCCCTTAGAAATTAAACCATTCACTGTCTATAACCTGTTATGTGTAAATGTGTGCAATATGTCGATATGAATGTGTCGTTAATGATATTAACGTTTCCTTCTGCATCGTTACAGAGACAAGAAGGACCCATTTGAAAATTCCACCCGAGTATATTGCGTGTCGACTGTGGAATCGTTAATTGCATCGTGTTCTCTTTAGGTATTGATGTGGGGTGTTTCCCCGGTAATGTTGACACTTATTTTATCCTCTGTGATAGGGTCAAGAAGCGGAAATTGGTGTATTCCGCCCGTGCCGATTTCCTTTCCTCTATTGTTGTGTTTATTGTGTTATGTGCTATGTGTTAGTGATCTTTGATGTTTACGTGAACATGTTAACGTTTGCTACCATCCAGTATTGGCGCCAAGTCCCGTCGGAGTGAGTGCAACGCACTAAAACCGGTGATGCCCGGGATAATGTTCTATGTTGATTGTCCGTGGCTTTTTACATGACGATATTAACATTCATTTTTCCTCCACAGAAAGTACCATGGACCATGAGTTTGGGCATTCCAGTTCAACACGTACAATGTCGGCAGTAGCCATTTTGATCGCACTGTATTTCTTTCCCCTGATGTTTGATCTACTGTTTCATTGATGACGTTAATTTCTCCTTATCTCACCATTATAGTACCAAGTACCACCAGTGTGAGCAGTGCAAGCACCATCTCGGAGAGCACCACAAGTGTAACTACTCCAACAACACTCTCTGAATCTACGAGCACGGTGACCAGTCAGACCACAACAACACCGACAACTGTGACGGCCACAACCAGTGAGTCGAGCACAAGTAAGTACATGTCTATTGATATTCGTTGACTTTATTTATATGCAAACAACTATACGCGCGTCCAATCATTTCTGATGAATTTTACCAGTCTTTGCTTGTAACTTTTTCATCGCATTATACTCTTATTTTCATTACTTTCGGTGACGGTTTCCTTGATGGTCGTAACGAAATAATGTTCTCCCCGTGGTAGCACCAAGTACCACCAGTGTGAGCAGTGCAAGTACCATCTCGGAGAGCACAACAAGTGTGACCACTCCAACAACGGTATCTGAATCCACGAGCACCGTGACCAGTCAGACCACAACAACACCAACAACTGTGACGCCCACAACCAGTGAGTCGAGCACAAGTAAGTATCGTCCTAATGGTTTTCGTTGCCTTATAGTTGATGTACGTACGATAATGCTGAACAATGTAAGCAACCCCTTAGAAATTAAACCATTCACTGTCTATGACCTGTTATGTGTAAATGTGTGCAATATGTCGATATGAATGTGTCGTTAATGATATTAACGTTTCCTTCTGCATCGTTACAGAGACAAGAAGGACCCATTTGAAAATTCCACCCAAGTATATTGCGTGTCGACTGTGGAATCGTTAATTGCATCGTGTTCTCTTTACGTATTGATGTGGGGTGTTTCCCCGGTAATGTTGACACTTATTTTATCCTCTGTGATAGGGTCAAGAAGCGGAAATTGGTGTATTCCGCCCGTGCCGATTTCCTCTCCCCTATTATTGTGTTTATTGTGTTATGTGCTATGTGTTAGTGATCTTTGATGTTTACGTGAACATGTTAACGTTTGCTACCATCCAGTATTGGCGCCAAGTCCCGTCGGAGTGAGTGCAACGCACTAAAACCGGTGATGCCCGGGATAATGCTCTATGTTGATTGTCCGTGGCTTTTTACATGACGATATTAACATTCATTTTTCCTCCACAGAAAGTACCATGGACCATGAGTTTGGGCATTCCAGTTCAACACGCACAATGTCGGCAGTAGCCATTTTGATCGCACTGTATTTCTTTCCCCTGATGTTTGATCTACTGTTTCATTGATGACGTTAATTTCTCCTTATCGCACCATTATAGTACCAAGTACCACCAGTGTGAGCAGTGCAAGCACCATCTCGGAGAGCACCACAAGTGTAACTACTCCAACAACACTCTCTGAATCTACGAGCACGGTGACCAGTCAGACCACAACAACACCGACAACTGTGACGGCCACAACCAGTGAGTCGAGCACAAGTAAGTACATGTCTATTGATATTCGTTGACTTTATTTATATGCAAACAATTATACGCGCGTTCAATCATTTCTGATGAATTCTACCAGTCTTTGCTTGTAACTTTTTCATCGCATTATACTCTTATTTTCATTACTTTCGGTGACGGTTTTCTTGATGGTCGTAACGAAATAATGTTCTCCCCGTGGTAGTACCAAGTACCACCAGTGTGAGCAGTGCAAGTACCATCTCGGAGAGCACAACAAGTGTGACCACTCCAACAACGGTATCTGAATCCACGAGCACCGTGACCAGTCAGACCACAACAACACCAACAACTGTGACGCCCACAACCAGTGAGTCGAGCACAAGTAAGTATCGTCCTAATGGTTTTGGTTGCCTTATAGTTGATGTACGTACGATAATTTTGAACAATGTAAGCAACCCCTTAGAAATTAAGACATTCACGGTCTATAACCTGTTATGTGTACATGTGTGCAATATGTCGATATGAATGTGTCGTTAATGATATTAACGTTTCCTTCTGCATCGTTACAGAGACAAGAAGGACCTATTTGAAAATTCCACCCAAGTATATTGCGTGCCGATTGTGGAATCGTTAATTGCATTGTGTTCTCTTTACGTATTGATGTGGGGTGTTTCCCCGGTAATGTTGACACTTATTTTATCCTCTGTGATAGGGTCAAGAAGCGGAAATTGGTGTATTTCGCCCGTGCCGATTTCCTTTCCCCTATTATTGTGTTTATTATATTATGTGTTATGTGTTTGTGATCTTTGATGTTTACGTGAACATGTAAACGTTTGCTCCCATCCAGTGTTGGCGCCACGTCCCGTCGGAGTGAGTGTAACGCACTAAAACCGGTGATGCCCGGGATAATACTATATGTTGATAATGTTCCGTGGCTTTTTACATGACGATATTAACATTCATTTTTCCTCCACAGAAAGTACCATGGACCATGAGTTTGGGCATTCCAGTTCAACACGCACAATGTCGGCAGTAGCCATTTTGATCGCACTGTATTTCTTTCCCCTGATGTTTGATCTACTGTTTCATTGATGACGTTAATTTCTCCTTATCTCACCATTATAGTACCAAGTACCACCAGTGTGAGCAGTGCAAGCACCATCTCGGAGAGCACCACAAGTGTAACTACTCCAACAACACTCTCTGAATCTACGAGCACGGTGACCAGTCAGACCACAACAACACCGACAACTGTGACGGCCACAACCAGTGAGTCGAGCACAAGTAAGTACATGTCTATTGATATTCGTTGACTTTATTTATATGCAAACAATTATACGCGCGTTCAATCATTTCTGATGAATTCTACCAGTCTTTGCTTGTAACTTTTTCATCGCATTATACTCTTATTTTCATTACTTTCGGTGACGGTTTTCTTGATGGTCGTAACGAAATAATGTTCTCCCCGTGGTAGTACCAAGTACCACCAGTGTGAGCAGTGCAAGTACCATCTCGGAGAGCACAACAAGTGTGACCACTCCAACAACGGTATCTGAATCCACGAGCACCGTGACCAGTCAGACCACAACAACACCAACAACTGTGACGCCCACAACCAGTGAGTCGAGCACAAGTAAGTATCGTCCTAATGGTTTTGGTTGCCTTATAGTTGATGTACGTACGATAATTTTGAACAATGTAAGCAACCCCTTAGAAATTAAGACATTCACGGTCTATAACCTGTTATGTGTACATGTGTGCAATATGTCGATATGAATGTGTCGTTAATGATATTAACGTTTCCTTCTGCATCGTTACAGAGACAAGAAGGACCTATTTGAAAATTCCACCCAAGTATATTGCGTGCCGATTGTGGAATCGTTAATTGCATTGTGTTCTCTTTACGTATTGATGTGGGGTGTTTCCCCGGTAATGTTGACACTTATTTTATCCTCTGTGATAGGGTCAAGAAGCGGAAATTGGTGTATTTCGCCCGTGCCGATTTCCTTTCCCCTATTATTGTGTTTATTATATTATGTGTTATGTGTTTGTGATCTTTGATGTTTACGTGAACATGTAAACGTTTGCTCCCATCCAGTGTTGGCGCCACGTCCCGTCGGAGTGAGTGTAACGCACTAAAACCGGTGATGCCCGGGATAATACTATATGTTGATAATGTTCCGTGGCTTTTTACATGACGATATTAACATTCATTTTTCCTCCACAGAAAGTACCATGGACCATGAGTTTGGGCATTCCAGTTCAACACGCACAATGTCGGCAGTAGCCATTTTGATCGCACTGTATTTCTTTCCCCTGATGTTTGATCTACTGTTTCATTGATGACGTTAATTTCTCCTTATCTCACCATTATAGTACCAAGTACCACCAGTGTGAGCAGTACAAGCACCATCTCGGAGAGCACCACAAGTGTAACTACTCCAACAACACTCTCTGAATCTACGAGCACGGTGACCAGTCAGACCACAACAACACCGACAACTGTGACGGCCACAACCAGTGAGTCGAGCACAAGTAAGTACATGTCTATTGATATTCGTTGACTTTATTTATATGCAAACAACTATACGCGCGTCCAATCATTTCTGATGAATTTTACCAGTCTTTGCTTGTAACTTTTTCATCGCATTATACTCTTATTTTCATTACTTTCGGTGACGGTTTCCTTGATGGTCGTAACGAAATAATGTTCTCCCCGTGGTAGCACCAAGTACCACCAGTGTGAGCAGTGCAAGTACCATCTCGGAGAGCACAACAAGTGTGACCACTCCAACAACGGTATCTGAATCCACGAGCACCGTGACCAGTCAGACCACAACAACACCAACAAATGTGACGCCCACAACCAGTGAGTCGAGCAGAAGTAAGTATCGTCCTAATGGTTTTGGTTGCCTTATAGTTGATGTAGGTACGATAATGCTGAACAATGTAAGCAACCCCTTAGAAATTAAACCATTCACTGTCTATAACCTGTTATGTGTACATGTGTGCAATATGTCGACATGAATGTGTCGTTAATGATATTAACGTTTCCTTCTGCATCGTTACAGAGACAAGAAAGACCCATTTGAAAATTCCACCCAAGTATATTGCGTGTCGACTGTGGAATCGTTAATTGCATCGTGTTCTCTTTACGTATTGATGTGGGGTGTTTCCCCGGTAATGTTGACACTTATTTTATCCTCTGTGATAGGGTCAAGAAGCGGAAATTGGTGTATTCCGCCCGTGCCGATTTCCTTTCCTCTATTGTTGTGTTTATTGTGTTATGTGCTATCTGTTAGTGATCTTTGATGTTTACGTGAACATGTTAACGTTTGCTCCCATCCAGTGTTGGCGCCAAGTCCCGTCGGAATGAGTGAAACGCTCGAAAACCGGTGATGCCCGGGATAATGCTCATATGTTGATTGTCCGTGGCTTTTTACATGACGATATTAACATTCATTTTTCCTCCACAGAAAGTACCATGGACCATGAGTTTGGGCATTCCAGTTCAACACGCACAATGTCGGCAGTAGCCATTTTGATCGCACTGTATTTCTTTCCCCTGATGTTTGATCTACTGTTTCATTGATGACGTTAATTTCTCCTTATCTCACCATTATAGTACCAAGTACCACCAGTGTGAGCAGTGCAAGCACCATCTCGGAGAGCACCACAAGTGTAACTACTCCAACAACACTCTCTGAATCTACGAGCACGGTGACCAGTCAGACCACAACAACACCGACAACTGTGACGGCCACAACCAGTGAGTCGAGCACAAGTAAGTACATGTCTATTGATATTCGTTGACTTTATTTATATGCAAACAACTATACGCGCGTTCAATCATTTCTGATGAATTCTACCAGTCTTTGCTTGTAACTTTTTCATCGCATTATACTCTTATTTTCATTACTTTCGGTGACGGTTTTCTTGATGGTCGTAACGAAATAATGTTCTCCCCGTGGTAGTACCAAGTACCACCAGTGTGAGCAGTGCAAGTACCATCTCGGAGAGCACAACAAGTGTGACCACTCCAACAACGGTATCTGAATCCACGAGCACCGTGACCAGTCAGACCACAACAACACCAACAACTGTGACGCCCACAACCAGTGAGTCGAGCACAAGTAAGTACATGTCTATTGATATTCGTTGACTTTATTTATATGCAAACAACTATGCCCGCGTTCAATCATTTCTGATGAATTCTACCAGTCTTTGCTTGTACATTTTTCATCGCATTATACTCTTATTTTCATTACTTTCGGTGACTGTTTCCTTGATGGTCGTTACGAAATAATTTTCTCCCCGTCGTAGTACCAAGTACCACAAGTGTGAGCAGTGCAAGTACCATCTCGGAGAGCACAACAAGTGTGACCACTCCAACAACGGTATCTGAATCCACGACCACCGTGACCAGTCAGACCACAACAACACCAACAACTGTGACGCCCACAACCAGTGAGTCGAGCACAAGTAAGTATCGTCCTAATGGTTTTGGTTGCCTTATAGTTGATGTAAGTACGATAATTTTGAACAATGTAAGCAATCCCTTAGAAATTAAACCATTCACGGTCTATAACCTGTTATGTGTACATGCGTGCAATATGTTGATATGAATGTGTCGTTAATGATATTAACGTTTCCTTCTGCATCGTTACAGAGACAAGAAGGACCCATTTGAAAATTCCACCCAAGCGTATTGCGTGCCGATTGTGGAATCGTTAATTGCATCGTGTTCTCTTTATGTATTGATGTGGGATGTTTCCCCGGTAATGTTGACACTTATTTTATCCTTTGTGATAGGGTCAAGAAGCGGAAATTGGTGTATTCCGCCCGTGCCGATTTTCTTTCCCCTATTATTGTGTTTATTGTGTTATGTGCTATGTGTTAGTGATCTTCGATGTTTACGTGAACATGTTAACGTTTGCTCCCATCCAGTATTGGCGCCAAGTCCCGTCGGAGTGGGTGTAACGCACTAAAACCGGTGATGCCCGGGATAATGCTCTATGTTGATTGTCCGTGGCTTTTTACATGACGATATTAACATTCATTTTTCCTCCACAGAAAGTACCATGTACCGTGAGTTTGGGCATTCCAGTTCAACACGCACAATGTCGGCAATAGCCATTCTGATCGCACTGTATTTCTTTCCCCTGATGTTTGATCTACTGTTTCATTGATGACGTTAATTTCTCCTTATCTCACCATTATAGTACCAAGTACCACCAGTGTGAGCAGTGCAAGCACCATCTCGGAGAGCACCACAAGTGTAACTACTCCAACAACACTCTCTGAATCTACGAGCACGGTGACCAGTCAGACCACAACAACACCGACAACTGTGACGGCCACAACCAGTGAGTCGAGCACAAGTAAGTACATGTCTATTGATATTAGTTGACTTTATTTATATGCAAACAACCATACGCGCGTTCAATAATTTCTGATGAATTTTACCAGTCTTTGCTTGTAACTTTTTCATCGCATTATACTCTTATTTTCATTACTTTCGGTGGCGGTTTTCTTGATGTTCGTAACGAAATAATGTTCTCCCCGTGGTAGTACCAAGTACCACCAGTGTGAGCAGTGCAAGTACCATCTCGGAGAGCACAACAAGTGTGACCACTCCAACAACGGTATCTGAATCCACGAGCACCGTGACCAGTCAGACCACAACAACACCAACAACTGTGACGCCCACAACCAGTGAGTCGAGCACAAGTAAGTATCGTCCTAATGGTTTTGGTTGCCTTATAGTTGATGTACGTACGATAATTCTGAACAATGTAAGCAACCCCTTAGAAATTAAACCATTCACCGTCTATAACCTGTTATGTGTACATGTGTGCAATATGTCGATATGAATGTGTCGTTAATGATATTAACGTTTCCTACTGCATCGTTACAGAGACAAGAAGGACCTATTTGAAAATTCCATCCAAGTATATTGCGTGCCGATTGTGGAATCGTTAATTGCATCGTGTTCTCTTTATGTATTGATGTGGGGTGTTTCTCCGGTAATGTTGACACTTGTTTTATCCTCTGTGATAGGGTCAAGAAGCGGAAATTGGTGTATTTCGCCCGTGCCGATTTCCTTTCTCCTATTATTATGTTTATTTTCTTTAATGTGCTATGTGTTAGTGATCTTTGATGTTTACGTGAACATGTTAACGTTTGCTCCCATCCAGTATTGGCGCCAAGTCCCGTCGGAGTGAGTGTAACGCACTAAAACCGGTGATGCCCAGGATAATGCTCTATGTTGATTGTCCGTGGCTTTTCACATGACGATATTAACATTAATTTTTCCTCGCAGAAAGTACCAGGGACCATGAGTTTGGGCATTCCAGTTCAACACGCACAATGTCGGCTGTAGCCATTTTGATCGCACTGTATTTTTTTCCCCTGATGTTTGATCTACTGTTTCATTGATGACGTTAATTTCTCCTTATCTCACCATTATAGTACCAAGTACCACCAGTGTGAGCAGTGCAAGCACCATCTCCGAGAGCACCACAAGTGTAACTACTCCAACAACACTCTCTGAATCTACGAGCACGGTGACCAGTCAGACCACAACAACACCGACAACTGTGACGGCCACAACCAGTGAGTCGAGCACAAGTAAGTACATGTCTATTGATATTCGTTGACTTTATTTATATGCAAACAACTATACGCGCGTTCAATCATTTCTGATGAATTTTACCAGTCTTTGCTTGTAACTTTTTCATCGCATTATACTCTTATTTTCATTACTTTCGGTGACGGTTTTCTTGATGTTCGTAACCAAATAATGTTCTCCCCGTGGTAGTACCAAGTACCACCAGTGTGAGCAGTGCAAGTACCATCTCGGAGAGCACAACAAGTGTGACCACTCCAACAACGGTATCTGAATCCACGAGCACCCTGACCAGTCAGACCACAACAACACCAACAACTGTGACGCCCACAACCAGTGAGTCGAGCACAAGTAAGTACATGTCTATTGATATTCGTTGACTTTATTTATATGCAAACAACTATGCCCGCGTTCAATCATTTCTGATGAATTCTACCAGTCTTTGCTTGTACATTTTTCATCGCATTATACTCTTATTTTCATTACTTTCGGTGACTGTTTCCTTGATGGTCGTTACGAAATAATTTTCTCCCCGTCGTAGTACCAAGTACCACAAGTGTGAGCAGTGCAAGTACCATCTCGGAGAGCACAACAAGTGTGACCACTCCAACAACGGTATCTGAATCCACGACCACCGTGACCAGTCAGACCACAACAACACCAACAACTGTGACGCCCACAACCAGTGAGTCGAGCACAAGTAAGTATCGTCCTAATGGTTTTGGTTGCCTTATAGTTGATGTAAGTACGATAATTTTGAACAATGTAAGCAATCCCTTAGAAATTAAACCATTCACGGTCTATAACCTGTTATGTGTACATGCGTGCAATATGTTGATATGAATGTGTCGTTAATGATATTAACGTTTCCTTCTGCATCGTTACAGAGACAAGAAGGACCCATTTGAAAATTCCACCCAAGCGTATTGCGTGCCGATTGTGGAATCGTTAATTGCATCGTGTTCTCTTTATGTATTGATGTGGGATGTTTCCCCGGTAATGTTGACACTTATTTTATCCTTTGTGATAGGGTCAAGAAGCGGAAATTGGTGTATTCCGCCCGTGCCGATTTTCTTTCCCCTATTATTGTGTTTATTGTGTTATGTGCTATGTGTTAGTGATCTTCGATGTTTACGTGAACATGTTAACGTTTGCTCCCATCCAGTATTGGCGCCAAGTCCCGTCGGAGTGGGTGTAACGCACTAAAACCGGTGATGCCCGGGACAATGCTCTATGTTGATTGTCCGTGGCTTTTTACATGACGATATAAACATTCATTTTTCCTCCACAGAAAGTACCATGGACCATGATTTTGGGCATTCCAGTTCAACACGCACAATGTCGGCAGTAGCCATTTTGATCGCACTGTATTTCTTTCCACTGATGTTTGATCTACTGTTTCATTGATGACGTTAATTTCTCCTTATCTCACCATTATAGTACCAAGTACCACCAGTGTGAGCAGTGCAAGCACCATCTCGGAGAGCACCACAAGTGTAACTACTCCAACAACACTCTCTGAATCTACGAGCACGGTGACCAGTCAGACCACAACAACACCGACAACTGTGACGGCCACAACCAGTGAGTTGAGCACAAGTAAGTACATGTCTATTGATATTCGTTGACTTTATTTATATGCAAACAACTATGCCCGCGTTCAATCATTTCTGATGAATTCTACCAGTCTTTGCTTGTACATTTTTCATCGCATTATACTCTTATTTTCATTACTTTCGGTGACGGTTTTCTTGATGGTCGTAACGAAATAACTTTCTCCCCGTGGTAGTACCAAGTACCACCAGTGTGAGCAGTGCAAGTACCATCTCGGAGAGCACAACAAGTGTGACCACTCCAACAACGGTATCTGAATCCACGAGCACCGTGACCAGTCAGACCACAACAACACCAACAACTGTGACGCCCACAACCAGTGAGTCGAGCACAAGTAAGTGTCGTCCTAATGGTTTTGGTTGCCTTATAGTTGATGTACGTACGATAATTTTGAACAATGTAAGCAACCCCTTAGAAATTAAACCATTCACTGTCTAGAATCTGTTATGTGTACATGTGTGCAATATGTCGATATGAATGTGTCGTTAATGATATTAACGTTTCCTTCTGCATCGTTACAGAGACAAGAAGGACCCATTTGAAAATTCCACCCGAGTATATTGCGTGTCGACTGTGGAATCGTTAATTGCATCGTGTTCTCTTTACGTATTGATGTGGGGTTTTTCCCCGGTAATGTTGACACTTATTTTATCCTCTGTGATAGGGTCAAGAAGCGGAAATTGGTGTATTCCGCCCGTGCCGATTTCCTTTCCTCTATTGTTGTGTTTATTGTGTTATGTGCTATGTGTTAGTGATCTTTGATGTTTACGTGAACATGTTAACGTTTGCTACCATCCAGTATTGGCGCCAAGTCCCGTCGGAGTGAGTGCAACGCACTAAAACCGGTGATGCCCGGGATAATGTTCTATGTTGATTGTCCGTGGCTTTTTACATGACGATATTAACATTCATTTTTCCTCCACATAAAGTACCATGGACCATGAGTTTGGGCATTCCAATTCAACACGCACAATGTCGGCAGTAGCCATTTTGATCGCACTGTATTTCTTTCCCCTGATGTTTGATCTACTGTTTCATTGATGACGTTAATTTCTCCTTATCTCACCATTATAGTACCAAGTACCACCAGTGTGAGCAGTGCAAGCACCATCTCGGAGAGCACCACAAGTGTAACTACTCCAACAACACTCTCTGAATCTACGAGCACGGTGACCAGTCAGACCACAACAACACCGACAACTGTGACGGCCACAACCAGTGAGTCGAGCACAAGTAAGTACATGTCTATTGATATTCGTTGACTTTATTTATATGCAAACAACTATACGCGCGTCCAATCATTTCTGATGAATTTTACCAGTCTTTGCTTGTAACTTTTTCATCGCATTATACTCTTATTTTCATTACTTTCGGTGACGGTCTCCTTGATGGTCGTAACGAAATAATGTTCTCCCCGTGGTAGCACCAAGTACCACCAGTGTGAGCAGTGCAAGTACCATCTCGGAGAGCACAACAAGTGTGACCACTCCAACAACGGTATCTGAATCCACGAGCACCGTGACCAGTCAGACCACAACAACACCAACAACTGTGACGCCCACAACCAGTGAGTCGAGCACAAGTAAGTATCGTCCTAATGGTTTTGGTTGAGTACAGTTGATGTACGTACGATAATGCTGAACAATGTAAGCTACCCCTTAGAAATTAAACTAGTCACTGTCTATAACCTGTTATGTGTACATGTGTGCAATATGTCGATATGAATGTGTCGTTAATGATATTAACGTTACCTTCTGCATCGTTACAGAGACGAGAAGGACCTATTTGAAAATTCCACCCAAGTATATTACGTGCCGATTGTGGAATCGTTAATTGCATTGTGTTCTCTTTACGTATTGATGTGGGGTGTTTCCCCGGTAATGTTGACACTTATTTTATCCTCTGTGATAGGGTCAAGAAGCGGAAATTGGTGTATTCCGCCCGTGCCGATTTCCTTTCCTCTATTGTTGTGTTTATTGTGTTATGTGCTATGTGTTAGTGATCTTTGATGTTTACGTGAACATGTTAACGTTTGCTCCCATCCAGTGTTGGCGCCAAGTCCCGTCAGAATGAGTGTAACGCTCGAAAACCGGTGATGCCCGGGATAATGCTCATATGTTGATTGTCCGTGGCTTTTTACATGACGATATTAACATTCATTTTTCCTCCACAGAAAGTACCATGGACCATGAGTTTGGGCATTCCAGTTCAACACGCACAATGTCGGCAGTAGCCATTTTGATCGCACTGTATTTCTTTCCCCTGATGTTTGATCTACTGTTTCATTGATGACGTTAATTTCTCCTTATCTCACCATTATAGTACCAAGTACCACCAGTGTGAGCAGTGCAAGCACCATCTCGGAGAGCACCACAAGTGTAACTACTCCAACAACACTCTCTGAATCTACGAGCACGGTGACCAGTCAGACCATAACAACACCGACAACTGTGACGGCCACAACCAGTGAGTCGAGCACAAGTAAGTACATGTCTATTGATATTCGTTGACTTTATTTATATGCAAACAACTATACGCGCGTCCAATCATTTCCGATGAATTTTACCAGTCTTTGCTTGTAACTTTTTCATCGCATTATACTCTTATTTTCATTACTTTCGGTGACGGTTTCCTTGATGGTCGTAACGAAATAATGTTCTCCCCGTGGTAGCACCAAGTACCACCAGTGTGAGCAGTGCAAGTACCATCTCGGAGAGCACAACAAGTGTGACCACTCCAACAACGGTATCTGAATCCACGAGCACCGTGACCAGTCAGACCACAACAACACCAACAACTGTGACGCCCACAACCAGTGAGTCGAGCACAAGTAAGTATCGTCCTAATGGTTTTGGTTGCCTTATAGTTGATGTACGTACGATAATGCTGAACAATGTAAGCAACCCCTTAGAAATTAAACCATTCACTGTCTATAACCTGTTATGTGTAAATGTGTGCAATATGTCGATATGAATGTGTCGTTAATGATATTAACGTTTCCTTCTGCATCGTTACAGAGACAAGAAGGACCCATTTGAAAATTCCACCCGAGTATATTGCGTGTCGACTGTGGAATCGTTAATTGCATCGTGTTCTCTTTAGGTATTGATGTGGGGTGTTTCCCCGGTAATGTTGACACTTATTTTATCCTCTGTGATAGGGTCAAGAAGCGGAAATTGGTGTATTCCGCCCGTGCCGATTTCCTTTCCTCTATTGTTGTGTTTATTGTGTTATGTGCTATGTGTTAGTGATCTTTGATGTTTACGTGAACATGTTAACGTTTGCTACCATCCAGTATTGGCGCCAAGTCCCGTCGGAGTCAGTGCAACGCACTAAAACCGGTGATGCCCGGGATAATGTTCTATGTTGATTGTCCGTGGCTTTTTACATGACGATATTAACATTCATTTTTCCTCCACAGAAAGTACCATGGACCATGAGTTTGGGCATTCCAGTTCAACACGTACAATGTCGGCAGTAGCCATTTTGATCGCACTGTATTTCTTTCCCCTGATGTTTGATCTACTGTTTCATTGATGACGTTAATTTCTCCTTATCTCACCATTATAGTACCAAGTACCACCAGTGTGAGCAGTGCAAGCACCATCTCGGAGAGCACCACAAGTGTAACTACTCCAACAACACTCTCTGAATCTACGAGCACGGTGACCAGTCAGACCACAACAACACCGACAACTGTGACGGCCACAACCAGTGAGTCGAGCACAAGTAAGTACATGTCTATTGATATTCGTTGACTTTATTTATATGCAAACAACTATACGCGCGTCCAATCATTTCTGATGAATTTTACCAGTCTTTGCTTGTAACTTTTTCATCGCATTATACTCTTATTTTCATTACTTTCGGTGACGGTTTCCTTGATGGTCGTAACGAAATAATGTTCTCCCCGTGGTAGCACCAAGTACCACCAGTGTGAGCAGTGCAAGTACCATCTCGGAGAGCACAACAAGTGTGACCACTCCAACAACGGTATCTGAATCCACGAGCACCGTGACCAGTCAGACCACAACAACACCAACAACTGTGACGCCCACAACCAGTGAGTCGAGCACAAGTAAGTATCGTCCTAATGGTTTTGGTTGCCTTATAGTTGATGTACGTACGATAATGCTGAACAATGTAAGCAACCCCTTAGAAATTAAACCATTCACTGTCTATGACCTGTTATGTGTAAATGTGTGCAATATGTCGATATGAATGTGTCGTTAATGATATTAACGTTTCCTTCTGCATCGTTACAGAGACAAGAAGGACCCATTTGAAAATTCCACCCAAGTATATTGCGTGTCGACTGTGGAATCGTTAATTGCATCGTGTTCTCTTTACGTATTGATGTGGGGTGTTTCCCCGGTAATGTTGACACTTATTTTATCCTCTGTGATAGGGTCAAGAAGCGGAAATTGGTGTATTCCGCCCGTGCCGATTTCCTCTCCCCTATTATTGTGTTTATTGTGTTATGTGCTATGTGTTAGTGATCTTTGATGTTTACGTGAACATGTTAACGTTTGCTACCATCCAGTATTGGCGCCAAGTCCCGTCGGAGTGAGTGCAACGCACTAAAACCGGTGATGCCCGGGATAATGTTCTATGTTGATTGTCCGTGGCTTTTTACATGACGATATTAACATTCATTTTTCCTCCACAGAAAGTACCATGGACCATGAGTTTGGGCATTCCAGTTCAACACGTACAATGTCGGCAGTAGCCATTTTGATCGCACTGTATTTCTTTCCCCTGATGTTTGATCTACTGTTTCATTGATGACGTTAATTTCTCCTTATCTCACCATTATAGTACCAAGTACCACCAGTGTGAGCAGTGCAAGCACCATCTCGGAGAGCACCACAAGTGTAACTACTCCAACAACACTCTCTGAATCTACGAGCACGGTGACCAGTCAGACCACAACAACACCGACAACTGTGACGGCCACAACCAGTGAGTCGAGCACAAGTAAGTACATGTCTATTGATATTCGTTGACTTTATTTATATGCAAACAACTATACGCGCGTCCAATCATTTCTGATGAATTTTACCAGTCTTTGCTTGTAACTTTTTCATCGCATTATACTCTTATTTTCATTACTTTCGGTGACGGTTTCCTTGATGGTCGTAACGAAATAATGTTCTCCCCGTGGTAGCACCAAGTACCACCAGTGTGAGCAGTGCAAGTACCATCTCGGAGAGCACAACAAGTGTGACCACTCCAACAACGGTATCTGAATCCACGAGCACCGTGACCAGTCAGACCACAACAACACCAACAACTGTGACGCCCACAACCAGTGAGTCGAGCACAAGTAAGTATCGTCCTAATGGTTTTGGTTGCCTTATAGTTGATGTACGTACGATAATGCTGAACAATGTAAGCAACCCCTTAGAAATTAAACCATTCACTGTCTATGACCTGTTATGTGTAAATGTGTGCAATATGTCGATATGAATGTGTCGTTAATGATATTAACGTTTCCTTCTGCATCGTTACAGAGACAAGAAGGACCCATTTGAAAATTCCACCCAAGTATATTGCGTGTCGACTGTGGAATCGTTAATTGCATCGTGTTCTCTTTACGTATTGATGTGGGGTGTTTCCCCGGTAATGTTGACACTTATTTTATCCTCTGTGATAGGGTCAAGAAGCGGAAATTGGTGTATTCCGCCCGTGCCGATTTCCTCTCCCCTATTATTGTGTTTATTGTGTTATGTGCTATGTGTTAGTGATCTTTGATGTTTACGTGAACATGTTAACGTTTGCTACCATCCAGTATTGGCGTCAAGTCCCGTCGGAGTGAGTGCAACGCACTAAAACCGGTGATGCCCGGGATAATGCTCTATGTTGATTGTCCGTGGCTTTTTACATGACGATATTAACATTCATTTTTCCTCCACAGAAAGTACCATGGACCATGAGTTTGGGCATTCCAGTTCAACACGCACAATGTCGGCAGTAGCCATTTTGATCGCACTGTATTTCTTTCCCCTGATGTTTGATCTACTGTTTCATTGATGACGTTAATTTCTCCTTATCTCACCATTATAGTACCAAGTACCACCAGTGTGAGCAGTGCAAGCACCATCTCGGAGAGCACCACAAGTGTAACTACTCCAACAACACTCTCTGAATCTACGAGCACGGTGACCAGTCAGACCACAACAACACCGACAACTGTGACGGCCACAACCAGTGAGTCGAGCACAAGTAAGTACATGTCTATTGATATTCGTTGACTTTATTTATATGCAAACAACTATACGCGCGTCCAATCATTTCTGATGAATTTTACCAGTCTTTGCTTGTAACTTTTTCATCGCATTATACTCTTATTTTCATTACTTTCGGTGACGGTCTCCTTGATGGTCGTAACGAAATAATGTTCTCCCCGTGGTAGCACCAAGTACCACCAGTGTGAGCAGTGCAAGTACCATCTCGGAGAGCACAACAAGTGTGACCACTCCAACAACGGTATCTGAATCCACGAGCACCGTGACCAGTCAGACCACAACAACACCAACAACTGTGACGCCCACAACCAGTGAGTCGAGCACAAGTAAGTATCGTCCTAATGGTTTTGGTTGAGTACAGTTGATGTACGTACGATAATGCTGAACAATGTAAGCTACCCCTTAGAAATTAAACTAGTCACTGTCTATAACCTGTTATGTGTACATGTGTGCAATATGTCGATATGAATGTGTCGTTAATGATATTAACGTTACCTTCTGCATCGTTACAGAGACGAGAAGGACCTATTTGAAAATTCCACCCAAGTATATTACGTGCCGATTGTGGAATCGTTAATTGCATTGTGTTCTCTTTACGTATTGATGTGGGGTGTTTCCCCGGTAATGTTGACACTTATTTTATCCTCTGTGATAGGGTCAAGAAGCGGAAATTGGTGTATTCCGCCCGTGCCGATTTCCTTTCCTCTATTGTTGTGTTTATTGTGTTATGTGCTATGTGTTAGTGATCTTTGATGTTTACGTGAACATGTTAACGTTTGCTCCCATCCAGTGTTGGCGCCAAGTCCCGTCAGAATGAGTGTAACGCTCGAAAACCGGTGATGCCCGGGATAATGCTCATATGTTGATTGTCCGTGGCTTTTTACATGACGATATTAACATTCATTTTTCCTCCACAGAAAGTACCATGGACCATGAGTTTGGGCATTCCAGTTCAACACGCACAATGTCGGCAGTAGCCATTTTGATCGCACTGTATTTCTTTCCCCTGATGTTTGATCTACTGTTTCATTGATGACGTTAATTTCTCCTTATCTCACCATTATAGTACCAAGTACCACCAGTGTGAGCAGTGCAAGCACCATCTCGGAGAGCACCACAAGTGTAACTACTCCAACAACACTCTCTGAATCTACGAGCACGGTGACCAGTCAGACCATAACAACACCGACAACTGTGACGGCCACAACCAGTGAGTCGAGCACAAGTAAGTACATGTCTATTGATATTCGTTGACTTTATTTATATGCAAACAACTATACGCGCGTCCAATCATTTCCGATGAATTTTACCAGTCTTTGCTTGTAACTTTTTCATCGCATTATACTCTTATTTTCATTACTTTCGGTGACGGTTTCCTTGATGGTCGTAACGAAATAATGTTCTCCCCGTGGTAGCACCAAGTACCACCAGTGTGAGCAGTGCAAGTACCATCTCGGAGAGCACAACAAGTGTGACCACTCCAACAACGGTATCTGAATCCACGAGCACCGTGACCAGTCAGACCACAACAACACCAACAACTGTGACGCCCACAACCAGTGAGTCGAGCACAAGTAAGTATCGTCCTAATGGTTTTGGTTGCCTTATAGTTGATGTACGTACGATAATGCTGAACAATGTAAGCAACCCCTTAGAAATTAAACCATTCACTGTCTATAACCTGTTATGTGTAAATGTGTGCAATATGTCGATATGAATGTGTCGTTAATGATATTAACGTTTCCTTCTGCATCGTTACAGAGACAAGAAGGACCCATTTGAAAATTCCACCCGAGTATATTGCGTGTCGACTGTGGAATCGTTAATTGCATCGTGTTCTCTTTAGGTATTGATGTGGGGTGTTTCCCCGGTAATGTTGACACTTATTTTATCCTCTGTGATAGGGTCAAGAAGCGGAAATTGGTGTATTCCGCCCGTGCCGATTTCCTTTCCTCTATTGTTGTGTTTATTGTGTTATGTGCTATGTGTTAGTGATCTTTGATGTTTACGTGAACATGTTAACGTTTGCTACCATCCAGTATTGGCGCCAAGTCCCGTCGGAGTCAGTGCAACGCACTAAAACCGGTGATGCCCGGGATAATGTTCTATGTTGATTGTCCGTGGCTTTTTACATGACGATATTAACATTCATTTTTCCTCCACAGAAAGTACCATGGACCATGAGTTTGGGCATTCCAGTTCAACACGTACAATGTCGGCAGTAGCCATTTTGATCGCACTGTATTTCTTTCCCCTGATGTTTGATCTACTGTTTCATTGATGACGTTAATTTCTCCTTATCTCACCATTATAGTACCAAGTACCACCAGTGTGAGCAGTGCAAGCACCATCTCGGAGAGCACCACAAGTGTAACTACTCCAACAACACTCTCTGAATCTACGAGCACGGTGACCAGTCAGACCACAACAACACCGACAACTGTGACGGCCACAACCAGTGAGTCGAGCACAAGTAAGTACATGTCTATTGATATTCGTTGACTTTATTTATATGCAAACAACTATACGCGCGTCCAATCATTTCTGATGAATTTTACCAGTCTTTGCTTGTAACTTTTTCATCGCATTATACTCTTATTTTCATTACTTTCGGTGACGGTTTCCTTGATGGTCGTAACGAAATAATGTTCTCCCCGTGGTAGCACCAAGTACCACCAGTGTGAGCAGTGCAAGTACCATCTCGGAGAGCACAACAAGTGTGACCACTCCAACAACGGTATCTGAATCCACGAGCACCGTGACCAGTCAGACCACAACAACACCAACAACTGTGACGCCCACAACCAGTGAGTCGAGCACAAGTAAGTATCGTCCTAATGGTTTTGGTTGCCTTATAGTTGATGTACGTACGATAATGCTGAACAATGTAAGCAACCCCTTAGAAATTAAACCATTCACTGTCTATGACCTGTTATGTGTAAATGTGTGCAATATGTCGATATGAATGTGTCGTTAATGATATTAACGTTTCCTTCTGCATCGTTACAGAGACAAGAAGGACCCATTTGAAAATTCCACCCAAGTATATTGCGTGTCGACTGTGGAATCGTTAATTGCATCGTGTTCTCTTTACGTATTGATGTGGGGTGTTTCCCCGGTAATGTTGACACTTATTTTATCCTCTGTGATAGGGTCAAGAAGCGGAAATTGGTGTATTCCGCCCGTGCCGATTTCCTCTCCCCTATTATTGTGTTTATTGTGTTATGTGCTATGTGTTAGTGATCTTTGATGTTTACGTGAACATGTTAACGTTTGCTACCATCCAGTATTGGCGCCAAGTCCCGTCGGAGTGAGTGCAACGCACTAAAACCGGTGATGCCCGGGATAATGTTCTATGTTGATTGTCCGTGGCTTTTTACATGACGATATTAACATTCATTTTTCCTCCACAGAAAGTACCATGGACCATGAGTTTGGGCATTCCAGTTCAACACGTACAATGTCGGCAGTAGCCATTTTGATCGCACTGTATTTCTTTCCCCTGATGTTTGATCTACTGTTTCATTGATGACGTTAATTTCTCCTTATCTCACCATTATAGTACCAAGTACCACCAGTGTGAGCAGTGCAAGCACCATCTCGGAGAGCACCACAAGTGTAACTACTCCAACAACACTCTCTGAATCTACGAGCACGGTGACCAGTCAGACCACAACAACACCGACAACTGTGACGGCCACAACCAGTGAGTCGAGCACAAGTAAGTACATGTCTATTGATATTCGTTGACTTTATTTATATGCAAACAACTATACGCGCGTCCAATCATTTCTGATGAATTTTACCAGTCTTTGCTTGTAACTTTTTCATCGCATTATACTCTTATTTTCATTACTTTCGGTGACGGTTTCCTTGATGGTCGTAACGAAATAATGTTCTCCCCGTGGTAGCACCAAGTACCACCAGTGTGAGCAGTGCAAGTACCATCTCGGAGAGCACAACAAGTGTGACCACTCCAACAACGGTATCTGAATCCACGAGCACCGTGACCAGTCAGACCACAACAACACCAACAACTGTGACGCCCACAACCAGTGAGTCGAGCACAAGTAAGTATCGTCCTAATGGTTTTGGTTGCCTTATAGTTGATGTACGTACGATAATGCTGAACAATGTAAGCAACCCCTTAGAAATTAAACCATTCACTGTCTATGACCTGTTATGTGTAAATGTGTGCAATATGTCGATATGAATGTGTCGTTAATGATATTAACGTTTCCTTCTGCATCGTTACAGAGACAAGAAGGACCCATTTGAAAATTCCACCCAAGTATATTGCGTGTCGACTGTGGAATCGTTAATTGCATCGTGTTCTCTTTACGTATTGATGTGGGGTGTTTCCCCGGTAATGTTGACACTTATTTTATCCTCTGTGATAGGGTCAAGAAGCGGAAATTGGTGTATTCCGCCCGTGCCGATTTCCTCTCCCCTATTATTGTGTTTATTGTGTTATGTGCTATGTGTTAGTGATCTTTGATGTTTACGTGAACATGTTAACGTTTGCTACCATCCAGTATTGGCGCCAAGTCCCGTCGGAGTGAGTGCAACGCACTAAAACCGGTGATGCCCGGGATAATGCTCTATGTTGATTGTCCGTGGCTTTTTACATGACGATATTAACATTCATTTTTCCTCCACAGAAAGTACCATGGACCATGAGTTTGGGCATTCCAGTTCAACACGCACAATGTCGGCAGTAGCCATTTTGATCGCACTGTATTTCTTTCCCCTGATGTTTGATCTACTGTTTCATTGATGACGTTAATTTCTCCTTATCTCACCATTATAGTACCAAGTACCACCAGTGTGAGCAGTGCAAGCACCATCTCGGAGAGCACCACAAGTGTAACTACTCCAACAACACTCTCTGAATCTACGAGCACGGTGACCAGTCAGACCACAACAACACCGACAACTGTGACGGCCACAACCAGTGAGTCGAGCACAAGTAAGTACATGTCTATTGATATTCGTTGACTTTATTTATATGCAAACAACTATACGCGCGTCCAATCATTTCTGATGAATTTTACCAGTCTTTGCTTGTAACTTTTTCATCGCATTATACTCTTATTTTCATTACTTTCGGTGACGGTTTCCTTGATGGTCGTAACGAAATAATGTTCTCCCCGTGGTAGCACCAAGTACCACCAGTGTGAGCAGTGCAAGTACCATCTCGGAGAGCACAACAAGTGTGACCACTCCAACAACGGTATCTGAATCCACGAGCACCGTGACCAGTCAGACCACAACAACACCAACAACTGTGACGCCCACAACCAGTGAGTCGAGCACAAGTAAGTATCGTCCTAATGGTTTTGGTTGCCTTATAGTTGATGTACGTACGATAATGCTGAACAATGTAAGCAACCCCTTAGAAATTAAACCATTCACTGTCTATAACCTGTTATGTGTACATGTGTGCAATATGTCGATATGAATGTGTCGTTAATGATATTAACGTTTCCTTCTGCATCGTTACAGAGACAAGAAAGACCCATTTGAAAATTCCACCCAAGTATATTGCGTGTCGACTGTGGAATCGTTAATTGCATCGTGTTCTCTTTACGTATTGATGTGGGGTGTTTCCCCGGTAATGTTGACACTTATTTTATCCTCTGTGATAGGGTCAAGAAGCGGAAATTGGTGTATTCCGCCCGTGCCGATTTCCTTTCCTCTATTGTTGTGTTTATTGTGTTATGTGCTATGTGTTAGTGATCTTTGATGTTTACGTGAACATGTTAACGTTTGCTCCCATCCAGTGTTGGCGCCAAGTCCCGTCAGAATGAGTGTAACGCTCGAAAACCGGTGATGCCCGGGATAATGCTCATATGTTGATTGTCCGTGGCTTTTTACATGACGATATTAACATTCATTTTTCCTCCACAGAAAGTACCATGGACCATGAGTTTGGGCATTCCAGTTCAACACGCACAATGTCGGCAGTAGCCATTTTGATCGCACTGTATTTCTTTCCCCTGATGTTTGATCTACTGTTTCATTGATGACGTTAATTTCTCCTTATCTCACCATTATAGTACCAAGTACCACCAGTGTGAGCAGTGCAAGCACCATCTCGGAGAGCACCACAAGTGTAACTACTCCAACAACACTCTCTGAATCTACGAGCACGGTGACCAGTCAGACCACAACAACACCGACAACTGTGACGGCCACAACCAGTGAGTCTAGCACAAGTAAGTAATGTTTATTGATATTCGTTGACTTTATTTATATGCAAACAACTATACGCGCGTTCAATCATTTCTGATGAATTCTACCAGTCTTTGCTTGTACATTTTTCATCGCATTATACTCTTATTTTCATTACTACCGGTGACTGTTTTCTTGATGGTCGTAACGAAATAACTTTCTCCCCGTGGTAGTACCAAGTACCACCAGTGTGAGCAGTGCAAGTACCATCTCGGAGAGCACAACAAGTGTGACCACTCCAACAACGGTATCTGAATCCACGAGCACCGTGACCAGTCAGACCACAACAACACCAACAACTGTGACGCCCACAACCAGTGAGTCGAGCACAAGTAAGTATCGTCCTAATGGTTTTGGTTGAGTACAGTTGATGTACGTACGATAATGTTGAACAATGTAAGGTACCCCTTAGAAATTAAACTAGTCACTGTCTATAACCTGTTATGTGTACATGTGTGCAATATGTCGATATGAATGTGTCGTTAATGATATTAACGTTACCTTCTGCATCGTTACAGAGACAAGAAGGACCTATTTGAAAATTCCACCCAAGTATATTGCGTGCCGATTGTGGAATCGTTAATTGCATTGTGTTCTCTTTATGTATTGATGTGGGGTGTTTCCCCGGTAATGTTGACACTTATTTTATCCTCTGTGATAGGGTCAAGAAGCGGAAATTGGTGCATTTCGCCCGTGCCGATTTCCTTTCCCCTATTATTGTGTTTATTATATTATGTGTTATGTGTTTGTGATCTTTGATGTTTACGTGAACATGTAAACGTTTGCTCCCATCCAGTATTGGCGCCACGTCCCGTCGGAGTGAGTGTAACGCACTAAAACCGGTGATGCCCGGGATAATACTATATGTTGATAATGTTCCGTGGCTTTTTACATGACGATATTAACATTCATTTTTCCTCCACAGAAAGTACCATGGACCATGAGTTTGGGCATTCCAGTTCAACACGCACAATGTCGGCAGTAGCCATTTTGACCGCACTGTATTTCTTTCCCCTGATGTTTGATCTACTGTTTCATTGATGACGTTAATTTCTCCTTATCTCACCATTATAGTACCAAGTACCACCAGTGTGAGCAGTGCAAGCACCATCTCGGAGAGCACCACAAGTGTAACTACTCCAACAACACTCTCTGAATCTACGAGCACGGTGACCAGTCAGACCACAACAACACCGACAACTGTGACGGCCACAACCAGTGAGTCGAGCACAAGTAAGTACATGTCTATTGATATTCGTTGACTTTATTTATATGCAAACAACTATACGCGCGTCCAATCATTTCCGATGAATTTTACCAGTCTTTGCTTGTAACTTTTTCATCGCATTATACTCTTATTTTCATTACTTTCGGTGACGGTTTCCTTGATGGTCGTAACGACATGATGTTCTCCCCGTGGTAGCACCAAGTACCACCAGTGTGAGCAGTGCAAGTACCATCTCGGAGAGCACAACAAGTGTGACCACTCCAACAACGGTATCTGAATCCACGAGCACCGTGACCAGTCAGACCACAACAACACCAACAACTGTGACGCCCACAACCAGTGAGTCGAGCACAAGTAAGTATCGTCCTAATGGTTTTGGTTGCCTTATAGTTGATGTACGTACGATAATGCTGAACAATGTAAGCACTCCCTTAGAAATTAAACCATTCACTGTCTATAACCTGTTATGTGTAAATGTGTGCAATATGTCGATATGAATGTGTCGTTAATGATATTAACGTTTCCTTCTGCATCGTTACAGAGACAAGAAGGACCCATTTGAAAATTCCACCCGAGTATATTGCGTGTCGACTGTGGAATCGTTAATTGCATCGTGTTCTCTTTAGGTATTGATGTGGGGTGTTTCCCCGGTAATGTTGACACTTATTTTATCCTCTGTGATAGGGTCAAGAAGCGGAAATTGGTGTATTCCGCCCGTGCCGATTTCCTTTCCTCTATTGTTGTGTTTATTGTGTTATGTGCTATGTGTTAGTGATCTTTGATGTTTACGTGAACATGTTAACGTTTGCTACCATCCAGTATTGGCGCCAAGTCCCGTCGGAGTGAGTGCAACGCACTAAAACCGGTGATGCCCGGGATAATGTTCTATGTTGATTGTCCGTGGCTTTTTACATGACGATATTAACATTCATTTTTCCTCCACAGAAAGTACCATGGACCATGAGTTTGGGCATTCCAGTTCAACACGTACAATGTCGGCAGTAGCCATTTTGATCGCACTGTATTTCTTTCCCCTAATGTTTGATCTACTGTTTCATTGATGACGTTAATTTCTCCTTATCTCACCATTATAGTACCAAGTACCACCAGTGTGAGCAGTGCAAGCACCATCTCGGAGAGCACCACAAGTGTAACTACTCCAACAACACTCTCTGAATCTACGAGCACGGTGACCAGTCAGACCACAACAACACCGACAACTGTGACGGCCACAACCAGTGAGTCGAGCACAAGTAAGTACATGTCTATTGATATTCGTTGACTTTATTTATATGCAAACAACTATACGCGCGTCCAATCATTTCTGATGAATTTTACCAGTCTTTGCTTGTAACTTTTTCATCGCATTATACTCTTATTTTCATTACTTTCGGTGACGGTTTCCTTGATGGTCGTAACGAAATAATGTTCTCCCCGTGGTAGCACCAAGTACCACCAGTGTGAGCAGTGCAAGTACCATCTCGGAGAGCACAACAAGTGTGACCACTCCAACAACGGTATCTGAATCCACGAGCACCGTGACCAGTCAGACCACAACAACACCAACAACTGTGACGCCCACAACCAGTGAGTCGAGCACAAGTAAGTATCGTCCTAATGGTTTTGGTTGCCTTATAGTTGATGTACGTACGATAATGCTGAACAATGTAAGCAACCCCTTAGAAATTAAACCATTCACTGTCTATGACCTGTTATGTGTAAATGTGTGCAATATGTCGATATGAATGTGTCGTTAATGATATTAACGTTTCCTTCTGCATCGTTACAGAGACAAGAAGGACCCATTTGAAAATTCCACCCAAGTATATTGCGTGTCGACTGTGGAATCGTTAATTGCATCGTGTTCTCTTTACGTATTGATGTGGGGTGTTTCCCCGGTAATGTTGACACTTATTTTATCCTCTGTGATAGGGTCAAGAAGCGGAAATTGGTGTATTCCGCCCGTGCCGATTTCCTTTCCCCTATTATTGTGTTTATTGTGTTATGTGCTATGTGTTAGTGATCTTTGATGTTTACGTGAACATGTTAACGTTTGCTACCATCCAGTATTGGCGCCAAGTCCCGTCGGAGTGAGTGCAACGCACTAAAACCGGTGATGCCCGGGATAATGCTCTATGTTGATTGTCCGTGGCTTTTTACATGACGATATTAACATTCATTTTTCCTCCACAGAAAGTACCATGGACCATGAGTTTGGGCATTCCAGTTCAACACGCACAATGTCGGCAGTAGCCATTTTGATCGCACTGTATTTCTTTCCCCTGATGTTTGATCTACTGTTTCATTGATGACGTTAATTTCTCCTTATCTAACCATTATAGTACCAAGTACCACCAGTGTGAGCAGTGCAAGCACCATCTCGGAGAGCACCACAAGTGTAACTACTCCAACAACACTCTCTGAATCTACGAGCACGGTGACCAGTCAGACCACAACAACACCGACAACTGTGACGGCCACAACCAGTGAGTCGAGCACAAGTAAGTACATGTCTATTGATATTCGTTGACTTTATTTATATGCAAACAACTATACGCGCGTCCAATCATTTCTGATGAATTTTACCAGTCTTTGCTTGTAACTTTTTCATCGCATTATACTCTTATTTTCATTACTTTCGGTGACGGTTTCCTTGATGGTCGTAACGAAATAATGTTCTCCCCGTGGTAGCACCAAGTACCACCAGTGTGAGCAGTGCAAGTACCATCTCGGAGAGCACAACAAGTGTGACCACTCCAACAACGGTATCTGAATCCACGAGCACCGTGACCAGTCAGACCACAACAACACCAACAACTGTGACGCCCACAACCAGTGAGTCGAGCACAAGTAAGTATCGTCCTAATGGTTTTGGTTGCCTTATAGTTGATGTACGTACGATAATGCTGAACAATGTAAGCAACCCCTTAGAAATTAAACCATTCACTGTCTATAACCTGTTATGTGTACATGTGTGCAATATGTCGATATGAATGTGTCGTTAATGATATTAACGTTTCCTTCTGCATCGTTACAGAGACAAGAAAGACCCATTTGAAAATTCCACCCAAGTATATTGCGTGTCGACTGTGGAATCGTTAATTGCATCGTGTTCTCTTTACGTATTGATGTGGGGTGTTTCCCCAGTAATGTTGACACTTATTTTATCCTCTGTGATAGGGTCAAGAAGCGGAAATTGGTGTATTCCGCCCGTGCCGATTTCCTTTCCTCTATTGTTGTGTTTATTGTGTTATGTGCTATGTGTTAGTGATCTTTGATGTTTACGTGAACATGTTAACGTTTGCTCCCATCCAGTGTTGGCGCCAAGTCCCGTCGGAATGAGTGTAACGCTCGAAAACCGGTGATGCCCGGGATAATGCTCATATGTTGATTGTCCGTGGCTTTTTACATGACGATATTAACATTCATTTTTCCTCCACAGAAAGTACCATGGACCATGAGTTTGGGCATTCCGGTTCAACACGCACAATGTCGGCAGTAGCCATTTTGATCGCACTGTATTTCTTTCCCCTGATGTTTGATCTACTGTTTCATTGATGACGTTAATTTCTCCTTATCTCACCATTATAGTACCAAGTACCACCAGTGTGAGCAGTGCAAGCACCATCTCGGAGAGCACCACAAGTGTAACTACTCCAACAACACTCTCTGAATCTACGAGCACGGTGACCAGTCAGACCACAACAACACCGACAACTGTGACGGCCACAACCAGTGAGTCGAGCACAAGTAAGTACATGTCTATTGATATTCGTTGACTTTATTTATATGCAAACAACTATACGCGCGTTCAATCATTTCTGATGAATTCTACCAGTCTTTGCTTGTAACTTTTTCATCGCATTATACTCTTATTTTCATTACTTTCGGTGACGGTTTTCTTGATGGTCGTAACGAAATAATGTTCTCCCCGTGGTAGTACCAAGTACCACCAGTGTGAGCAGTGCAAGTACCATCTCGGAGAGCACAACAAGTGTGACCACTCCAACAACGGTATCTGAATCCACGAGCACCGTGACCAGTCAGACCACAACAACACCAACAACTGTGACGCCCACAACCAGTGAGTCGAGCACAAGTAAGTATCGTCCTAATGGTTTTGGTTGCCTTATAGTTGATGTACGTACGATAATTTTGAACAATGTAAGCAACCCCTTAGAAATTAAACCATTCACGGTCTATAACCTGTTATGTGTACATGTGTGCAATATGTCGATATGAATGTGTCGTTAATGATATTAACGTTTCCTTCTGCATCGTTACAGAGACAAGAAGGACCTATTTGAAAATTCCACCCAAGTATATTGCGTGCCGATTGTGGAATCGTTAATTGCATCGTGTTCTCTTTATGTATTGATGTGGGGTGTTTCCCCGGTAATGTTGACACTTATTTTATCCTCTGTGATAGGGTCAAGAAGCGGAAATTGGTGTATTTCGCCCGTGCCGATTTCCTTTCCCCTATTATTGTGTTTATTATATTATGTGTTATGTGTTTGTGATCTTTGATGTTTACGTGAACATGTAAACGTTTGCTCCCATCCAGTATTGGCGCCACGTCCCGTCGGAGTGAGTGTAACGCACTAAAACCGGTGATGCCCGGGATAATGCTATATGTTGATAATGTTCCGTGGCTTTTTACATGACGATATTAACATTCATTTTTCCTCCACAGAAAGTACCATGGACCATGATTTTGGGCATTCCAGTTCAACACCCACAATGTCGGCAGTAGCCATTTTGATCGCACTGTATTTCTTTCCACTGATGTTTGATCTACTGTTTCATTGATGACGTTAATTTCTCCTTATCTCACCATTATAGAACCAAGTACCACCAGTGTGAGCAGTGCAAGCACCATCTCGGAGAGCACCACAAGTGTAACTACTCCAACAACACTCTCTGAATCTACGAGCACGGTGACCAGTCAGACCACAACAACACCGACAACTGTGACGGCCACAACCAGTGAGTCGAGCACAAGTAAGTACACGTCTATTGATATTGGTTGACTTTACTTATATGCAAACAACTATACGCGCGTTCAATCATTTCTGATGAATTCTACCAGTCTTTGCTTGTACATTTTTCATCGTATTATACTCTTATTTTCATTACTACCGGTGACTGTTTTCTTGATGGTCGTAACGAAATAACTTTCTCCCCGTGGTAGTACCAAGTACCACCAGTGTGAGCAGTGCAAGTACCATCTCGGAGAGCACAACAAGTGTGACCACTCCAACAACGGTATCTGAATCCACGAGCACCGTGACCAGTCAGACCACAACAACACCAACAACTGTGACGCCCACAACCAGTGAGTCGAGCACAAGTAAGTATCGTCCTAATGGTTTTGGTTGCCTTATAGTTGATGTACGTACGATAATGCTGAACAATGTAAGCAACCCCTTAGAAATTAAACCATTCACTGTCTATAACCTTTTATGTGTACATGTGTGCAATATGTCGATATGAATGTGTCGTTAATGATATTAACGTTTCCTTCTGCATCGTTACAGAGACAAGAAGGACCCATTTGAAAATTCCACCCGAGTATATTGCGTGGCGATTGTGGAATCGTTAATTGCATCGTTTTCTCTTTATGTATTGATGTGGGGTGTTTCCCCGGTAATGTTGACACTTATTTTATCCTCTGTGATAGGGTCAAGAAGCGGAAATTGGTGTATTCCGCCCGTGCCGATTTCCTTTCCTCTATTGTTGTGTTTATTGTGTTATCTGCTATGTGCTAGTGATCTTTGATGTTTACGTGAACATGTTCACGTTTGCTACCATCCAGTATTGGCGCCAAGTCCCGTCGGAGTGAGTGTAACGCACTAAAACCGGTGATGCCCGGGATAATGTTCTATGTTGATTGTCCGTGGCTTTTTACATGACGATATTAACATTCATTTTTCCTCCACAGAAAGTACCATGGACCATGAGTTTGGGCATTCCAGTTCAACACGCACAATGTCGGCAGTAGCCATTTTGATCGCACTGTATTTCTTTCCCCTGATGTTTGATCTACTGTTTCATTGATGACGTTAATTTCTGCTTATCTCACCATTATAGTACCAAGTACCACCAGTGTGAGCAGTGCAAGCACCATCTCGGAGAGCACCACAAGTGTAACTACTCCAACAACACTCTCTGAATCTACGAGCACGGTGACCAGTCAGACCACAACAACACCGACAACTGTGACGGCCACAACCAGTGAGTCGAGCACAAGTAAGTACATGTCTATTGATATTAGTTGACTTTATTTATATGCAAACAACCATACGCGCGTTCAATCATTTCTGATGAATTTTACCAGTCTTTGCTTGTAACTTTTTCATCGCATTATACTCTTATTTTCATTACTTTCGGTGGCGGTTTTCTTGATGTTCGTAACGAAATAATGTTCTCCCCGTGGTAGTACCAAGTACCACCAGTGTGAGCAGTGCAAGTACCATCTCGGAGAGCACAACAAGTGTGACCACTCCAACAACGGTATCTGAATCCACAAGCACCGTGACCAGTCAGACCACAACAACACCAACAACTGTGACGCCCACAACCAGTGAGTCGAGCACAAGTAAGTATCGTCCTAATGGTTTTGGTTGCCTTATAGTTGATGTACGTACGATAATTCTGAACAATGTAAGCAACCCCTTAGAAATTAAACCATTCACCGTCTATAACCTGTTATGTGTACATGTGTGCAATATGTCGATATGAATGTGTCGTTAATGATATTAACGTTTCCTACTGCATCGTTACAGAGACAAGAAGGACCTATTTGAAAATTCCATCCAAGTATATTGCGTGCCGATTGTGGAATCGTTAATTGCATCGTGTTCTCTTTATGTATTGATGTGGGGTGTTTCTCCGGTAATGTTGACACTTGTTTTATCCTCTGTGATAGGGTCAAGAAGCGGAAATTGGTGTATTTCGCCCGTGCCGATTTCCTTTCCCCTATTATTATGTTTATTTTCTTTAATGTGCTATGTGTTAGTGATCTTTGATGTTTACGTGAACATATTAACGTTTGCTCCCATCCAGTATTGGCGCCAAGTCCCGTCGGAGTGAGTGTAACGCACTAAAACCGGTGATGCCCGGGATAATGCTCTATGTTGATTGTCCGTGGCTTTTCACATGACGATATTAACATTAATTTTTCCTCGCAGAAAGTACCAGGGACCATGAGTTTGGGCATTCCAGTTCAACACGCACAATGTCGGCAGTAGCCATTTTGATCGCACTGTATTTTTTTCCCCTGATGTTTGATCTACTGTTTCATTGATGACGTTAATTTCTCCTTATCTCACCATTATAGTACCAAGTACCACCAGTGTGAGCAGTGCAAGCACCATCTCGGAGAGCACCACAAGTGTAACTACTCCAACAACACTCTCTGAATCTACGAGCACGGTGACCAGTCAGACCACAACAACACCGACAACTGTGACGGCCACAACCAGTGAGTCGAGCACAAGTAAGTACATGTCTATTGATATTCGTTGACTTTATTTATATGCAAACAACTATACGCGCGTTCAATCATTTCTGATGAATTTTACCAGTCTTTGCTTGTAACTTTTTCATCGCATTATACTCTTATTTTCATTACTTTCGGTGACGGTTTTCTTGATGTTCGTAACCAAATAATGTTCTCCCCGTGGTAGTACCAAGTACCACCAGTGTGAGCAGTGCAAGTACCATCTCGGAGAGCACAACAAGTGTGACCACTCCAACAACGGTATCTGAATCCACGAGCACCGTGACCAGTCAGACCACAACAACACCAACAACTGTGACGCCCACAACCAGTGAGTCGAGCACAAGTAAGTACATGTCTATTGATATTCGTTGACTTTATTTATATGCAAACAACTATGCCCGCGTTCAATCATTTCTGATGAATTCTACCAGTCTTTGCTTGTACATTTTTCATCGCATTATACTCTTATTTTCATTACTTTCGGTGACTGTTTCCTTGATGGTCGTTACGAAATAATTTTCTCCCCGTCGTAGTACCAAGTACCACAAGTGTGAGCAGTGCAAGTACCATCTCGGAGAGCACAACAAGTGTGACCACTCCAACAACGGTATCTGAATCCACGACCACCGTGACCAGTCAGACCACAACAACACCAACAACTGTGACGCCCACAACCAGTGAGTCGAGCACAAGTAAGTATCGTCCTAATGGTTTTGGTTGCCTTATAGTTGATGTAAGTACGATAATTTTGAACAATGTAAGCAATCCCTTAGAAATTAAACCATTCACGGTCTATAACCTGTTATGTGTACATGCGTGCAATATGTTGATATGAATGTGTCGTTAATGATATTAACGTTTCCTTCTGCATCGTTACAGAGACAAGAAGGACCCATTTGAAAATTCCACCCAAGCGTATTGCGTGCCGATTGTGGAATCGTTAATTGCATCGTGTTCCCTTTATGTATTGATGTGGGATGTTTCCCCGGTAATGTTGACACTTATTTTATCCTTTGTGATAGGGTCAAGAAGCGGAAATTGGTGTATTCCGCCCGTGCCGATTTTCTTTCCCCTATTATTGTGTTTATTGTGTTATGTGCTATGTGTTAGTGGTCTTCGATGTTTACGTGAACATGTTAACGTTTGCTCCCATCCAGTATTGGCGCCAAGTCCCGTCGGAGTGGGTGTAACGCACTAAAACCGGTGATGCCCGGGATAATGCTCTATGTTGATTGTCCGTGGCTTTTTACATGACGATATTAACATTCATTTTTTCTCCACAGAAAGTACCATGTACCGTGAGTTTGGGCATTCCAGTTCAACACGCACAATGTCGGCAATAGCCATTCTGATCGCACTGTATTTCTTTCCCCTGATGTTTGATCTACTGTTTCATTGATGACGTTAATTTCTCCTTATCTCACCATTATAGTACCAAGTACCACCAGTGTGAGCAGTGCAAGCACCATCTCGGAGAGCCCCACAAGTGTAACTACTCCAACAACACTCTCTGAATCTACGAGCACGGTGACCAGTCAGACCACAACAACACCGACAACTGTGACGGCCACAACCAGTGAGTTGAGCACAAGTAAGTACATGTCTATTGATATTCGTTGACTTTATTTATATGCAAACAACTATGCCCGCGTTCAATCATTTCTGATGAATTCTACCAGTCTTTGCTTGTACATTTTTCATCGCATTATACTCTTATTTTCATTACTTTCGGTGACGGTTTTCTTGATGGTCGTAACGAAATAACTTTCTCCCCGTGGTAGTACCAAGTACCACCAGTGTGAGCAGTGCAAGTACCATCTCGGAGAGCACAACAAGTGTGACCACTCCAACAACGGTATCTGAATCCACGAGCACCGTGACCAGTCAGACCACAACAACACCAACAACTGTGACGCCCACAACCAGTGAGTCGAGCACAAGTAAGTGTCGTCCTAATGGTTTTGGTTGCCTTATAGTTGATGTACGTACGATAATGCTGAACAATGTAAGCAACCCCTTAGAAATTAAACCATTCACTGTCTAGAATCTGTTATGTGTACATGTGTGCAATATGTCGATATGAATGTGTCGTTAATGATATTAACGTTTCCTTCTGCATCGTTACAGAGACAAGAAGGACCCATTTGAAAATTCCACCCGAGTATATAGCGTGTCGACTGTGGAATCGTTAATTGCATCGTGTTCTCTTTACGTATTGATGTGGGGTGTTTCCCCGGTAATGTTGACACTTATTTTATCCTCTGTGATAGGGTCAAGAAGCGGAAATTGGTGTATTCCGCCCGTGCCGATTTCCTTTCCTCTATTGTTGTGTTTATTGTGTTATGTGCTATGTGTTAGTGATCTTTGATGTTTACGTGAACATGTTAACGTTTGCTACCATCCAGTATTGGCGCCAAGTCCCGTCGGAGTGAGTGCAACGCACTAAAACCGGTGATGCCCGGGATAATGTTCTATGTTGATTGTCCGTGGCTTTTTACATGACGATATTAACATTAATTTTTCCTCCACATAAAGTACCATGGACCATGATTTTGGGCATTCCAGTTCAACACGCACAATGTCGGCAGTAGCCATTTTGATCGCACTGTATTTCTTTCCACTGATGTTTGATCTACTGTTTCATTGATGACGTTAATTTCTCCTTATCTCACCATTATAGTACCAAGTACCACCAGTGTGAGCAGTGCAAGCACCATCTCGGAGAGCACCACAAGTGTAACTACTCAAACAACACTCTCTGAATCTACGAGCACGGTGACCAGTCAGACCACAACAACACCGACAACTGTGACGGCCACAACCAGTGAGTCGAGCACAAGTAAGTACATGTCTATTGATATTCGTTGACTTTATTTATATGCAAACAACTATGCCCGCGTTCAATCATTTCTGATGAATTCTACCAGTCTTTGCTTGTACATTTTTCATCGCATTATACTCTTATTTTCATTACTTTCGGTGACGGTTTTCTTGATGGTCGTAACGAAATAATGTTCTCCCCGTGGTAGTACCAAGTACCACCAGTGTGAGCAGTGCAAGTACCATCTCGGAGAGCACAACAAGTGTGACCACTCCAACAACGGTATCTGAATCCACGAGCACCGTGACCAGTCAGACCACAACAACACCAACAACTGTGACGCCCACAACCAGTGAGTCGAGCACAAGTAAGTATCGTCCTAATGGTTTTGGTTGCCTTATAGTTGATGTACGTACGATAATTTTGAACAATGTAAGCAACCCCTTAGAAATTAAACCATTCACTGTCTATAACCTGTTATGTGTACATGTGTGCAATATGTCGATATGAATGTGTCGTTAATGATATTAACGTTTCCTTCTGCATCGTTACAGAGACAAGAAAGACCTAATTGAAAATTCCACCCAAGTATATTGCGTGTCGACTGTGGAATCGTTAATTGCATCGTGTTCTCTTTACGTATTGATGTGGGGTGTTTCCCCGGTAATGTTGACACTTATTTTATCCTCTGTGATAGGGTCAAGAAGCGGAAATTGGTGTATTCCGCCCGTGCCGATTTCCTTTCCTCTATTGTTGTGTTTATTGTGTTACGTGCTATGTGTTAGTGATCTTTGATGTTTACGTGAACATGTTAACGTTTGCTTCCATCCAGTGTTGGCGCCAAGTCCCGTCGGAATGAGTGTAACGCTCGAAAACCGGTGATGCCCGGGATAATGCTCATATGTTGATTGTCCGTGGCTTTTTACATGACGATATTAACATTCATTTTTCCTCCACAGAAAGTACCATGGACCATGAGTTTGGGCATTCCAGTTCAACACGCACAATGTCGGCAGTAGCCATTTTGATCGCACTGTATTTCTTTCCCCTGATGTTTGATCTACTGTTTCATTGATGACGTTAATTTCTCCTTATCTCACCATTATAGTACCAAGTACCACCAGTGTGAGCAGTGCAAGCACCATCTCGGAGAGCACCACAAGTGTAACTACTCCAACAACACTCTCTGAATCTACGAGCACGGTGACCAGTCAGACCACAACAACACCGACAACTGTGACGGCCACAACCAGTGAGTCTAGCACAAGTAAGTAATGTTTATTGATATTCGTTGACTTTATTTATATGCAAACAACTATACGCGCGTTCAATCATTTCTGATGAATTCTACCAGTCTTTGCTTGTACATTTTTCATCGCATTATACTCTTATTTTCATTACTACCGGTGACTGTTTTCTTGATGGTCGTAACGAAATAACTTTCTCCCCGTGGTAGTACCAAGTACCACCAGTGTGAGCAGTGCAAGTACCATCTCGGAGAGCACAACAAGTGTGACCACTCCAACAACGGTATCTGAATCCACGAGCACCGTGACTAGTCAGACCACAACAACACCAACAACTGTGACGCCCACAACCAGTGAGTCGAGCACAAGTAAGTATCGTCCTAATGGTTTTGGTTGAGTACAGTTGATGTACGTACGATAATGCTGAACAATGTAAGCTACCCCTTAGAAATTAAACTAGTCACTGTCTATAACCTGTTATGTGTACATGTGTGCAATATGTCGATATGAATGTGTCGTTAATGATATTAACGTTTCCTTCTGCATCGTTACAGAGACGAGAAGGACCTATTTGAAAATTCCACCCAAGTATATTACGTGCCGATTGTGGAATCGTTAATTGCATCGTGTTCTCTTTACGTATTGATGTGGGGTGTTTCCCCGGTAATGTTGACACTTTTTTTATCCTCTGTGATAGGGTCAAGAAGCGGAAATTGGTGTATTCCGCGCGTGCCGATTTCCTTTCCCCTATTATTGTGTTTATTATATTATGTGTTATGTGTTTGTGATCTTTGATGTTTACGTGAACATGTAAACGTTTGCTCCCATCCAGTATTGGCGCCACGTCCCGTCGGAGTGAGTGTAACGCACTAAAACCGGTGATGCCCGGGATAATGCTATATGTTGATAATGTTCCGTGGCTTTTTACATGACAGTATAAACATTCATTTTTCATCCACAGAAAGTACCATGGACCATGATTTTGGGCATTCCAGTTCAACACGCACAATGTCGGCAGTAGCCATTTTGATCGCACTGTATTTCTTTCCACTGATGTTTGATCTACTGTTTCATTGATGACGTTAATTTCTCCTTATCTCACCATTATAGTACCAAGTACCACCAGTGTGAGCAGTGCAAGCACCATCTCGGAGAGCACCACAAGTGTAACTACTCCAACAACACTCTCTGAATCTACGAGCACGGTGACCAGTCAGACCACAACAACACCGACAACTGTGACGGCCACAACCAGTGAGTCGAGCACAAGTAAGTACATGTCTATTGATATTCGTTGACTTTATTTATATGCAAACAACTATGCCCGCGTTCAATCATTTCTGATGAATTCTACCAGTCTTTGCTTGTACATTTTTCATCGCATTATACTCTTATTTTCATTACTTTCGGTGACGGTTTTCTTGATGGTCGTAACGAAATAACTTTCTCCCCGTGGTAGTACCAAGTACCACCAGTGTGAGCAGTGCAAGTACCATCTCGGAGAGCACAACAAGTGTGACCACTCCAACAACGGTATCTGAATCCACGAGCACCGTGACCAGTCAGACCACAACAACACCAACAACTGTGACGCCCACAACCAGTGAGTCGAGCACAAGTAAGTATCGTCCTAATGGTTTTGGTTGCCTTATAGTTGATGTACGTACGATAATTTTGAACAATGTAAGCAACCCCTTAGAAATTAAACCATTCACTGTCTATAACCTGTTATGTGTACATGTGTGCAATATGTCGATATGAATGTGTCGTTAATGATATTAACGTTTCCTTCTGCATCGTTACAGAGACAAGAAGGACCCATTTGAAAATTCCACCGGAGTATATTGCGTGGCGATTGTGGAATCGTTAATTGCATCGTTTTCTCTTTATGTATTGATGTGGGGTGTTTCCCCGGTAATGTTGACACTTATTTTATCCTCAGTGATAGGATCAAGAAGCGGAAATTGGTTTATTCCGCCCGTGCCGATTTCCTTTCCTCTATTGTTGTGTTTATTGTGTTATGTGCTATGTGCTAGTGATCTTTGATGTTTACGTGAACATGTTAACGTTTGCTACCATCCAGTATTGGCGCCAAGTCCCGTCGGAATGAGTGTAACGCACTAAAACCGGTGATGCCCGGGATAATGCTATATGTCGATTGTCCGTGGCTTTTTACATGACGATATTAACATTCATTTTTCCTCCACAGAAAGTACCATGGACCATGAGTTTGGGCATTCCAGTTCAACACGCACAATGTCGGCAGTAGCCATTTTGATCGCACTGTATTTCTTTCCCCTGATGTTTGATCTACTGTTCCATTGATGACGTTAATTTCTCCTTATCTCACCATTATAGTACCAAGTACCACCAGTGTGAGCAGTGCAAGCACCATCTCGGAGAGCACCACAAGTGTAACTACTCCAACAACACTCTCTGAATCTACGAGCACGGTGACCAGTCAGACCACAACAACACCGACAACTGTGACGGCCACAACCAGTGAGTCGAGCACAAGTAAGTACATGTCTATTGATATTCGTTGACTTTATTTTTATGCAAACAACTATACGCGCGTTCAATCATTTCTGATGAATTCTACCAGTCTTTGCTTGTACATTTTTCATCGTATTATACTCTTATTTTCATTACTACCGGTGACTGTTTTCTTGATGGTCGTAACGAAATAACTTTCTCCCCGTGGTAGTACCAAGTACCACCAGTGTGAGCAGTGCAAGTACCACCTCGGAGAGCACAACAAGTGTGACCACTCCAACAACGGTATCTGAATCCACGAGCACCGTGACCAGTCAGACCACAACAACACCAACAACTGTGACGCCCACAACCAGTGAGTCGAGCACAAGTAAGTATCGTCCTAATGGTTTTGGTTGAGTACAGTTGATGTACGTACGATAATGCTGAACAATGTAAGCTACCCCTTAGAAATTAAACTAGTCACTGTCTATAACCTGTTATGTGTACATGTGTGCAATATGTCGATATGAATGTGTCGTTAATGATATTAACGTTTCCTTCTGCATCGTTACAGAGACGAGAAGGACCTATTTGAAAATTCCACCCAAGTATATTACGTGCCGATTGTGGAATCGTTAATTGCATCGTGTTCTCTTTACGTATTGATGTGGGGTGTTTCCCCGGTAATGTTGACACTTATTTTATCCTCTGTGATAGGGTCAAGAAGCGGAAATTGGTGTATTCCACCCGTGCCGATTTCCTTTCCCCTATTATTGTGTTTATTGTGTTATGTGCTATGTGTTAGTGATCTTTGATGTTTACGTGAACATGTTAACGTTTGCTCCCATCCCGTATTGGCGCCAAGTCCCGTCGGAGTGAGTGTAACGCACTAAAACCGGTGATGCCCGGGATAATGCTATATGTTGATTGTCCGTGGCGTTTTACATGACGATATTAACATTCATTTTTCCTCCACAGAAAGTACCATGGACCATGGGTTTGGGCATTCCAGTTCAACACGCACAATGTCGGCAGTAGCCATTTTAATCGCACTGTATTTCTTTCCCCTGATGTTTGTTCTACTGTTTCATTGATGACGTTAATTTCTCCTTATCTCACCATTATAGTACCAAGTACCACCAGTGTGAGCAGTGCAAGCACCATCTCGGAGAGCACCACAAGTGTAACTACTCCAACAACACTCTCTGAATCTACGAGCACGGTGACCAGTCAGACCACAACAACACCGACAACTGTGACGGCCACAACCAGTGAGTCGAGCACAAGTAAGTACATGTCTATTGATATTCGTTGACTTTATTTATATGCAAACAACTATACGCGCGTTCAATCATTTCTGATGAATTCTACCAGTCTTTGCTTGTAACTTTTTCATCGCATTATACTCTTATTTTCATTACTTTCGGTGACGGTTTTCTTGATGGTCGTAACGAAATAATGTTCTCCCCGTGGTAGTACCAAGTACCACCAGTGTGAGCAGTGCAAGGACCATCTCGGAGAGCACAACAAGTGGGACCACTCCAACAACGGTATCTGAATCCACGAGCACCGTGACCAGTCAGACCACAACAACACCAACAACTGTGACGCCCACAACCAGTGAGTCGAGCACAAGTAAGTATCGTCCTAATGGTTTTGGTTGCCTTATAGTTGATGTACGTACGATAATTTTGAACAATGTAAGCAACCCCTTAGAAATTAAGCCATTCACGGTCTATAACCTGTTATGTGTACATGTGTGCAATATGTCGATATGAATGTGTCGTTAATGATATTAACGTTTCCTTCTGCATCGTTAAAGAGACAAGAAAGACCTATTTGAAAATTCCACCCAAGTATATTGCGTGCCGATTGTGGAATCGTTAATTGCATCGTGTTCTCTTTATGTATTGATGTGGGGTGTTTCCCCGGTAATGTTGACACTTATTTTATCCTCTGTGATAGGGTCAAGAAGCGGAAATTGGTGTATTTCGCCCGTGCCGATTTCCTTTCCCCTATTATTGTGTTTATTATATTATGTGTTATGTGTTTGTGATCTTTGATGTTTACGTGAACATGTAAACGTTTGCTCCCATCCAGTATTGGCGCCACGTCCCGTCGGAGTGAGTGTAACGCACTAAAACCGGTGATGCCCGGGATAATGCTATATGTTGATAATGTTCCGTGGCTTTTTACATGACGATATTAACATTCATTTTTCCTCCACAGAAAGTACCATGGACCATGATTTTGGGCATTCCAGTTCAACACGCACAATGTCGGCAGTAGCCATTTTGATCGCACTGTATTTCTTTCCACTGATGTTTGATCTACTGTTTCATTGATGACGTTAATTTCTCCTTATCTCACCATTATAGAACCAAGTACCACCAGTGTGAGCAGTGCAAGCACCATCTCGGAGAGCACCACAAGTGTAACTACTCCAACAACACTCTCTGAATCTACGAGCACGGCGACCAGTCAGACCACAACAACACCGACAACTGTGACGGCCACAACCAGTGAGTCGAGCACAAGTAAGTACACGTCTATTGATATTCGTTGACTTTATTTATATGCAAACAACTATACGCGCGTTCAATCATTTCTGATGAATTCTACCAGTCTTTGCTTGTACATTTTTCATCGTATTATACTCTTATTTTCATTACTACCGGTGACTGTTTTCTTGATGGTCGTAACGAAATAACTTTCTCCCCGTGGTAGTACCAAGTACCACCAGTGTGAGCAGTGCAAGCACCATCTCGGAGAGCACCACAAGTGTAACTACTCCAACAACACTCTCTGAATCTACGAGCACGGTGACCAGTCAGACCACAACAACACCGACAACTGTGACGGCCACAACCAGTGAGTCGAGCACAAGTAAGTACATGTCTATTGATATTCGTTGACTTTATTTATATGCAAACAACTATACGCGCGTTCAATCATTTCTGATGAATTCTACCAGTCTTTGCTTGTAACTTTTTCATCGCATTATACTCTTATTTTCATTACTTTCGGTGACGGTTTTCTTGATGGTCGTAACGAAATAATGTTCTCCCCGTGGTAGTACCAAGTACCACCAGTGTGAGCAGTGCAAGTACCATCTCGGAGAGCACAACAAGTGGGACCACTCCAACAACGGTATCTGAATCCACGAGCACCGTGACCAGTCAGACCACAACAACACCAACAACTGTGACGCCCACAACCAGTGAGTCGAGCACAAGTAAGTATCGTCCTAATGGTTTTGGTTGCCTTATAGTTGATGTACGTACGATAATTTTGAACAATGTAAGCAACCCCTTAGAAATTAAGCCATTCACGGTCTATAACCTGTTATGTGTACATGTGTGCAATATGTCGATATGAATGTGTCGTTAATGATATTAACGTTTCCTTCTGCATCGTTAAAGAGACAAGAAAGACCTATTTGAAAATTCCATCCAAGTATATTGCGTGCCGATTGTGGAATCGTTAATTGCATCGTGTTCTCTTTATGTATTGATGTGGGGTGTTTCCCCGGTAATGTTGACACTTATTTTATCCTCTGTGATAGGGTCAAGAAGCGGAAATTGGTGTATTTCGCCCGTGCCGATTTCCTTTCCCCTATTATTGTGTTTATTATATTATGTGTTATGTGTTTGTGATCTTTGATGTTTACGTGAACATGTAAACGTTTGCTCCCATCCAGTATTGGCGCCACGTCCCGTCGGAGTGAGTGTAACGCACTAAAACCGGTGATGCCCGGGATAATGCTATATGTTGATAATGTTCCGTGGCTTTTTACATGACGATATTAACATTCATTTTTCCTCCACAGAAAGTACCATGGACCATGATTTTGGGCATTCCAGTTCAACACGCACAATGTCGGCAGTAGCCATTTTGATCGCACTGTATTTCTTTCCACTGATGTTTGATCTACTGTTTCATTGATGACGTTAATTTCTCCTTATCTCACCATTATAGAACCAAGTACCACCAGTGTGAGCAGTGCAAGCACCATCTCGGAGAGCACCACAAGTGTAACTACTCCAACAACACTCTCTGAATCTACGAGCACGGTGACCAGTCAGACCACAACAACACCGACAACTGTGACGGCCACAACCAGTGAGTCGAGCACAAGTAAGTACACGTCTATTGATATTCGTTGACTTTATTTATATGCAAACAACTATACGCGCGTTCAATCATTTCTGATGAATTCTACCAGTCTTTGCTTGTACATTTTTCATCGTATTATACTCTTATTTTCATTACTACCGGTGACTGTTTTCTTGATGGTCGTAACGAAATAACTTTCTCCCCGTGGTAGTACCAAGTACCACCAGTGTGAGCAGTGCAAGTACCATCTCGGAGAGCACAACAAGTGTGACCACTCCAACAACACTCTCTGAATCTACGAGCACGGTGACCAGTCAGACCACAACAACACCGACAACTGTGACGGCCACAACCAGTGAGTCGAGCACAAGTAAGTACATGTCTATTGATATTCGTTGACTTTATTTATATGCAAACAACTATGCCCGCGTTCAATCATTTCTGATGAATTCTACCAGTCTTTGCTTGTACATTTTTCATCGCATTATACTCTTATTTTCATTACTTTCGGTGACTGTTTCCTTGATGGTCGTTACGAAATAATTTTCTCCCCGTCGTAGTACCAAGTACCACAAGTGTGAGCAGTGCAAGTACCATCTCGGAGAGCACAACAAGTGTGACCACTCCAACAACGGTATCTGAATCCACGACCACCGTGACCAGTCAGACCACAACAACACCAACAACTGTGACGCCCACAACCAGTGAGTCGAGCACAAGTAAGTATCGTCCTCATGGTTTTGGTTGCCTTATAGTTGATGTACGTACGATAATGCTGAACAATGTAAGCAACCCCTTAGAAATTAAACCATTCACTGTCTATAACCTGTTATGTGTACATGTGTGCAATATGTCGATATGAATGTGTCGTTAATGATATTAACGTTTCCTTCTGCATCGTTACAGAGACAAGAAGGACCCATTTGAAAATTCCACCCGAGTATATTGCGTGGCGATTGTGGAATCGTTAATTGCATCGTTTTCTCTTTATGTATTGATGTGGGGTGTTTCCCCGGTAATGTTGACACTTATTTTATCCTCTGTGATAGGGTCAAGAAGCGGAAATTGGTGTATTCCGCCCTTGCCGATTTCCTTTCCTCTATTGTTGTGTTTATTGTGTTATGTGCTATGTGCTAGTGATCTTTGATGTTTACGTGAACATGTTAACGTTTGCTACCATCCAGTATTGGCGCCAAGTCCCGTCGGAGTGAGTGCAACGCACTAAAACCGGTGATGCCCGGGATAATGTTCTATGTTGATTGTCCGTGGCTTTTTACATGACGATATTAACATTCATTTTTCCTCCACAGAAAGTACCATGGACCATGAGTTTGGGCATTCCAGTTCAACACGCACAATGTCGGCAGTAGCCATTTTGATCGCACTGTATTTCTTTCCCCTGATGTTTGATCTACTGTTTCATTGATGACGTTAATTTCTCCTTATCTCACCATTATAGTACCAAGTACCAGCAGTGTGAGCAGTGCAAGCACCATCTCGGAGAGCACCACAAGTGTAACTACTCCAACAACACTCTCTGAATCTACGAGCACGGTGACCAGTCAGACCACAACAACACCGACAACTGTGACGGCCACAACCAGTGAGTCGAGCACAAGTAAGTACATGTCTATTGATATTAGTTGACTTTATTTATATGCAAACAACCATACGCGCGTTCAATCATTTCTGATGAATTTTACCAGTCTTTGCTTGTACATTTTTCATCGCATTATACTCTTATTTTCATTACTTTCGGTGACTGTTTCCTTGATGGTCGTTACGAAATAATTTTCTCCCCGTCGTAGTACCAAGTACCACAAGTGTGAGCAGTGCAAGTACCATCTCGGAGAGCACAACAAGTGTGACCACTCCAACAACGGTATCTGAATCCACGACCACCGTGACCAGTCAGACCACAACAACACCAACAACTGTGACGCCCACAACCAGTGAGTCGAGCACAAGTAAGTATCGTCCTAATGGTTTTGGTTGCCTTATAGTTGATGTAAGTACGATAATTTTGAACAATGTAAGCAATCCCTTAGAAATTAAACCATTCACGGTCTATAACCTGTTATGTGTACATTCGTGCAATATGTTGATATGAATGTGTCGTTAATGATATTAACGTTTCCTTCTGCATCGTTACAGAGACAAGAAGGACCCATTTGAAAATTCCACCCAAGTATATTGCGTGCCGATTGTGGAATCGTTAATTGCATCGTGTTCTCTTTATGTATTGATGTGGGATGTTTCCCCGGTAATGTTGACACTTATTTTATCCTCTGTGATAGGGTCAAGAAGCGGAAATTGGTGTATTCCGCCCGTGCCGATTTCCTTTCCTCTATTGTTGTGTTTATTGTGTTATGTGCTATGTGCTAGTGATCTTTGATGTTTACGTGAACATGTTAACGTTTGCTACCATCCAGTATTGGCGCCAAGTCCCGTCGGAGTGAGTGCAACGCACTAAAACCGGTGATGCCCGGGATAATGTTCTATGTTGATTGTCCGTGGCTTTTTGCATGACGATATTAACATTCATTTTTCCTCCACAGAAAGTACCATGGACCATGAGTTTGGGCATTCCAGTTCAACACGCACAATGTCGGCAGTAGCCATTTTGATCGCACTGTATTTCTTTCCCCTGATGTTTGATCTACTGTTTCATTGATGACGTTAATTTCTCCTTATCTCACCATTATAGTACCAAGTACCACCAGTGTGAGCAGTGCAAGCACCATCTCGGAGAGCACCACAAGTGTAACTACTCCAACAACACTCTCTGAATCTACGAGCACGGTGACCAGTCAGACCACAACAACACCGACAACTGTGACGGCCACAACCAGTGAGTCGAGCACAAGTAAGTACATGTCTATTGATATTAGTTGACTTTATTTATATGCAAACAACCACACGCGCGTTCAATAATTTCTGATGAATTTTACCAGTCTTTGCTTGTAACTTTTTCATCGCATTATACTCTTATTTTCATTACTTTCGGTGGCGGTTTTCTTGATGTTCGTAACGAAATAATGTTCTCCCCGTGGTAGTACCAAGTACCACCAGTGTGAGCAGTGCAAGTACCATCTCGGAGAGCACAACAAGTGTGACCACTCCAACAACGGTATCTGAATCCACGAGCACCGTGACCAGTCAGACCACAACAACACCAACAACTGTGACGCCCACAACCAGTGAGTCGAGCACAAGTAAGTATCGTCCTAATGGTTTTGGTTGCCTTATAGTTGATGTACGTACGATAATTCTGAACAATGTAAGCAACCCCTTAGAAATTAAACCATTCACCGTCTATAATCTGTTATGTGTACATGTGTGCAATATGTCGATATGAATGTGTCGTTAATGATATTAACGTTTCCTTCTGCATCGTTACAGAGACAAGAAGGACCTATTTGAAAATTCCATCCAAGTATATTGCGTGCCGATTGTGGAATCGTTAATTGCATCGTGTTCTCTTTATGTATTGATGTGGGGTGTTTCTCCGGTAATGTTGACTTTTGTTTTATCCTCTGTGATCGGGTCAAGAAGCGGAAATTGGTGTATTTCGCCCGTGCCGATTTTTTTTCCCCTATTATTATGTTTATTTTCTTTAATGTGCTATGTGTTAGTGATCTTTGATGTTTACGTGAACATGTTAACGTTTGCTCCCATCCAGTATTGGCGCCAAGTCCCGTCGGAGTGAGTGTAACGCACTAAAACCGGTGATGCCCGGGATAATGCTCTATGTTGATTGTCCGTGGCTTTTCACATGACGATATTAACATTCATTTTTCCTCGCAGAAAGTACCAGGGACCATGAGTTTGGGCATTCCAGTTCAACACGCACAATGTCGGCAGTAGCCATTTTGATCGCACTGTATTTCTTTCCCCTGATGTTTGATCTACTGTTTCATTGATGACGTTAATTTCTCCTTATCTCACCATTATAGTACCAAGTACCACCAGTGTGAGCAGTGCAAGCACCATCTCGGAGAGCACCACAAGTGTAACTACTCCAACAACACTCTCTGAATCTACGAGCACGGTGACCAGTCAGACCACAACAACACCGACAACTGTGACGGCCACAACCAGTGAGTCGAGCACAAGTAAGTACATGTCTATTGATATTCGTTGACTTTATTTATATGCAAACAACTATACGCGCGTTCAATCATTTCTGATGAATTTTACCAGTCTTTGCTTGTAACTTTTTCATCGCATTATACTCTTATTTTCATTACTTTCGGTGGCGGTTTTCTTGATGTTCGTAACGAAATAATGTTCTCCCCGTGGTAGTACCAAGTACCACCAGTGTGAGCAGTGCAAGTACCATCTCGGAGAGCACAACAAGTGTGACCACTCCAACAACGGTATCTGAATCCACGAGCACCGTGACCAGTCAGACCACAACAACACCAACAACTGTGACGCCCACAACCAGTGAGTCGAGCACAAGTAAGTATCGTCCTAATGGTTTTGGTTGCCTTATAGTTGATGTAAGTACGATAATTTTGAACAATGTAAGCAATCCCTTAGAAATTAAACCATTCACGGTCTATAACCTGTTATGTGTACATGCGTGCAATATGTTGATATGAATGTGTCGTTAATGATATTAACGTTTCCTTCTGCATCGTTACAGAGACAAGAAGGACCCATTTGAAAATTCCACCCAAGTATATTGCGTGCCGATTGTGGAATCGTTAATTGCATCGTGTTCTCTTTATGTATTGATGTGGGATGTTTCCCCGGTAATGTTGACACTTATTTTATCCTTTGTGATAGGGTCAAGAAGCGGAAATTGGTGTATTCCGCCCGTGCTGATTTTCTTTCCCCTATTATTGTGTTTATTGTGTTATGTGCTATGTGTTAGTGATCTTCGATGTTTACGTGAACATGTTAACGTTTGCTCCCATCCAGTATTGGCGCCAAGTCCCGTCGGAGTGAGTGTAACGCACTAAAACCGGTGATGCCCGGGATAATGCTCTATGTTGATTGTCCGTGGCTTTTTACATGACGATATTAACATTCATTTTTCCTCCACAGAAAGTACCATGTACCGTGAGTTTGGGCATTCCAGTTCAACACGCACAATGTCGGCAATAGCCATTTTGATCGCACTGTATTTCTTTCCCCTGATGTTTGATCTACTGTTTCATTGATGACGTTAATTTCTCCTTATCTCACCATTATAGTACCAAGTACCACCAGTGTGAGCAGTGCAAGCACCATCTCGGAGAGCACCACAAGTGTAACTACTCCAACAACACTCTCTGAATCTACGAGCACGGTGACCAGTCAGACCACAACAACACCGACAACTGTGACGGCCACAACCAGTGAGTCGAGCACAAGTAAGTACACGTCTATTGATATTCGTTGACTTTATTTATATGCAAACAACTATACGCGCGTTCAATCATTTCTGATGAATTCTACCAGTCTTTGCTTGTACATTTTTCATCGTATTATACTCTTATTTTCATTACTACCGGTGACTGTTTTCTTGATGGTCGTAACGAAATAACTTTCTCCCCGTGGTAGTACCAAGTACCACCAGTGTGAGCAGTGCAAGTACCATCTCGGAGAGCACAACAAGTGTGACCACTCCAACAACGGTATATGAATCCACGAGCACCGTGACCAGTCAGACCACAACAACACCAACAACTGTGACGCCCACAACCAGTGAGTCGAGCACAAGTAAGTATCGTCCTAATGGTTTTGGTTGCCTTATAGTTGATGTACGTACGATAATTCTGAACAATGTAAGCAACCCCTTAGAGATTAAACCATTCACCGTCTATAACCTGTTATGTGTACCTGTGTGCAATATGTCGATATGAATGTGTCGTTAATGATATTAACGTTTCCTTCTGCATCGTTACAGAGACAAGAAGGACCTATTTGAAAATTCCATCCAAGTATATTGCGTGCCGATTGTGGAATCATTAATTGCATCGTGTTCTCTTTATGTATTGATGTGGTCTGTTTCCCCGGTAATGTTGACACTTATGTTATCCTCTGTGATAGGGTCAAGAAGCGGAAATTGGTGTATTCCGCCCGTGCCGATTTCCTTTCCCCTACTATTGTGTTTATTGTGTTATGTGCTATGTGTTAGTGATCTTTGATGTTTACGTGAACATGTTAACGTTTGCTCCCATCCAGTGTTGGCGCCAAGTCCCGTCGGAATGAGTGTAACGCTCGAAAACCGGTGATGCCCGGGATAATGCTCATATGTTGATTGTCCGTGGCTTTTTACATGACGATATTAACATTCATTTTTCCTCCACAGAAAGTACCATGGACCATGAGTTTGGGCATTCCAGTTCAACACGCACAATGTCGGCAGTAGCCATTTTGATCGCACTGTATTTCTTTCCCCTGATGTTTGATCTACTGTTTCATTGATGACGTTAATTTCTCCTTATCTCACCATTATAGTACCAAGTACCACCAGTGTGAGCAGTGCAAGCACCATCTCGGAGAGCACCACAAGTGTAACTACTCCAACAACACTCTCTGAATCTACGAGCACGGTGACCAGTCAGACCACAACAACACCGACAACTGTGACGGCCACAACCAGTGAGTCTAGCACAAGTAAGTAATGTTTATTGATATTCGTTGACTTTATTTATATGCAAACAACTATACGCGCGTTCAATCATTTCTGATGAATTCTACCAGTCTTTGCTTGTACATTTTTCATCGCATTATACTCTTATTTTCATTACTACCGGTGACTGTTTTCTTGATGGTCGTAACGAAATAACTTTCTCCCCGTGGTAGTACCAAGTACCACCAGTGTGAGCAGTGCAAGTACCATCTCGGAGAGCACATCAAGTGTGACCACTCCAACAACGGTATCTGAATCCACGAGCACCGTGACCAGTCAGACCACAACAACACCAACAACTGTGACGCCCACAACCAGTGAGTCGAGCACAAGTAAGTATCGTCCTAATGGTTTTGGTTGCCTTATAGTTGATGTACGTACGATAATGCTGAACAATGTAAGCAACCCTTTAGAAATTAAACCATTCACTGTCTATAACCTGTTATGTGTACATGTGTGCAATATGTCGATATGAATGTGTCGTTAATGATATTAACGTTTCCTTCTGCATCGTTACAGAGACAAGAAGGACCCATTTGAAAATTCCACCCGAGTATATTGCGTGGCGATTGTGGAATCGTTAATTGCATCGTTTTCTCTTTATGTATTGATGTGGGGTGTTTCCCCGGTAATGTTGACACTTATTTTGTCCTCTGTGATAGGGTCAAGAAGCGGAAATTGGTGTATTCCGCCCGTGCCGATTTCCTTTCCTCTATTGTTGTGTTTATTGTGTTATGTGCTATGTGCTAGTGATCTTTGATGTTTACGTGAACATGTTAACGTTTGCTACCATCCAGTATTGGCGCCAAGTCCCGTCGGAGTGAGTGCAACGCACTAAAACCGGTGATGCCCGGGATAATGTTCTATGTTGATTGTCCGTGGCTTTTTACATGACGACATTAACATTCATTTTTCCTCCACAGAAAGTACCATGGACCATGAGTTTGGGCATTCCAGTTCAACACGCACAATGTCGGCAGTAGCCATTTTGATCGCACTGTATTTCTTTCCCCTGATGTTTGATCTACTGTTTCATTGATGACGTTAATTTCTCCTTATCTCACCATTATAGTACCAAGTACCACCAGTGTGAGCAGTGCAAGCACCATCTCGGAGAGCACCACAAGTGTAACTACTCCAACAACACTCTCTGAATCTACGAGCACGGTGACCAGTCAGACCACAACAACACCGACAACTGTGACGGCCACAACCAGTGAGTCGAGCACAAGTAAGTACATGTCTATTGATATTAGTTGACTTTATTTATATGCAAACAACCATACGCGCGTTCAATAATTTCTGATGAATTTTACCAGTCTTTGCTTGTAACTTTTTCATCGCATTATACTCTTATTTTCATTACTTTCGGTGGCGGTTTTCTTGATGTTCGTAACGAAATAATGTTCTCCCCGTGGTAGTACCAAGTACCACCAGTGTGAGCAGTGCAAGTACCATCTCGGAGAGCACAACAAGTGTGACCACTCCAACAACGGTATCTGAATCCACGAGCACCGTGACCAGTCAGACCACAACAACACCAACAACTGTGACGCCCACAACCAGTGAGTCGAGCACAAGTAAGTATCGTCCTAATGGTTTTGGTTGCCTTATAGTTGATGTACGTACGATAATTCTGAACAATGTAAGCAACCCCTTAGAAATTAAACCATTCACCGTCTATAACCTGTTATGTGTACATGTGTGCAATATGTCGATATGAATGTGTCGTTAATGATATTAACGTTTCCTTCTGCATCGTTACAGAGACAAGAAGGACCTATTTGAAAATTCCATCCAAGTATATTGCGTGCCGATTGTGGAATCGTTAATTGCATCGTGTTCTCTTTATGTATTGATGTGGGGTGTTTCTCCGGTAATGTTGACTTTTGTTTTATCCTCTGTGATCGGGTCAAGAAGCGGAAATTGGTGTATTTCGCCCGTGCCGATTTCCTTTCCCCTATTATTATGTTTATTTTCTTTAATGTGCTATGTGTTAGTGATCTTTGATGTTTACGTGAACATGTTAACGTTTGCTCCCATCCAGTATTGGCGCCAAGTCCCGTCGGAGTGAGTGTAACGCACTAAAACCGGTGATGCCCGGGATAATGCTCTATGTTGATTGTCCGTGGCTTTTCACATGACGATATTAACATTCATTTTTCCTCGCAGAAAGTACCAGGGACCATGAGTTTGGGCATTCCAGTTCAACACGCACAATGTCGGCAGTAGCCATTTTGATCGCACTGTATTTCTTTCCCCTGATGTTTGATCTACTGTTTCATTGATGACGTTAATTTCTCCTTATCTCACCATTATAGTACCAAGTACCACCAGTGTGAGCAGTGCAAGCACCATCTCGGAGAGCACCACAAGTGTAACTACTCCAACAACACTCTCTGAATCTACGAGCACGGTGACCAGTCAGACCACAACAACACCGACAACTGTGACGGCCACAACCAGTGAGTCGAGCACAAGTAAGTACATGTCTATTGATATTCGTTGACTTTATTTATATGCAAACAACTATACGCGCGTTCAATCATTTCTGATGAATTTTACCAGTCTTTGCTTGTAACTTTTTCATCGCATTATACTCTTATTTTCATTACTTTCGGTGGCGGTTTTCTTGATGTTCGTAACGAAATAATGTTCTCCCCGTGGTAGTACCAAGTACCACCAGTGTGAGCAGTGCAAGTACCATCTCGGAGAGCACAACAAGTGTGACCACTCCAACAACGGTATCTGAATCCACGAGCACCGTGACCAGTCAGACCACAACAACACCAACAACTGTGACGCCCACAACCAGTGAGTCGAGCACAAGTAAGTATCGTCCTAATGGTTTTGGTTGCCTTATAGTTGATGTAAGTACGATAATTTTGAACAATGTAAGCAATCCCTTAGAAATTAAACCATTCACGGTCTATAACCTGTTATGTGTACATGCGTGCAATATGTTGATATGAATGTGTCGTTAATGATATTAACGTTTCCTTCTGCATCGTTACAGAGAAAAGAAGGACCCATTTGAAAATTCCACCCAAGTATATTGCGTGCCGATTGTGGAATCGTTAATTGCATCGTGTTCTCTTTATGTATTGATGTGGGATGTTTCCCCGGTAATGTTGACACTTATTTTATCCTTTGTGATAGGGTCAAGAAGCGGAAATTGGTGTATTCCGCCCGTGCTGATTTTCTTTCCCCTATTATTGTGTTTATTGTGTTATGTGCTATGTGTTAGTGATCTTCGATGTTTACGTGAACATGTTAACGTTTGCTCCCATCCAGTATTGGCGCCAAGTCCCGTCGGAGTGAGTGTAACGCACTAAAACCGGTGATGCCCGGGATAATGCTCTATGTTGATTGTCCGTGGCTTTTTACATGACGATATTAACATTCATTTTTCCTCCACAGAAAGTACCATGTACCGTGAGTTTGGGCATTCCAGTTCAACACGCACAATGTCGGCAATAGCCATTTTGATCGCACTGTATTTCTTTCCCCTGATGTTTGATCTACTGTTTCATTGATGACGTTAATTTCTCCTTATCTCACCATTATAGTACCAAGTACCACCAGTGTGAGCAGTGCAAGCACCATCTCGGAGAGCACCACAAGTGTAACTACTCCAACAACACTCTCTGAATCTACGAGCACAGTGACCAGTCAGACCACAACAACACCGACAACTGTGACGGCCACAACCAGTGAGTCGAGCACAAGTAAGTACACGTCTATTGATATTCGTTGACTTTATTTATATGCAAACAACTATACGCGCGTTCAATCATTTCTGATGAATTCTACCAGTCTTTGCTTGTACATTTTTCATCGTATTATACTCTTATTTTCATTACTACCGGTGACTGTTTTCTTGATGGTCGTAACGAAATAACTTTCTCCCCGTGGTAGTACCAAGTACCACCAGTGTGAGCAGTGCAAGTACCATCTCGGAGAGCACAACAAGTGTGACCACTCCAACAACGGTATATGAATCCACGAGCACCGTGACCAGTCAGACCACAACAACACCAACAACTGTGACGCCCACAACCAGTGAGTCGAGCACAAGTAAGTATCGTCCTAATGGTTTTGGTTGCCTTATAGTTGATGTACGTACGATAATTCTGAACAATGTAAGCAACCCCTTAGAGATTAAACCATTCACCGTCTATAACCTGTTATGTGTACCTGTGTGCAATATGTCGATATGAATGTGTCGTTAATGATATTAACGTTTCCTTCTGCATCGTTACAGAGACAAGAAGGACCTATTTGAAAATTCCATCCAAGTATATTGCGTGCCGATTGTGGAATCATTAATTGCATCGTGTTCTCTTTATGTATTGATGTGGTCTGTTTCCCCGGTAATGTTGACACTTATGTTATCCTCTGTGATAGGGTCAAGAAGCGGAAATTGGTGTATTCCGCCCGTGCCGATTTCCTTTCCCCTACTATTGTGTTTATTGTGTTATGTGCTATGTGTTAGTGATCTTTGATGTTTACGTGAACATGTTAACGTTTGCTCCCATCCAGTGTTGGCGCCAAGTCCCGTCGGAATGAGTGTAACGCTCGAAAACCGGTGATGCCCGGGATAATGCTCATATGTTGATTGTCCGTGGCTTTTTACATGACGATATTAACATTCATTTTTCCTCCACAGAAAGTACCATGGACCATGAGTTTGGGCATTCCAGTTCAACACGCACAATGTCGGCAGTAGCCATTTTGATCGCACTGTATTTCTTTCCCCTGATGTTTGATCTACTGTTTCATTGATGACGTTAATTTCTCCTTATCTCACCATTATAGTACCAAGTACCACCAGTGTGAGCAGTGCAAGCACCATCTCGGAGAGCACCACAAGTGTAACTACTCCAACAACACTCTCTGAATCTACGAGCACGGTGACCAGTCAGACCACAACAACACCGACAACTGTGACGGCCACAACCAGTGAGTCTAGCACAAGTAAGTAATGTTTATTGATATTCGTTGACTTTATTTATATGCAAACAACTATACGCGCGTTCAATCATTTCTGATGAATTCTACCAGTCTTTGCTTGTACATTTTTCATCGCATTATACTCTTATTTTCATTACTACCGGTGACTGTTTTCTTGATGGTCGTAACGAAATAACTTTCTCCCCGTGGTAGTACCAAGTACCACCAGTGTGAGCAGTGCAAGTACCATCTCGGAGAGCACAACAAGTGTGACCACTCCAACAACGGTATCTGAATCCACGAGCACCGTGACCAGTCAGACCACAACAACACCAACAACTGTGACGCCCACAACCAGTGAGTCGAGCACAAGTAAGTATCGTCCTAATGGTTTTGGTTGCCTTATAGTTGATGTACGCACGATAATGCTGAACAATGTAAGCAACCCTTTAGAAATTAAACCATTCACTGTCTATAACCTGTTATGTGTACATGTGTGCAATATGTCGATATGAATGTGTCGTTAATGATATTAACGTTTCCTTCTGCATCGTTACAGAGACAAGAAGGACCCATTTGAAAATTCCACCCGAGTATATTGCGTGGCGATTGTGGAATCGTTAATTGCATCGTTTTCTCTTTATGTATTGATGTGGGGTGTTTCCCCGGTAATGTTGACACTTATTTTGTCCTCTGTGATAGGGTCAAGAAGCGGAAATTGGTGTATTCCGCCCGTGCCGATTTCCTTTCCTCTATTGTTGTGTTTATTGTGTTATGTGCTATGTGCTAGTGATCTTTGATGTTTACGTGAACATGTTAACGTTTGCTACCATCCAGTATTGGCGCCAAGTCCCGTCGGAGTGAGTGCAACGCACTAAAACCGGTGATGCCCGGGATAATGTTCTATGTTGATTGTCCGTGGCTTTTTACATGACGACATTAACATTCATTTTTCCTCCACAGAAAGTACCATGGACCATGAGTTTGGGCATTCCAGTTCAACACGCACAATGTCGGCAGTAGCCATTTTGATCGCACTGTATTTCTTTCCCCTGATGTTTGATCTACTGTTTCATTGATGACGTTAATTTCTCCTTATCTCACCATTATAGTACCAAGTACCACCAGTGTGAGCAGTGCAAGCACCATCTCGGAGAGCACCACAAGTGTAACTACTCCAACAACACTCTCTGAATCTACGAGCACGGTGACCAGTCAGACCACAACAACACCGACAACTGTGACGGCCACAACCAGTGAGTCGAGCACAAGTAAGTACATGTCTATTGATATTAGTTGACTTTATTTATATGCAAACAACCATACGCGCGTTCAATAATTTCTGATGAATTTTACCAGTCTTTGCTTGTAACTTTTTCATCGCATTATACTCTTATTTTCATTACTTTCGGTGGCGGTTTTCTTGATGGTCGTAACGAAATAATGTTCTCCCCGTGGTAGTACCAAGTACCACCAGTGTGAGCAGTGCAAGTACCATCTCGGAGAGCACAACAAGTGTGACCACTCCAACAACGGTATCTGAATCCACGAGCACCGTGACCAGTCAGACCACAACAACACCAGCAACTGTGACGCCCACAACCAGTGAGTCGAGCACAAGTAAGTATCGTCCTAATGGTTTTGGTTGCCTTATAGTTGATGTACGTACGATAATTCTGAACAATGTAAGCAACCCCTTAGAAATTAAACCATTCACCGTCTATAACCTGTTATGTGTACATGTGTGCAATATGTCGATATGAATGTGTCGTTAATGATATTAACGTTTCCTTCTGCATCGTTACAGAGACAAGAAGGACCTATTTGAAAATTCCATCCAAGTATATTGCGTGCCGATTGTGGAATCGTTAATTGCATCGTGTTCTCTTTATGTATTGATGTGGGGTGTTTCTCCGGTAATGTTGACACTTGTTTTATCCTCTGTGATAGGGTCAAGAAGCGGAAATTGGTGTATTTCGCCTGTGCCGATTTCCTTTCCACTATTATTATGTTTATTTTCTTTAATGTGCTATGTGTTAGTGATCTTTTATGTTTACGTGAACATGTTAACGTTTGCTCCCATCCAGTATTGGCGCCAAGTCCCGTCGGAGTGAGTGTAACGCACTAAAACCGGTGATGCCCGGGATAATGCTCTATGTTGATTGTCCGTGGCTTTTCACATGACGATATTAACATTCATTTTTCCTCGCAGAAAGTACCAGGGACCATGAGTTTGGGCATTCCAGTTCAACACGCACAATGTCGGCAGTAGCCATTTTGATCGCACTGTATTTCTTTCCCCTGATGTTTGATCTACTGTTTCATTGATGACGTTAATTTCTCCTTATCTCACCATTATAGTACCAAGTACCACCAGTGTGAGCAGTGCAAGCACCATCTCGGAGAGCACCACAAGTGTAACTACTCCAACAACACTCTCTGAATCTACGAGCACGGTGACCAGTCAGACCACAACAACACCGACAACTGTGACGGCCACAACCAGTGAGTCGAGCACAAGTAAGTACATGTCTATTGATATTCGTTGACTTTATTTATATGCAAACAACTATACGCGCGTTCAATCATTTCTGATGAATTTTACCAGTCTTTGCTTGTAACTTTTTCATCGCATTATACTCTTATTTTCATTACTTTCGGTGGCGGTTTTCTTGATGTTCGTAACGAAATAATGTTCTCCCCGTGGTAGTACCAAGTACCACCAGTGTGAGCAGTGCAAGTACCATCTCGGAGAGCACAACAAGTGTGACCACTCCAACAACGGTATCTGAATCCACGAGCACCGTGACCAGTCAGACCACAACAACACCAACAACTGTGACGCCCACAACCAGTGAGTCGAGCACAAGTAAGTAACGTCCTAATGGTTTTGGTTGCCTTATAGTTGATGTACGTACGATAATTCTGAACAATGTAAGCAACCCCTTAGAAATTAAACCATTCACCGTCTATAACCTGTTATGTGTACATGTGTGCAATATGTCAATATGAATGTGTCGTTAATGATATTAACGTTTCCTTCTGCATCGTTACAGATACAAGAAGGACCTATTTGAAAATTCCATCCAAGTATATTGCGTGCCGATTGTGGAATCGTTACTTGCATCGTGTTCTCTTTATGTATTGATGTGGGGTGTTTCTCCGGTAATGTTGACACTTGTTTTATCCTCTGTGATAGGGTCAAGAAGCGGAAATTGGTGTATTTTGCTCGTGCCGATTTCCTTTCCCCTATTATTATGTTTATTGTGTTTAATGTGCTATGTGTTAGTGATCTTTGATGTTTACGTGAACATGTTAACGTTTGCTCCCATCCAGTATTGGCGCCAAGTCCCGTCGGAGTGAGTGTAACGCACTAAAACCGGTGATGCCCGGGATAATGCTATATGTTGATTGTCCGTGGCTTTTTACATGACGATATTAACATTCATTTTTCCTCCACAGAAAGTATCATGGACCATGATATTGGGCATTCCAGTTCAACACGCACAATGTCGGCAGTAGCCATTTTGATCGCACTGTGATTCTTTCCCCTGATGTTTGATCTACTGTTTCATTGATGACGTTAATTTCTTATCTCACCATTATAGTACCAAGTACCACCAGTGTGAGCAGTGCAAGCACCATCTCGGAGAGCACCACAAGTGTAACTACTCCAACAACACTCTCTGAATCTACGAGCACGGTGACCAGTCAGACCACAACAACACCGACAACTGTGACGGCCACAACCAGTGAGTCGAGCACAAGTAAGTACATTATTGATATTCGTTGACTTTATTTATATGCCAACAACTATACGCGCGTTCAATCATTTCTGATGAATTTTACCAGTCTTTGCTTGTAACTTTTTCATCGCATTATACTCTTATTTTCATTACTTTCGGTGACGGTTTTCTTGATGGTCGTAACGAAATAATGTTCTCCCCGTGGTAGTACCAAGTACCACCAGTGTGAGCAGTGCAAGTACCATCTCGGAGAGCACAACAAGTGTGACCACTCCAACAACGGTATCTGAATCCACGAGCACGGTGACCAGTCAGACCACAACAACACCGACAACTGTGACGCCCACAACCAGTGAGTCGAGCACAAGTAAGTATCGTCCTAATGGTTTTGGTTGCCTTATAGTTGATGTACGTACGATAATGCTGAACAATGTAAGCAACCCCTTAGAAATTAAACCATTCACCGTCTATAACCTGTTATGTGTACATGTGTGCAATATGTCGATATGAATGTGTCGTTAATGATATTAACGTTTCCTTCTGCATCGTTACAGAGACAAGAAGGACCCATTTGAAAATTCCACCCAAGTATATTGCGTGTCGACTGTGGAATCGTTAATTGCATCGTGTTCTTTTTACGTATTGATGTGGGGTGTTTCCACGGTAATGTTGACACTTATTTTATCCTCTGTGATAGGGTCAAGAAGCGGAAATTGGTGTATTCCGCCCGTGCCGATTTCCTCTCCCCTATTATTGTGTTTATTGTGTTATGTGCTATGTGTTAGTGATCTTTGATGTTTACGTGAACATGTTAACGTTTGCTACCATCCAGTATTGGCGCCAAGTCCCGTCGGAGTGAGTGCAACGCACTAAAACAGGTGATGCCCGGGATAATGCTCTATGTTGATTGTCCGTGGCTTTTTACATGACGATATTAACATTCATTTTTCCTCCACAGAAAGTACCATGGACCATGAGTTTGGGCATTCCAGTTCAACACGCACAATGTCGGCAGTAGCCAGTTTGATCGCACTGTATTTCTTTCCCCTGATGTTTGATCTACTGTTTCATTGATGACGTTAATTTATCCTTATCTCACCATTATAGTACCAAGTACCACCAGTGTGAGCAGTGCAAGCACCATCTCGGAGAGCACCACAAGTGTAACTACTCCAACAACACTCTCTGAATCTACGAGCACGGTGACCAGTCAGACCACAACAACACCGACAACTGTGACGGCCACAACCAGTGAGTCGAGCACAAGTAAGTACATGTCTATTGATATTCGTTGACTTTATTTATATGCAAACAACTATACGCGCGTCCAATCATTTCTGATGAATTTTACCAGTCTTTGCTTGTAACTTTTTCATCGCATTATACTCTTATTTTCATTACTTTCGGTGACGGTTTCCTTGATGGTCGTAACGAAATAATGTTCTCCCCGTGGTAGCACCAAGTACCACCAGTGTGAGCAGTGCAAGTACCATCTCGGAGAGCACAACAAGTGTGACCACTCCAACAACGGTATCTGAATCCACGAGCACCGTGACCAGTCAGACCACAACAACACCAACAACTGTGACGCCCACAACCAGTGAGTCGAGCACAAGTAAGTATCGTCCTAATGGTTTTGGTTGCCTTATAGTTGATGTACGTACGATAATGCTGAACAATGTAAGCAACCCCTTAGAAATTAAACCATTCACTGTCTATAACCTGTTATGTGTAAATGCGTGCAATATGTCGATATGAATGTGTCGTTAATGATATTAACGTTTCCTTCTGCATCGTTACAGAGACAAGAAGGACCCATTTGAAAATTCCACCTAAGTATATTGCGTGTCGACTGTGGAATCGTTAATTGCATCGTGTTCTCTTTACGTATTGATGTGGGGTGTTTCCCCGGTAATGTTGACACTTATTTTATCCTCTGTGATAAGGTCAAGAAGCGGAAATTGGTGTATTCCGCCCGTGCCGATTTCCTTTCCCCTACTATTGTGTTTCTTGTGTTATGTGCTATGTGTTAGTGATCTTTGATGTTTACGTGAACATGTTAACGTTTGCTCCCATCCAGTATTGGCGCCAAGTCCCGTCGGAATGAGTGTAACGCTCGAAAACCGGTGATGCCCGGGATAATGCTCATATGTTGATTGTCCGTGGCTTTTTACATGACGATATTAACATTCATTTTTCCTCCACAGAAAGTACCATGGACCACGAGTTTGGGCATTCCAGTTCAACAGGCACAATGTCGGCAGTAGCCATTTTGATCGCACTGTATTTCTTTCCCCTGATGTTTGATCTGCTCTTTCATTGATGACGTTAATTTCTCCTTATCTCACCATTATAGTACCAAGTACCACCAGTGTGAGCAGTGCAAGCACCATCTCGGAGAGCACCACAAGTGTAACTACTCCAACAACACTCTCTGAATCTACGAGCACGGTGACCAGTCAGACCACAACAACACCGACAACTGTGACGGCCACAACCAGTGAGTCGAGCACAAGTAAGTAATGTTTATTGATATTCGTTGACTTTATTTATATGCAAACAACTATACGCGCGTTCAATCATTTCTGATGAATTCTACCAGTCTTTGCTTGTACATTTTTCATCGCATTATACTCTTATTTTCATTACTTTCGGTGACGGTTTTCTTGATGTTTGTAACGAAATAATGTTCTCCCCGTGGTAGTACCAAGTACCACCAGTGTGAGCAGTGCAAGTACCATCTCGGAGAGCACAACAAGTGTGACCACTCCAACAACGGTATCTGAATCCACGAGCACCGTGACCAGTCAGACCACAACAACACCAACAACTGTGACGCCCACAACCAGTGAGTCGAGCACAAGTAAGTATCGTCCTAATGGTGTTGGTTGCCTTATAGTTGATGTACGTACGATAATGCTGAACAATGTAAGCAACCCCTTAGAAATTAAACCATTCACCGTCTATAACCTGTTATGTGTACATGTGTGCAATATGTCGATATGAATGTGTCGTTAATGATATTAACGTTTCCTTCTGCATCGTTACAGAGACAAGAAGGACCCATTTGAAAATTCCACCCGAGTATATTGCGTGGCGATTGTGGAATCGTTAATTGCATCGTTTTCTCTTTATGTATTGATGTGGGGTGTTTCCCCGGTAATGTTGACACTTATTTTATCCCCTGTGATAGGGTCAAGAAGCGGAAATTGGTGTATTCCGCCCGTGCCGATTTCCTTTCCTCTATTGTTGTGTTTATTGTGTTATGTGCTATGTGCTAGTGATCTTTGATGTTTACGTGAACATGTTAACGTTTGCTACCATCCAGTATTGGCGCCAAGTCCCGTCGGAGTGAGTGCAACGCACTAAAACAGGTGATGCCCGGGATAATGCTCTATGTTCATTGTCCGTGGCTTTTTACATGACGATATTAACATTCATTTTTCCTCCACAGAAAGTACCATGGACCATGAGTTTGGGCATTCCAGTTCAACACGCACAATGTCGGCAGTAGCCATTTTGATCGCACTGTATTTCTTTCCCCTGATGTTTGATCTACTGTTTCATTGATGACGTTAATTTCTCCTTATCTCACCATTATAGTACCAAGTACCACCAGTGTGAGCAGTGCAAGCACCATCTCGGAGAGCACCACAAGTGTAACTACTCCAACAACACTATCTGAATCTACGAGCACGGTGACCAGTCAGACCACAACAACACCGACAACTGTGACGGCCACAACCAGTGAGTCGAGCACAAGTAAGTACATTATTGATATTCGTTGACTTTATTTATATGCAAACAACTATACGCGCGTTCAATCATTTCTGATGAATTTTACCAGTCTTTGCTTGTAACTTTTTCATCGCATTATACTCTTATTTTCATTACTTTCGGTGACGGTTTTCTTGATGGTCGTAACGAAATAATGTTCTCCCCGTGGTAGTACCAAGTACCACCAGTGTGAGCAGTGCAAGTACCATCTCGGAGAGCACAACAAGTGTGACCACTCCAACAACGGTATCTGAATCCACGAGCACCGTGACCAGTCAGACCACAACAACACCAACAACTGTGACGCCCACAACCAGTGAGTCGAGCACAAGTAAGTATCGTCCTAATGGTTTTGGTTGCCTTATAGTTGATGTACGTACGATAATGCTGAACAATGTAAGCAACCCCTTAGAAATTAAACCATTCACCGTCTATAACCTGTTATGTGTACATGTGTGCAATAGGTCGATATGAATGTGTCGTTAATGATATTAACGTTTCCTTCTGCATCGTTACATAGACAAGAAGGACCCATTTGAAAATTCCACCCAAGTATATTGCGTGTCGACTGTGGAATCGTTAATTGCATCGTGTTCTCTTTACGTATTGATGTGGGGTGTTTCCACGGTAATGTTGACACTTATTTTATCCTCTGTGATAGGGTCAAGAAGCGGAAATTGGTGTATTCCGCCCGTGCCGATTTCCTCTCCCCTATTATTGTGTTTATTGTGTTATGTGCTATGTGTTAGTGATCTTTGATGTTTACGTGAACATGTTAACGTTTGCTACCATCCAGTATTGGCGCCAAGTCCCGTCGGAGTGAGTGCAACGCACTAAAACAGGTGATGCCCGGGATAATGCTCTATGTTGATTGTCCGTGGCTTTTTACATGACGATATTAACATTCATTTTTCCTCCACAGAAAGTACCATGGACCATGAGTTTGGGCATTCCAGTTCAACACGCACAATGTCGGCAGTAGCCAGTTTGATCGCACTGTATTTCTTTCCCCTGATGTTTGATCTACTGTTTCATTGATGACGTTAATTTATCCTTATCTCACCATTATAGTACCAAGTACCACCAGTGTGAGCAGTGCAAGCACCATCTCGGAGAGCACCACAAGTGTAACTACTCCAACAACACTCTCTGAATCTACGAGCACGGTGACCAGTCAGACCACAACAACACCGACAACTGTGACGGCCACAACCAGTGAGTCGAGCACAAGTAAGTACATGTCTATTGATATTCGTTGACTTTATTTATATGCAAACAACTATACGCGCGTCCAATCATTTCTGATGAATTTTACCAGTCTTTGCTTGTAACTTTTTCATCGCATTATACTCTTATTTTCATTACTTTCGGTGACGGTTTCCTTGATGGTCGTAACGAAATAATGTTCTCCCCGTGGTAGCACCAAGTACCACCAGTGTGAGCAGTGCAAGTACCATCTCGGAGAGCACAACAAGTGTGACCACTCCAACAACGGTATCTGAATCCACGAGCACCGTGACCAGTCAGACCACAACAACACCAACAACTGTGACGCCCACAACCAGTGAGTCGAGCACAAGTAAGTATCGTCCTAATGGTTTTGGTTGCCTTATAGTTGATGTACGTACGATAATGCTGAACAATGTAAGCAACCCCTTAGAAATTAAACCATTCACTGTCTATAACCTGTTATGTGTAAATGCGTGCAATATGTCGATATGAATGTGTCGTTAATGATATTAACGTTTCCTTCTGCATCGTTACAGAGACAAGAAGGACCCATTTGAAAATTCCACCCAAGTATATTGCGTGTCGACTGTGGAATCGTTAATTGCATCGTGTTCTCTTTACGTATTGATGTGGGGTGTTTCCCCGGTAATGTTGACACTTATTTTATCCTCTGTGATAAGGTCAAGAAGCGGAAATTGGTGTATTCCGCCCGTGCCGATTTCCTTTCCCCTACTATTGTGTTTCTTGTGTTATGTGCTATGTGTTAGTGATCTTTGATGTTTACGTGAACATGTTAACGTTTGCTCCCATCCAGTATTGGCGCCAAGTCCCGTCGGAATGAGTGTAACGCTCGAAAACCGGTGATGCCCGGGATAATGCTCATATGTTGATTGTCCGTGGCTTTTTACATGACGATATTAACATTCATTTTTCCTCCACAGAAAGTACCATGGACCACGAGTTTGGGCATTCCAGTTCAACAGGCACAATGTCGGCAGTAGCCATTTTGATCGCACTGTATTTCTTTCCCCTGATGTTTGATCTGCTCTTTCATTGATGACGTTAATTTCTCCTTATCTCACCATTATAGTACCAAGTACCACCAGTGTGAGCAGTGCAAGCACCATCTCGGAGAGCACCACAAGTGTAACTACTCCAACAACACTCTCTGAATCTACGAGCACGGTGACCAGTCAGACCACAACAACACCGACAACTGTGACGGCCACAACCAGTGAGTCGAGCACAAGTAAGTAATGTTTATTGATATTCGTTGACTTTATTTATATGCAAACAACTATACGCGCGTTCAATCATTTCTGATGAATTCTACCAGTCTTTGCTTGTACATTTTTCATCGCATTATACTCTTATTTTCATTACTTTCGGTGACGGTTTTCTTGATGTTTGTAACGAAATAATGTTCTCCCCGTGGTAGTACCAAGTACCACCAGTGTGAGCAGTGCAAGTACCATCTCGGAGAGCACAACAAGTGTGACCACTCCAACAACGGTATCTGAATCCACGAGCACCGTGACCAGTCAGACCACAACAACACCAACAACTGTGACGCCCACAACCAGTGAGTCGAGCACAAGTAAGTATCGTCCTAATGGTGTTGGTTGCCTTATAGTTGATGTACGTACGATAATGCTGAACAATGTAAGCAACCCCTTAGAAATTAAACCATTCACCGTCTATAACCTGTTATGTGTACATGTGTGCAATATGTCGATATGAATGTGTCGTTAATGATATTAACGTTTCCTTCTGCATCGTTACAGAGACAAGAAGGACCCATTTGAAAATTCCACCCGAGTATATTGCGTGGCGATTGTGGAATCGTTAATTGCATCGTTTTCTCTTTATGTATTGATGTGGGGTGTTTCCCCGGTAATGTTGACACTTATTTTATCCCCTGTGATAGGGTCAAGAAGCGGAAATTGGTGTATTCCGCCCGTGCCGATTTCCTTTCCTCTATTGTTGTGTTTATTGTGTTATGTGCTATGTGCTAGTGATCTTTGATGTTTACGTGAACATGTTAACGTTTGCTACCATCCAGTATTGGCGCCAAGTCCCGTCGGAGTGAGTGCAACGCACTAAAACAGGTGATGCCCGGGATAATGCTCTATGTTCATTGTCCGTGGCTTTTTACATGACGATATTAACATTCATTTTTCCTCCACAGAAAGTACCATGGACCATGAGTTTGGGCATTCCAGTTCAACACGCACAATGTCGGCAGTAGCCATTTTGATCGCACTGTATTTCTTTCCCCTGATGTTTGATCTACTGTTTCATTGATGACGTTAATTTCTCCTTATCTCACCATTATAGTACCAAGTACCACCAGTGTGAGCAGTGCAAGCACCATCTCGGAGAGCACCACAAGTGTAACTACTCCAACAACACTATCTGAATCTACGAGCACGGTGACCAGTCAGACCACAACAACACCGACAACTGTGACGGCCACAACCAGTGAGTCGAGCACAAGTAAGTACATTATTGATATTCGTTGACTTTATTTATATGCAAACAACTATACGCGCGTTCAATCATTTCTGATGAATTTTACCAGTCTTTGCTTGTAACTTTTTCATCGCATTATACTCTTATTTTCATTACTTTCGGTGACGGTTTTCTTGATGTTTGTAACGAAATAATGTTCTCCCCGTGGTAGTACCAAGTACCACCAGTGTGAGCAGTGCAAGTACCATCTCGGAGAGCACAACAAGTGTGACCACTCCAACAACGGTATCTGAATCCACGAGCACCGTGACCAGTCAGACCACAACAACACCAACAACTGTGACGCCCACAACCAGTGAGTCGAGCACAAGTAAGTATCGTCCTAATGGTGTTGGTTGCCTTATAGTTGATGTACGTACGATAATGCTGAACAATGTAAGCAACCCCTTAGAAATTAAACCATTCACCGTCTATAACCTGTTATGTGTACATGTGTGCAATATGTCGATATGAATGTGTCGTTAATGATATTAACGTTTCCTTCTGCATCGTTACAGAGACAAGAAGGACCCATTTGAAAATTCCACCCGAGTATATTGCGTGGCGATTGTGGAATCGTTAATTGCATCGTTTTCTCTTTATGTATTGATGTGGGGTGTTTCCCCGGTAATGTTGACACTTATTTTATCCCCTGTGATAGGGTCAAGAAGCGGAAATTGGTGTATTCCGCCCGTGCCGATTTCCTTTCCTCTATTGTTGTGTTTATTGTGTTATGTGCTATGTGCTAGTGATCTTTGATGTTTACGTGAACATGTTAACGTTTGCTACCATCCAGTATTGGCGCCAAGTCCCGTCGGAGTGAGTGCAACGCACTAAAACAGGTGATGCCCGGGATAATGCTCTATGTTCATTGTCCGTGGCTTTTTACATGACGATATTAACATTCATTTTTCCTCCACAGAAAGTACCATGGACCATGAGTTTGGGCATTCCAGTTCAACACGCACAATGTCGGCAGTAGCCATTTTGATCGCACTGTATTTCTTTCCCCTGATGTTTGATCTACTGTTTCATTGATGACGTTAATTTCTCCTTATCTCACCATTATAGTACCAAGTACCACCAGTGTGAGCAGTGCAAGCACCATCTCGGAGAGCACCACAAGTGTAACTACTCCAACAACACTATCTGAATCTACGAGCACGGTGACCAGTCAGACCACAACAACACCGACAACTGTGACGGCCACAACCAGTGAGTCGAGCACAAGTAAGTACATTATTGATATTCGTTGACTTTATTTATATGCAAACAACTATACGCGCGTTCAATCATTTCTGATGAATTTTACCAGTCTTTGCTTGTAACTTTTTCATCGCATTATACTCTTATTTTCATTACTTTCGGTGACGGTTTTCTTGATGGTCGTAACGAAATAATGTTCTCCCCGTGGTAGTACCAAGTACCACCAGTGTGAGCAGTGCAAGTACCATCTCGGAGAGCACAACAAGTGTGACCACTCCAACAACGGTATCTGAATCCACGAGCACCGTGACCAGTCAGACCACAACAACACCAACAACTGTGACGCCCACAACCAGTGAGTCGAGCACAAGTAAGTATCGTCCTAATGGTTTTGGTTGCCTTATAGTTGATGTACGTACGATAATGCTGAACAATGTAAGCAACCCCTTAGAAATTAAACCATTCACCGTCTATAACCTGTTATGTGTACATGTGTGCAATAGGTCGATATGAATGTGTCGTTAATGATATTAACGTTTCCTTCTGCATCGTTACATAGACAAGAAGGACCCATTTGAAAATTCCACCCAAGTATATTGCGTGTCGACTGTGGAATCGTTAATTGCATCGTGTTCTCTTTACGTATTGATGTGGGGTGTTTCCACGGTAATGTTGACACTTATTTTATCCTCTGTGATAGGGTCAAGAAGCGGAAATTGGTGTATTCCGCCCGTGCCGATTTCCTCTCCCCTATTATTGTGTTTATTGTGTTATGTGCTATGTGTTAGTGATCTTTGATGTTTACGTGAACATGTTAACGTTTGCTACCATCCAGTATTGGCGCCAAGTCCCGTCGGAGTGAGTGCAACGCACTAAAACAGGTGATGCCCGGGATAATGCTCTATGTTGATTGTCCGTGGCTTTTTACATGACGATATTAACATTCATTTTTCCTCCACAGAAAGTACCATGGACCATGAGTTTGGGCATTCCAGTTCAACACGCACAATGTCGGCAGTAGCCAGTTTGATCGCACTGTATTTCTTTCCCCTGATGTTTGATCTACTGTTTCATTGATGACGTTAATTTATCCTTATCTCACCATTATAGTACCAAGTACCACCAGTGTGAGCAGTGCAAGCACCATCTCGGAGAGCACCACAAGTGTAACTACTCCAACAACACTCTCTGAATCTACGAGCACGGTGACCAGTCAGACCACAACAACACCGACAACTGTGACGGCCACAACCAGTGAGTCGAGCACAAGTAAGTACATGTCTATTGATATTCGTTGACTTTATTTATATGCAAACAACTATACGCGCGTTCAATCATTTCTGATGAATTTTACCAGTCTTTGCTTGTAACTTTTTCATCGCATTATACTCTTATTTTCATTACTTTCGGTGACGGTTTCCTTGATGGTCGTAACGAAATAATGTTCTCCCCGTGGTAGCACCAAGTACCACCAGTGTGAGCAGTGCAAGTACCATCTCGGAGAGCACAACAAGTGTGACCACTCCAACAACGGTATCTGAATCCACGAGCACCGTGACCAGTCAGACCACAACAACACCAACAACTGTGACGCCCACAACCAGTGAGTCGAGCACAAGTAAGTATCGTCCTAATGGTTTTGGTTGCCTTATAGTTGATGTACGTACGATAATGCTGAACAATGTAAGCAACCCCTTAGAAATTAAACCATTCACCGTCTATAACCTGTTATGTGTAAATGCGTGCAATATGTCGATATGAATGTGTCGTTAATGATATTAACGTTTCCTTCTGCATCGTTACAGAGACAAGAAGGACCCATTTGAAAATTCCACCCAAGTATATTGCGTGTCGACTGTGGAATCGTTAATTGCATCGTGTTCTCTTTACGTATTGATGTGGGGTGTTTCCCCGGTAATGTTGACACTTATTTTATCCTCTGTGATAAGGTCAAGAAGCGGAAATTGGTGTATTCCGCCCGTGCCGATTTCCTTTCCCCTACTTTTGTGTTTCTTGTGTTATGTGCTATGTGTTAGTGATCTTTGATGTTTACGTGAACATGTTAACGTTTGCTCCCATCCAGTATTGGCGCCAAGTCCCGTCGGAATGAGTGTAACGCTCGAAAACCGGTGATGCCCGGGATAATGCTCATATGTTGATTGTCCGTGGCTTTTTACATGACGATATTAACATTCATTTTTCCTCCACAGAAAGTACCATGGACCACGAGTTTGGGCATTCCAGTTCAACAGGCACAATGTCGGCAGTAGCCATTTTGATCGCACTGTATTTCTTTCCCCTGATGTTTGATCTGCTCTTTCATTGATGACGTTAATTTCTCCTTATCTCACCATTATAGTACCAAGTACCACCAGTGTGAGCAGTGCAAGCACCATCTCGGAGAGCACCACAAGTGTAACTACTCCAACAACACTCTCTGAATCTACGAGCACGGTGACCAGTCAGACCACAACAACACCGACAACTGTGACGGCCACAACCAGTGAGTCGAGCACAAGTAAGTAATGTTTATTGATATTCGTTGACTTTATTTATATGCAAACAACTATACGCGCGTTCAATCATTTCTGATGAATTCTACCAGTCTTTGCTTGTACATTTTTCATCGCATTATACTCTTATTTTCATTACTTTCGGTGACGGTTTTCTTGATGTTTGTAACGAAATAATGTTCTCCCCGTGGTAGTACCAAGTACCACCAGTGTGAGCAGTGCAAGTACCATCTCGGAGAGCACAACAAGTGTGACCACTCCAACAACGATATCTGAATCCACGAGCACCGTGACCAGTCAGACCACAACAACACCAACAACTGTGACGCCCACAACCAGTGAGTCGAGCACAAGTAAGTATCGTCCTAATGGTGTTGGTTGCCTTATAGTTGATGTACGTACGATAATGCTGAACAATGTAAGCAACCCCTTAGAAATTAAACCATTCACCGTCTATAACCTGTTATGTGTACATGTGTGCAATATGTCGATATGAATGTGTCGTTAATGATATTAACGTTTCCTTCTGCATCGTTACAGAGACAAGAAGGACCCATTTGAAAATTCCACCCGAGTATATTGCGTGGCGATTGTGGAATCGTTAATTGCATCGTTTTCTCTTTATGTATTGATGTGGGGTGTTTCCCCGGTAATGTTGACACTTATTTTATCCCCTGTGATAGGGTCAAGAAGCGGAAATTGGTGTATTCCGCCCGTGCCGATTTCCTTTCCTCTATTGTTGTGTTTATTGTGTTATGTGCTATGTGCTAGTGATCTTTGATGTTTACGTGAACATGTTAACGTTTGCTACCATCCAGTATTGGCGCCAAGTCCCGTCGGAGTGAGTGCAACGCACTAAAACAGGTGATGCCCGGGATAATGCTCTATGTTCATTGTCCGTGGCTTTTTACATGACGATATTAACATTCATTTTTCCTCCACAGAAAGTACCATGGACCATGAGTTTGGGCATTCCAGTTCAACACGCACAATGTCGGCAGTAGCCATTTTGATCGCACTGTATTTCTTTCCCCTGATGTTTGATCTACTGTTTCATTGATGACGTTAATTTCTCCTTATCTCACCATTATAGTACCAAGTACCACCAGTGTGAGCAGTGCAAGCACCATCTCGGAGAGCACCACAAGTGTAACTACTCCAACAACACTATCTGAATCTCCGAGCACGGTGACCAGTCAGACCACAACAACACCGACAACTGTGACGGCCACAACCAGTGAGTCGAGCACAAGTAAGTACATTATTGATATTCGTTGACTTTATTTATATGCAAACAACTATACGCGCGTTCAATCATTTCTGATGAATTTTACCAGTCTTTGCTTGTAACTTTTTCATCGCATTATACTCTTATTTTCATTACTTTCGGTGACGGTTTTCTTGATGGTCGTAACGAAATAATGTTCTCCCCGTGGTAGTACCAAGTACCACCAGTGTGAGCAGTGCAAGTACCATCTCGGAGAGCACAACAAGTGTGACCACTCCAACAACGGTATCTGAATCCACGAGCACCGTGACCAGTCAGACCACAACAACACCAACAACTGTGACGCCCACAACCAGTGAGTCGAGCACAAGTAAGTATCGTCCTAATGGTTTTGGTTGCCTTATAGTTGATGTACGTACGATAATGCTGAACAATGTAAGCAACCCCTTAGAAATTAAACCATTCACCGTCTATAACCTGTTATGTGTACATGTGTGCAATAGGTCGATATGAATGTGTCGTTAATGATATTAACGTTTCCTTCTGCATCGTTACAGAGACAAGAAGGACCCATTTGAAAATTCCACCCGAGTATATTGCGTGGCGATTGTGGAATCGTTAATTGCATCGTGTTCTCTTTATGTATTGATATGGTCTGTTTCCCCGGTAATGTTGACACTTATGTTATCCTCTGTGATAGGGTCAAGAAGCGGAAATTGGTGTATTCCGCCCGTGCCGATTTCCTTTCCCCTATTATTGTGTTTATTGTGTCATGTGCTATGTGTTAGTGATCTTCGATGTTAACGTGAACATGTTAACGTTTGCTCCCATCCAGTATTGGCGCCAAGTCCCGTCGGAGTGAGTGTAACGCACTAAAACCGGTGATGCCCGGGATAATGCTATGTGTTGATTGTCCGTGGCTTTTTACATAACGATATTAACATTCATTTTTCCTCCACAGAAACTATCATGGACCATGAGTTTGGGCATTCCAGTTCAACACGCACAATGTCGGCAGTAGCCATTTTGATCGCACTGTATTTCTTTCCCCTGGTGTTTGATCTACTGTTTCCTTGACGACGTTAATTTCTCCTTATCTCACCATTATAGTACCAAGTACCACCAGTGTGAGCAGTGCAAGCACCATCTCGGAGAGCACCACAAGTGTAACTACTCCAACAACACTCTCTGAATCTACGAGCACGGTGACCAGTCAGACCACAACAACACCGACAACTGTGACGGCCACAACCAGTGAGTCGAGCACAAGTAAGTACACGTCTATTGATATTCGTTGACTTTATTTATATGCAAACAACTATACGCGCGTTCAATCATTTCTGATGAATTCTACCAGTCTTTGCTTGTACATTTCTCATCGTATTATACCCTTATTTTCATTACTACCGGTGACTGTTTTCTTGATGGTCGTAACGAAATAACTTTCTCCCCGTGGTAGTACCAAGTACCACCAGTGTGAGCAGTGCAAGTACCATCTCGGAGAGCACAACAAGTGTGACCACTCCAACAACGGTATCTGAATCCACGAGCACCGTGACCAGTCAGACCACAACAACACCAACAACTGTGACGCCCACAACCAGTGAGTCGAGCACAAGTAAGTATCGTCCTAATGGTTTTGGTTGCCTTATAGTTGATGTACGTACGATAATGCTGAACAATGTAAGCAACCCCTTAGAAATTAAACCATTCACCGTCTATAACCTGTTATGTGTACATGTGTGCAATATGTCGATATGAATGTGTCGTTAATGATATTAACGTTTCCTTCTGCATCGTTACAGAGACAAGAAGGACCTATTTGAAAATTCCACCCAAGTATATGGCGGGCCGTTTGTGGAATCGTTAATTGCATCGTGTTCTCTTGATGTATTGATGTGGGGTGTTTCCCCGGTCATGTTGACACTTATTTTATCCACTGTGATAGGGTCATGAAGCGGAAATTGGTGTATTCCGCCCGTGCCGATTTCCTTTCCCCTACTATTGTGTTTATTGTCTTTAATGTGCTATGTGTTAGTGATCTTTGATGTTTACGTGAACATGTTAACGTTTGCTCCCATTCAGTATTGGCGCCAAGTCCCGTCGGAGTGAGTGTAACGCACTAAAACCGGTGATGCCCGGGATAATGCTCTATGTTGATTGTCCGTGGCTTTTCGCATGACGATATTAACATTCATTTTTCCTCCACAGAAAGTACCATGGACCTTGAGTTTGGGCATTCCAGTTCAACACGCACAATGTCGGCAGTAGCCATTTTGATCGCACTGTATTTCGTTCCCCTGATGTTTGATCTACTGTTTCATTGATGACGTTAATTTCTCCTTATCTCACCATTATAGTACCAAGTACCACCAGTGTGAGCAGTGCAAGCACCATCTCGGAGAGCACCACAAGTGTAACTACTCCAACAACACTCTCTGAATCTACGAGCACGGTGACCAGTCAGACCACAACAACACCGACAACTGTGACGGCCACAACCAGTGAGTCGAGCACAAGTAAGTAATGTTTATTGATATTCGTTGACTTTATTTATATGCAAACAACTATACGCGCGTTCAATCATTTCTGATGAATTCTACCAGTCTTTGCTTGTACATTTTTCATCGCATTATACTCTTATTTTCATTACTTTCGGTGACGGTTTTCTTGATGTTCGTAACGAAATAATGTTCTCCCCGTGGTAGTACCAAGTACCACCAGTGTGAGCAGTGCAAGTACCATCTCGGAGAGCACAACAAGTGTGACCACTCCAACAACGGTATCTGAATCCACGAGCACCGTGACCAGTCAGACCACAACAACACCAACAACTGTGACGCCCACAACCAGTGAGTCGAGCACAAGTAAGTATCGTCCTAATGGTGTTGGTTGCCTTATAGTTGATGTACGTACGATAATGCTGAACAATGTAAGCAACCCCTTAGAAATTAAACCATTCACCGTCTATAACCTGTTATGTGTACATGTGTGCAATATGTCGATATGAATGTGTCGTTAATGATATTAACGTTTCCTTCTGCATCGTTACAGAGACAAGAAGGACCCATTTGAAAATTCCACCCGAGTATATTGCGTGGCGATTGTGGAATCGTTAATTGCATCGTTTTCTCTTTATGTATTGATGTGGGGTGTTTCCCCGGTAATGTTGACACTTATTTTATCCCCTGTGATAGGGTCAAGAAGCGGAAATTGGTGTATTCCGCCCGTGCCGATTTCCCTTCCTCTATTGTTGTGTTTATTGTGTTATGTGCTATGTGCTAGTGATCTTTGATGTTTACGTGAACATGTTAACGTTTGCTACCATCCAGTATTGGCGCCAAGTCCCGTCGGAGTGAGTGCAACGCACTAAAACAGGTGATGCCCGGGATAATGCTCTATGTTGATTGTCCGTGGCTTTTTACATGACGATATTAACATTCATTTTTCCTCCACAGAAAGTACCATGGACCATGAGTTTGGGCATTCCAGTTCAACACGCACAATGTCGGCAGTAGCCAGTTTGATCGCACTGTATTTCTTTCCCCTGATGTTTGATCTACTGTTTCATTGATGACGTTAATTTCTCCTTATCTCACCATTATAGTACCAAGTACCACCAGTGTGAGCAGTGCAAGCACCATCTCGGAGAGCACCACAAGTGTAACTACTCCAACAACACTATCTGAATCTACGAGCACGGTGACCAGTCAGACCACAACAACACCGACAACTGTGACGGCCACAACCAGTGAGTCGAGCACAAGTAAGTAATGTTTATTGATATTCGTTGACTTTATTTATATGCAAACAACTATACGCGCGTTCAATCATTTCTGATGAATTCTACCAGTCTTTGCTTGTACATTTTTCATCGCATTATACTCTTATTTTCATTACTTTCGGTGACAGTTTTCTTGATGTTCGTAACGAAATAATGTTCTCCCCGTGGTAGTACCAAGTACCACCAGTGTGAGCAGTGCAAGTACCATCTCGGAGAGCACAACAAGTGTGACCACTCCAACAACGGTATCTAAATCCACGAGCACCGTGACCAGTCAGACCACAACAACACCAACAACTGTGACGCCCACAACCAGTGAGTCGAGCACAAGTAAGTATCGTCCTAATGGTGTTGGTTGCCTTATAGTTGATGTACGTACGATAATGCTGAACAATGTAAGCAACCCCTTAGAAATTAAACCATTCACGGTCTATAACCTGTTATGTGTACATGTGTGCAATATGTCGATATGAATGTGTCGTTAATGATATTAACGTTTCCTTCTGCATCGTTACAGAGACAAGAAGGACCCATTTGAAAATTCCACCCAAGTATATTGCGTGTCGACTGTGGCTCTTTACGTATTGATGTGGGGTGTTTCCCCGGTAATGTTGACACTTATTTTATCCTCTGTGATAAGCTCAAGAAGCGGAAATTGGTGTATTCCGCCCGTGCCGATTTCCTTTCCCCTACTATTGTGTTTCTTGTGTTATGTGCTATGTGTTAGTGATCTTTGATGTTTACGTGAACATGTTAACGTTTGCTCCCATCCAGTATTGGCGCCAAGTCCCGTCGGAGTGAGTGCAACGCACTAAAACCGATGATGCCCGGGATAATGCTCTATGTTGATTGTCCGTGGCTTTTTACATGACGATATTAACATTCATTTTTCCTCCACAGAAAGTACCATGGACCATGAGTTTGGGCATTCCAGTTCAACACGCACAATGTCGGCAGTAGCCATTTTGATCGCACTGTATTTCTTTCCCCTGATGTTTGATCTACTGTTTCATTGATGACGTTAATTTCTCCTTATCTCACCATTATAGTACCAAGTACCACCAGTGTGAGCAGTGCAAGCACCATCTCGGAGAGCACCACAAGTGTGACCACTCCAACAACACTCTCTGAATCTACGAGCACGGTGACCAGTCAGACCACAACAACACCGACAACTGTGACGGCCACAACCAGTGAGTCTAGCACAAGTAAGTAATGTTTATTGATATTCGTTGACTTTATTTATATGCAAACAACTATACGCGCGTTCAATCATTTCTGATGAATTCTACCAGTCTTTGCTTGTACATTTTTCATCGCATTATACTCTTATTTTCATTACTTTCGGTGACGGTTTTCTTGATGTTCGTAACGAAATAATGTTCTCCCCGTGGTAGTACCAAGTACCACCAGTGTGAGCAGTGCAAGTACCATCTCGGAGAGCACAACAAGTGTGACCACTCCAACAACGGTATCTGAATCCACGAGCACCGTGACCAGTCAGACCACAACAACACCAACAACTGTGACGCCCACAACCAGTGAGTCGAGCACAAGTAAGTATCGTCCTAATGGTGTTGGTTGCCTTATAGTTGATGTACGTACGATAATGCTGAACAATGTAAGCAACCCCTTAGAAATCAAACCATTCACCGTCTATAACCTGTTATGTGTACATGTGTGCAATATGTCGATATGAATGTGTCGTTAATGATATTAACGTTTCCTTCTGCATCGTTACAGAGACAAGAAGGACCCATTTGAAAATTCCACCCAAGTATATTGCGTGTCGACTGTGGAATCGTTAATTGCATCGTGTTCTCTTTACGTATTGATGTGGGGTGTTTCCCCGGTAATGTTGACACTTATTTTATCCTCTGTGATAGGGTCAAGAAGCGGAAATTGGTGTATTCCGCCCGTGCCGATTTCCTTTGGCCTATTATTGTGTATATTGTGTTATGTGCTATGTGCTAGTGATCTTTGATGTTTACGTGAACATGTTAACGTTTGCTACCATCCAGTATTGGCGCCAAGTCCCGTCGGAGTGAGTGCAACGCACTAAAACCGATGATGCCCGGGATAATGCTCTATGTTGATTGTCCGTGGCTTTTTACATGACGATATTAACATTCATTTTTCCTCCACAGAAAGTACCATGGACCATGAGTTTGGGCATTCCAGTTCAACACGCACAATGTCGGCAGTAGCCATTTTGATCGCACTGTATTTCTTTCCCCTGATGTTTGATCTACTGTTTCATTGATGACGTTAATTTCTCCTTATCTCACCATTATAGTACCAAGTACCACCAGTGTGAGCAGTGCAAGCACCATCTCGGAGAGCACCACAAGTGTGACCACTCCAACAACACTCTCTGAATCTACGAGCACGGTGACCAGTCAGACCACAACAACACCGACAACTGTGACGGCCACAACCAGTGAGTCTAGCACAAGTAAGTAATGTTTATTGATATTCGTTGACTTTATTTATTCGCAAACAACTATACGCGCGTTCAATCATTTCTGATGAATTCTACCAGTCTTTGCTTGTACATTTTTCATCGCATTATACTCTTATTTTCATTACTTTCGGTGACGGTTTTCTTGATGTTCGTAACGAAATAATGTTCTCCCCGTGGTAGTACCAAGTACCACCAGTGTGAGCAGTGCAAGTACCATCTCGGAGAGCACAACAAGTGTGACCACTCCAACAACGGTATCTGAATCCACGAGCACCGTGACCAGTCAGACCACAACAACACCAACAACTGTGACGCCCACAACCAGTGAGTCGAGCACAAGTAAGTATCGTCCTAATGGTGTTGGTTGCCTTATAGTTGATGTACGTACGATAATGCTGAACAATGTAAGCAACCCCTTAGAAATCAAACCATTCACCGTCTATAACCTGTTATGTGTACATGTGTGCAATATGTCGATATGAATGTGTCGTTAATGATATTAACGTTTCCTTCTGCATCGTTACAGAGACAAGAAAGACCCATTTGAAAATTCCACCCAAGTATATTGCGTGTCGACTGTGGAATCGTTAATTGCATCGTGTTCTCTTTACGTATTGATGTGGGGTGTTTCCCCGGTAATGTTGACACTTATTTTATCCTCTGTGATAGGGTCAAGAAGCGGAAATTGGTGTATTCCGCCCGTGCCGATTTCCTTTGGCCTATTATTGTGTATATTGTGTTATGTGCTATGTGCTAGTGATCTTTGATGTTTACGTGAACATGTTAACGTTTGCTACCATCCAGTATTGGCGCCAAGTCCCGTCGGAGTGAGTGCAACGCACTAAAACCGATGATGCCCGGGATAATGCTCTATGTTGATTGTCCGTGGCTTTTTACATGACGATATTAACATTCATTTTTCCTCCACAGAAAGTACCATGGACCATGAGTTTGGGCATTCCAGTTCAACACGCACAATGTCGGCAGTAGCCATTTTGATCGCACTGTATTTCTTTCCCCTGATGTTTGATCTACTGTTTCATTGATGACGTTAATTTCTCCTTATCTCACCATTATAGTACCAAGTACCACCAGTGTGAGCAGTGCAAGCACCATCTCGGAGAGCACCACAAGTGTAACTACTCCAACAACACTCTCTGAATCTACGAGCACGGTGACCAGTCAGACCACAACAACACCGACAACTGTGACGGCCACAACCAGTGAGTCTAGCACAAGTAAGTAATGTTTATTGATATTCGTTGACTTTATTTATATGCAAACAACTATACGCGCGTTCAATCATTTCTGATGAATTCTACCAGTCTTTGCTTGTACATTTTTCATCGCATTATACTCTTATTTTCATTACTTTCGGTGACGGTTTTCTTGATGTTCGTAACGAAATAATGTTCTCCCCGTGGTAGCACCAAGTACCACCAGTGTGAGCAGTGCAAGTACCATCTCGGAGAGCACAACAAGTGTGACCACTCCAACAACGGTATCTGAATCCACGAGCACCGTGACCAGTCAGACCACAACAACACCAACAACTGTGACGCCCACAACCAGTGAGTCGAGCACAAGTAAGTATCGTCCTAATGGTGTTGGTTGCCTTATAGTTGATGTACGTACGATAATGCTGAACAATGTAAGCAACCCCTTAGAAATCAAACCATTCACCGTCTATAACCTGTTATGTGTACATGTGTGCAATATGTCGATATGAATGTGTCGTTAATGATATTAACGTTTCCTTCTGCATCGTTACAGAGACAAGAAGGACCCATTTGAAAATTCCACCCAAGTATATTGCGTGTCGACTGTGGAATCGTTAATTGCATCGTGTTCTCTTTACGTATTGATGTGGGGTGTTTCCCCGGTAATGTTGACACTTATTTTATCCTCTGTGATAGGGTCAAGAAGCGGAAATTGGTGTATTCCGCCCGTGCCGATTTCCTTTGGCCTATTATCGTGTATATTGTGTTATGTGCTATGTGCTAGTGATCTTTGATGTTTACGTGAACATGTTAACGTTTGCTACCATCCAGTATTGACGCCAAGTCCCGTCGGAGTGAGTGCAACGCACTAAAACCGATGATGCCCGGGATAATGCTCTATGTTGATTGTCCGTGGCTTTTTACATGACGATATTAACATTCATTTTTCCTCCACAGAAAGTACCATGGACCATGAGTTTGGGCATTCCAGTTCAACACGCACAATGTCGGCAGTAGCCATTTTGATCGCACTGTATTTCTTTCCCCTGATGTTTGATCTACTGTTTCATTGATGACGTTAATTTCTCCTTATCTCACCATTATAGTACCAAGTACCACCAGTGTGAGCAGTGCAAGCACCATCTCGGAGAGCACCACAAGTGTAACTACTCCAACAACACTATCTGAATCTACGAGCACGGTGACCAGTCAGACCACAACAACACCGACAACTGTGACGGCCACAACCAGTGAGTCGAGCACAAGTAAGTAATGTTTATTGATATTCGTTGACTTTATTTATATGCAAACAACTATACGCGCGTCCAATCATTTCTGATGAATTCTACCAGTCTTTGCTTGTAACTTTTTCATCGCATTATACTCTTATTTTCATTACTTTCGGTGACGGTTTCCTTGATGGTCGTAACGAAATAATGTTCTCCCCGTGGTAGCACCAAGTACCACCAGTGTGAGCAGTGCAAGTACCATCTCGGAGAGCACAACAAGTGTGACCACTCCAACAACGGTATCTGAATCCACGAGCACCGTGACCAGTCAGACCACAACAACACCAACAACTGTGACGCCCACAACCAGTGAGTCGAGCACAAGTAAGTATCGTCCTAATGGTTTTGGTTGCCTTATAGTTGATGTACGTACGATAATGCTGAACAATGTAAGCAACCCCTTAGAAATTAAACTATTCACTGTCTATAACCTGTTATGTGTACATGTGTGCAATATGTCGATATGAATGTGTCGTTAATGATATTAACGTTTCCTTCTGCATCGTTACAGAGACAAGAAGGACCCATTTGAAAATTCCACCCAAGTATATTGCGTGTCGACTGTGGCTCTTTACGTATTGATGTGGGGTGTTTCCCCGGTAATGTTGACACTTATTTTATCCTCTGTGATAAGCTCAAGAAGCGGAAATTGGTGTATTCCGCCCGTGCCGATTTCCTTTCCCCTACTATTGTGTTTCTTGTGTTATGTGCTATGTGTTAGTGATCTTTGATGTTTACGTGAACATGTTAACGTTTGCTCCCATCCAGTATTGGCGCCAAGTCCCGTCGGAGTGAGTGCAACGCACTAAAACCGATGATGCCCGGGATAATGCTCTATGTTGATTGTCCGTGGCTTTTTACATGACGATATTAACATTCATTTTTCCTCCACAGAAAGTACCATGGACCATGAGTTTGGGCATTCCAGTTCAACACGCACAATGTCGGCAGTAGCCATTTTGATCGCACTGTATTTCTTTCCCCTGATGTTTGATCTACTGTTTCATTGATGACGTTAATTTCTCCTTATCTCACCATTATAGTACCAAGTACCACCAGTGTGAGCAGTGCAAGCACCATCTCGGAGAGCACCACAAGTGTAACTACTCCAACAACACTATCTGAATCTACGAGCACGGTGACCAGTCAGACCACAACAACACCGACAACTGTGACGGCCACAACCAGTGAGTCTAGCACAAGTAAGTAATGTTTATTGATATTCGTTGACTTTATTTATATGCAAACAACTATACGCGCGTTCAATCATTTCTGATGAATTCTACCAGTCTTTGCTTGTACATTTTTCATCGCATTATACTCTTATTTTCATTACTTTCGGTGACGGTTTTCTTGATGTTCGTAACGAAATAATGTTCTCCCCGTGGTAGTACCAAGTACCACCAGTGTGAGCAGTGCAAGTACCATCTCGGAGAGCACAACAAGTGTGACCACTCCAACAACGGTATCTGAATCCACGAGCACCGTGACCAGTCAGACCACAACAACACCAACAACTGTGACGCCCACAACCAGTGAGTCGAGCACAAGTAAGTATCGTCCTAATGGTGTTGGTTGCCTTATAGTTGATGTACGTACGATAATGCTGAACAATGTAAGCAACCCCTTAGAAATCAAACCATTCACCGTCTATAACCTGTTATGTGTACATGTGTGCAATATGTCGATATGAATGTGTCGTTAATGATATTAACGTTTCCTTCTGCATCGTTACAGAGACAAGAAGGACCCATTTGAAAATTCCACCCAAGTATATTGCGTGTCGACTGTGGAATCGTTAATTGCATCGTGTTCTCTTTACGTATTGATGTGGGGTGTTTCCCCGGTAATGTTGACACTTATTTTATCCTCTGTGATAGGGTCAAGAAGCGGAAATTGGTGTATTCCGCCCGTGCCGATTTCCTTTGGCCTATTATTGTGTATATTGTGTTATGTGCTATGTGCTAGTGATCTTTGATGTTTACGTGAACATGTTAACGTTTGCTACCATCCAGTATTGGCGCCAAGTCCCGTCGGAGTGAGTGCAATGCACTAAAACCGATGATGCCCGGGATAATGCTCTATGTTGATTGTCCGTGGCTTTTTACATGACGATATTAACATTCATTTTTCCTCCACAGAAAGTACCATGGACCATGAGTTTGGGCATTCCAGTTCAACACGCACAATGTCGGCAGTAGCCATTTTGATCGCACTGTATTTCTTTCCCCTGATGTTTGATCTACTGTTTCATTGATGACGTTAATTTCTCCTTATCTCACCATTATAGTACCAAGTACCACCAGTGTGAGCAGTGCAAGCACCATCTCGGAGAGCACCACAAGTGTAACTACTCCAACAACACTCTCTGAATCTACGAGCACGGTGACCAGTCAGACCACAACAACACCGACAACTGTGACGGCCACAACCAGTGAGTCGAGCACAAGTAAGTACATGTCTATTGATATTCGTTGACTTTATTTATATGCAAACAACTATACGCGCGTCCAATCATTTCTGATGAATTTTACCAGTCTTTGCTTGTAACTTTTTCATCGCATTATACTCTTATTTTCATTACTTTCGGTGACGGTTTCCTTGATGGTCGTAACGAAATAATGTTCTCCCCTTGGTAGTACCAAGTACCACCAGTGTGAGCAGTGCAAGTACCATCTCGGAGAGCACAACAAGTGTGACCACTCCAACAACGGTATCTGAATCCACGAGCACCGTGACCAGTCAGACCACAACAACACCAACAACTGTGACGCCCACAACCAGTGAGTCGAGCACAAGTAAGTATCGTCCCAATGGTGTTGGTTGCCTTATAGTTGATGTACGTACGATAATGCTGAACAATGTAAGCAACCCCCTAGAAATTAAACCATTCACCGTCTATAACCTGTTATGTGTACATGTGTGCAATATGTCGATATGAATGTGTCGTTAATGATATTAACGTTTCCTTCTGCATCGTTACAGAGACAAGAAGAACCCATTTGAAAATTCCACCCGAGTATATTACGTGGCGATTGTGGAATCGTTAATTGCATCGTTTTCTCTTTATGTATTGATGTGGGGTGTTTCCCCGGTAATGTTGACACTTATTTTATCCTCTGTGATAGGGTCAAGAAGCGGAAATTGGTGTATTCCGCCCGTGCCGATTTCCTTTCCTCTATTGTTGTGTTTATTGTGTTATGTGCTATGTGCTAATGATCTTTGATGTTTACGTGAACATGTTGACGTTTGCTACCATCCAGTATTGGCGCCAAGTCCCGTCGGAGTGAGTGCAACGCACTAAAACCGGTGATGCCCCCGATCATGTTCTATGTTGATTGTCCGTGGCTTTTTACATGACGATATTAACATTCATTTTTCCTCCACAGAAAGTACCATGGACCATGAGTTTGGGCATTCCAGTTCAACACGTACAATGTCGGCAGTAGCCATTTTGATCGCACTGTATTTCTTTCCCATGATGTTTGATCTACTGTTTCATTGATGACGTTAATTTCTCCTTATCTCACCATTATAGTACCAAGTACCACAAGTGTGAGCAGTGCAAGCACCATCTCAGAGAGCACCACAAGTGTAACTACTCCAACAACACTCTCTGAATCTACGAGCACGGTGACCAGTCAGACCACAACAACACCGACAACTGTGACGGCCACAACCAGTGAGTCTAGCACAAGTAAGTAATGTTTATTGATATTCGTTGACTTTATTTATATGCAAACAACTATACGCGCGTTTAATCATTTCTGATGAATTCTACCAGTCTTTGCTTGTACATTTTTCATCGCATTATACTCTTATTTTCATTACTTTCGGTGACGGTTTTCTTGATGTTCGTAACGAAATAATGTTCTCCCCGTGGTAGTACCAAGTACCACCAGTGTGAGCAGTGCAAGTACCATCTCGGAGAGCACAACAAGTGTGACCACTCCAACAACGGTATCTGAATCCACGAGCACCGTGACCAGTCAGACCACAACAACACCAACAACTGTGACGCCCACAACCAGTGAGTCGAGCACAAGTAAGTATCGTCCCAATGGTGTTGGTTGCCTTATAGTTGATGTACGTACGATAATGCTGAACAATGTAAGCAACCCCTTAGAAATTAAACCATTCACCGTCTATAACCTGTTATGTGTACATGTGTGCAATATGTCGATATGAATGTGTCGTTAATGATATTAACGTTTCCTTCTGCATCGTTACAGAGACAAGAAGGACCCATTTGAAAATTCCACCCGAGTATATTGCGTGTCGATTGTGGAATCGTTAATTGCATCGTTTTCTCTTTATGTATTGATGTGGGGTGTTTCCCCGGTAATGTTGACACTTATTTTATCCTCTGTGATAGGGTCAAGAAGCGGAAATTGGTGTATTCCGCCCGTGCCGATTTCCTTTCCCCTAGTATTGTGTTTATTGCGTTATGTGCTATGTGTTAGTGATCTTTGATGTTTACGTGAACATGTTAACGTTTGCTCCCATCCAGTATTGGCGCCAAGTCCCGTCGGAGTGAGTGCAACGCACTAAAACCGGTGATGCCCGGGATAATGTTCTATGTTGATTGTCCGTGGCTTTTTACATGACGATATTAACATTAATTTTTCCTCCACAGAAAGTACCATGGACCATGAGTTTGGGCATTCCAGTTCAACACGCACAATGTCGGCAGTAGCCATTTTGATCGCACTGTATTTCTTTCCCCTGATGTTTGATCTACTGTTTCATTGATGACGTTAATTTCTCTTTATCTCACCATTATAGTACCAAGTACCACCAGTGTGAGCAGTGCAAGCACCAACTCGGAGAGCACCACAAGTGTAACTACTCCAACAACACTCTCTGAATCTACGAGCACGGTGACCAGTCAGACCACAACAACACCGACAACTGTGACGGCCACAACCAGTGAGTCGAGCACAAGTAAGTAAATGTCTATTGATATTCGTTGACTTTATTTATATGCAAACAACTATACGCGCGTCCAATCATTTCTGATGAATTTTACCAGTCTTTGCTTGTAACTTTTTCATCGCATTATACTCTTATTTTCATTACTTTCGGTGACGGTTTCCTTGATGGTCGTAACGAAATAATGTTCTCCCCGTGGTAGCACCAAGTACCACCAGTGTGAGCAGTGCAAGTACCATCTCGGAGAGCACAACAAGTGTGACCACTCCAACAACGGTATCTGAATCCACGAGCACCGTGACCAGTCAGACCACAACAACACCAACAACTGTGACGCCCACAACCAGTGAGTCGAGCACAAGTAAGTATCGTCCTAATGGTTTTGGCGGCCTTATAGTTGATGTACGTGCGATAATGCTGAACAATGTAAGCAACCCCTTAGAAATTAAACCATTCACTGTCTATAACCTGTTATGTGTACATGTGTGCAATATGTCGATATGAATGTGTCGTTAATGATATTAACGTTTCCTTCTGCATCGTTACAGAGACAAGAAGGACCCATTTGAAAATCCCACCTAAGTATATTGCGTGTCGACTGTGGAATCGTTAATTGCATCGTGTTCTCTTTACGTATTGATGTGGGGTGTTTCCCCGGTAATGTTGACACTTATTTTATCCTCTGTGATAAGGTCAAGAAGCGGAAATTGGTGTATTCCGCCCGTGCCGACTTCCTTTCCCCTACTATTGTGTTTCTTGTGTTATGTGCTATGTGTTAGTGATCTTTGATGTTTACGTGAACATGTTAACGTTTGCTCCCATCCAGTGGTGGCGCCAAGTCCCGTCGGAATGAGTGTAACCCTCGAAAACCGGTGATGCCCGGGATAATGCTCATATGTTGATTGTCCGTGGCTTTTTACATGACGATATTAACATTCATTTTTCCTCCACAGAAAGTACCATGGACCATGAGTTTGGGCATTCCAGTTCAACACGCACAATGTCGGCAGTAGCCATTTTGATCGCACTGTATTTCTTTCCCATGATGTTTGATCTACTGTTTCATTGATGACGTTAATTTCTCCTTATCTCACCATTATAGTACCAAGTACTACCAGTGTGAGCAGTGCAAGCACCATCTCGGAGAGCACCACAAGTGTAACTACTCCAACAACACTCTCTGAATCTACGAGCACGGTGACCAGTCAGACCACAACAACACCGACAACTGTGACGGCCACAACCAGTGAGTCTAGCACAAGTAAGTAATGTTTATTGATATTCGTTGACTTTATTTATATGCAAACAACTATACGCGCGTTCAATCATTTCTGATGAATTCTACCAGTCTTTGCTTGTACATTTTTCATCGCATTATACTCTTATTTTCATTACTTTCGGTGACGGTTTTCTTGATGTTCGTAACGAAATAATGTTCTTCCCGTGGTAGTACCAAGTACCACCAGTGTGAGCAGTGCAAGTACCATCTCGGAGAGCACAACAAGTGTGACCACTCCAACAACGGTATCTGAATCCACGAGCACCGTGACCAGTCAGACCACAACAACACCAACAACTGTGACGCCCACAACCAGTGAGTCGAGCACAAGTAAGTATCGTCCTAATGGTGTTGGTTGCCTTATAGTTGATGTACGTACGATAATGCTGAACAATGTAAGCAACCCCTTAGAAATCAAACCATTCACCGTCTATAACCTGTTATGTGTACATGTGTGCAATATGTCGATATGAATGTGTCGTTAATGATATTAACGTTTCCTTCTGCATCGTTACAGAGACAAGAAGGACCCATTTGAAAATTCCACCCAAGTATATTGCGTGTCGACTGTGGAATCGTTAATTGCATCGTGTTCTCTTTACGTATTGATGTGGGGTGTTTCTCCGGTAATGTTGACACTTATTTTATCCTCTGTGATAGGGTCAAGAAGCGGAAATTGGTGTATTCCGCCCGTGCCGATTTCCTTTGGCCTATTATTGTGTATATTGTGTTATGTGCTATGTGCTAGTGATCTTTGATGTTTACGTGAACATGTTAACGTTTGCTACCATCCAGTATTGGCGCCAAGTCCCGTCGGAGTGAGTGCAACGCACTAAAACCGATGATGCCCGGGATAATGCTCTATGTTGATTGTCCGTGGCTTTTTACATGACGATATTAACATTCATTTTTCCTCCACAGAAAGTACCATGGACCATGAGTTTGGGCATTCCAGTTCAACACGCACAATGTCGGCAGTAGCCATTTTGATCGCACTGTATTTCTTTCCCCTGATGTTTGATCTACTGTTTCATTGATGACGTTAATTTCTCCTTATCTCACCATTATAGTACCAAGTACCACCAGTGTGAGCAGTGCCAGCACCATCTCGGAGAGCACCACAAGTGTAACTACTCCAACAACACTCTCTGAATCTACGAGCACGGTGACCAGTCAGACCACAACAACACCGACAACTGTGACGGCCACAACCAGTGAGTCGAGCACAAGTAAGTACATGTCTATTGATATTCGTTGACTTTATTTATATGCAAACAACTATACGCGCGTCCAATCATTTCTGATGAATTTTACCAGTCTTTGCTTGTAACTTTTTCATCGCATTATACTCTTATTTTCATTACTTTCGGTGACGGTTTCCTTGATGGTCGTAACGAAATAATGTTCTCCCCTTGGTAGTACCAAGTACCACCAGTGTGAGCAGTGCAAGTACCATCTCGGAGAGCACAACAAGTGTGACCACTCCAACAACGGTATCTGAATCCACGAGCACCGTGACCAGTCAGACCACAACAACACCAACAACTGTGACGCCCACAACCAGTGAGTCGAGCACAAGTAAGTATCGTCCCAATGGTGTTGGTTGCCTTATAGTTGATGTACGTACGATAATGCTGAACAATGTAAGCAACCCCTTAGAAATTAAACCATTCACCGTCTATAACCTGTTATGTGTACATGTGTGCAATATGTCGATATGAATGTGTCGTTAATGATATTAACGTTTCCTTCTGCATCGTTACAGAGACAAGAAGAACCCATTTGAAAATTCCACCCGAGTATATTACGTGGCGATTGTGGAATCGTTAATTGCATCGTTTTCTCTTTATGTATTGATGTGGGGTGTTTCCCCGGTAATGTTGACCCTTATTTTATCCTCTGTGATAGGGTCAAGAAGCGGAAATTGGTGTATTCCGCCCGTGCCGATTTCCTTTCCTCTATTGTTGTGTTTATTGTGTTATGTGCTATGTGCTAGTGATCTTTGATGTTTACGTGTACATGTTGACGTTTGCTACCATCCAGTATTGGCGCCAAGTCCCGTCGGAGTGAGTGCAACGCACTAAAACCGGTGATGCCCGGGATCATGTTCTATGTTGATTGTCCGTGGCTTTTTACATGACGATATTAACATTCATTTTTCCTCCACAGAAAGTACCATGGACCATGAGTTTGGGCATTCCAGTTCAACACGTACAATGTCGACAGTAGCCATTTTGATCGCACTGTATTTCTTTCCCATGATGTTTGATCTACTGTTTCATTGATGACGTTAATTTCTCCTTATCTCACCATTATAGTACCAAGTACCACCAGTGTGAGCAGTGCAAGCACCATCTCGGAGAGCACCACAAGTGTAACTACTCCAACAACACTCTCTGAATCTACGAGCACGGTGACCAGTCAGACCACAACAACACCGACAACTGTGACGGCCACAACCAGTGAGTCTAGCACAAGTAAGTAATGTTTATTGATATTCGTTGACTTTATTTATATGCAAACAACTATACGCGCGTTTAATCATTTCTGATGAATTCTACCAGTCTTTGCTTGTACATTTTTCATCGCATTATACTCTTATTTTCATTACTTTCGGTGACGGTTTTCTTGATGTTCGTAACGAAATAATGTTCTCCCCGTGGTAGTACCAAGTACCACCAGTGTGAGCAGTGCAAGTACCATCTCGGAGAGCACAACAAGTGTGACCACTCCAACAACGGTATCTGAATCCACGAGCACCGTGACCAGTCAGACCACAACAACACCAACAACTGTGACGCCCACAACCAGTGAGTCGAGCACAAGTAAGTATCGTCCCAATGGTGTTGGTTGCCTTATAGTTGATGTACGTACGATAATGCTGAACAATGTAAGCAACCCCTTAGAAATTAAACCATTCACCGTCTATAACCTGTTATGTGTACATGTGTGCAATATGTCGATATGAATGTGTCGTTAATGATATTAACGTTTCCTTCTGCATCGTTACAGAGACAAGAAGAACCCATTTGAAAATTCCACCCGAGTATATTACGTGGCGATTGTGGAATCGTTAATTGCATCGTTTTCTCTTTATGTATTGATGTGGGGTGTTTCCCCGGTAATGTTGACACTTATTTTATCCTCTGTGATAGGGTCAAGAAGCGGAAATTGGTGTATTCCGCCCGTGCCGATTTCCTTTCCTCTATTGTTGTGTTTATTGTGTTATGTGCTATGTGCTAGTGATCTTTGATGTTTACGTGTACATGTTGACGTTTGCTACCATCCAGTATTGGCGCCAAGTCCCGTCGGAGTGAGTGCAACGCACTAAAACCGGTGATGCCCGGGATCATGTTCTATGTTGATTGTCCGTGGCTTTTTACATGACGATATTAACATTCATTTTTCCTCCACAGAAAGTAACATGGACCATGAGTTTGGGCATTCCAGTTCAACACGTACAATGTCGGCAGTAGCCATTTTGATCGCACTGTATTTCTTTCCCATGATGTTTGATCTACTGTTTCATTGATGACGTTAATTTCTCCTTATCTCACCATTATAGTACCAAGTACCACCAGTGTGAGCAGTGCAAGCACCATCTCGGAGAGCACCACAAGTGTAACTACTCCAACAACACTCTCTGAATCTACGAGCACGGTGACCAGTCAGACCACAACAACACCGACAACTGTGACGGCCACAACCAGTGAGTCTAGCACAAGTAAGTAATGTTTATTGATATTCGTTGACTTTATTTATATGCAAACAACTATACGCGCGTTTAATCATTTCTGATGAATTCTACCAGTCTTTGCTTGTACATTTTTCATCGCATTATACTCTTATTTTCATTACTTTCGGTGACGGTTTTCTTGATGTTCGTAACGAAATAATGTTCTCCCCGTGGTAGTACCAAGTACCACCAGTGTGAGCAGTGCAAGTACCATCTCGGAGAGCACAACAAGTGTGACCACTCCAACAACGGTATCTGAATCCACGAGCACCGTGACCAGTCAGACCACAACAACACCAACAACTGTGACGCCCACAACCAGTGAGTCGAGCACAAGTAAGTATCGTCCCAATGGTGTTGGTTGCCTTATAGTTGATGTACGTACGATAATGCTGAACAATGTAAGCAACCCCTTAGAAATTAAACCATTCACCGTCTATAACCTGTTATGTGTACATGTGTGCAATATGTCGATATGAATGTGTCGTTAATGATATTAACGTTTCCTTCTGCATCGTTACAGAGACAAGAAGGACCCATTTGAAAATTCCACCCGAGTATATTGCGTGTCGATTGTGGAATCGTTAATTGCATCGTTTTCTCTTTATGTATTGATGTGGGGTGTTTCCCCGGTAATGTTGACACTTATTTTATCCTCTGTGATAGGGTCAAGAAGCGGAAATTGGTGTATTCCGCCCGTGCCGATTTCCTTTCCCCTAGTATTGTGTTTATTGCGTTATGTGCTATGTGTTAGTGATCTTTGATGTTTACGTGAACATGTTAACGTTTGCTCCCATCCAGTATTGGCGCCAAGTCCCGTCGGAGTGAGTGCAACGCACTAAAACCGGTGATGCCCGGGATAATGTTCTATGTTGATTGTCCGTGGCTTTTTACATGACGATATTAACATTAATTTTTCCTCCACAGAAAGTACCATGGACCATGAGTTTGGGCATTCCAGTTCAACACGCACAATGTCGGCAGTAGCCATTTTGATCGCACTGTATTTCTTTCCCCTGATGTTTGATCTACTGTTTCATTGATGACGTTAATTTCTCTTTATCTCACCATTATAGTACCAAGTACCACCAGTGTGAGCAGTGCAAGCACCATCTCGGAGAGCACCACAAGTGTAACTACTCCAACAACACTCTCTGAATCTACGAGCACGGTGACCAGTCAGACCACAACAACACCGACAACTGTGACGGCCACAACCAGTGAGTCGAGCACAAGTAAGTAAATGTCTATTGATATTCGTTGACTTTATTTATATGCAAACAACTATACGCGCGTCCAATCATTTCTGATGAATTTTACCAGTCTTTGCTTGTAACTTTTTCATCGCATTATACTCTTATTTTCATTACTTTCGGTGACGGTTTCCTTGATGGTCGTAACGAAATAATGTTCTCCCCGTGGTAGCACCAAGTACCACCAGTGTGAGCAGTGCAAGTACCATCTCGGAGAGCACAACAAGTGTGACCACTCCAACAACGGTATCTGAATCCACGAGCACCGTGACCAGTCAGACCACAACAACACCAACAACTGTGACGCCCACAACCAGTGAGTCGAGCACAAGTAAGTATCGTCCTAATGGTGTTGGTTGCCTTATAGTTGATGTACGTACGATAATGCTGAACAATGTAAGCAACCCCTTAGAAATCAAACCATTCACCGTCTATAACCTGTTATGTGTACATGTGTGCAATATGTCGATATGAATGTGTCGTTAATGATATTAACGTTTCCTTCTGCATCGTTACAGAGACAAGAAGGACCCATTTGAAAATTCCACCCAAGTATATTGCGTGTCGACTGTGGAATCGTTAATTGCATCGTGTTCTCTTTACGTATTGATGTGGGGTGTTTCTCCGGTAATGTTGACACTTATTTTATCCTCTGTGATAGGGTCAAGAAGCGGAAATTGGTGTATTCCGCCCGTGCCGATTTCCTTTGGCCTATTATTGTGTATATTGTGTTATGTGCTATGTGCTAGTGATCTTTGATGTTTACGTGAACATGTTAACGTTTGCTACCATCCAGTATTGGCGCCAAGTCCCGTCGGAGTGAGTGCAACGCACTAAAACCGATGATGCCCGGGATAATGCTCTATGTTGATTGTCCGTGGCTTTTTACATGACGATATTAACATTCATTTTTCCTCCACAGAAAGTACCATGGACCATGAGTTTGGGCATTCCAGTTCAACACGCACAATGTCGGCAGTAGCCATTTTGATCGCACTGTATTTCTTTCCCCTGATGTTTGATCTACTGTTTCATTGATGACGTTAATTTCTCCTTATCTCACCATTATAGTACCAAGTACCACCAGTGTGAGCAGTGCCAGCACCATCTCGGAGAGCACCACAAGTGTAACTACTCCAACAACACTCTCTGAATCTACGAGCACGGTGACCAGTCAGACCACAACAACACCGACAACTGTGACGGCCACAACCAGTGAGTCGAGCACAAGTAAGTACATGTCTATTGATATTCGTTGACTTTATTTATATGCAAACAACTATACGCGCGTCCAATCATTTCTGATGAATTTTACCAGTCTTTGCTTGTAACTTTTTCATCGCATTATACTCTTATTTTCATTACTTTCGGTGACGGTTTCCTTGATGGTCGTAACGAAATAATGTTCTCCCCTTGGTAGTACCAAGTACCACCAGTGTGAGCAGTGCAAGTACCATCTCGGAGAGCACAACAAGTGTGACCACTCCAACAACGGTATCTGAATCCACGAGCACCGTGACCAGTCAGACCACAACAACACCAACAACTGTGACGCCCACAACCAGTGAGTCGAGCACAAGTAAGTATCGTCCCAATGGTGTTGGTTGCCTTATAGTTGATGTACGTACGATAATGCTGAACAATGTAAGCAACCCCTTAGAAATTAAACCATTCACCGTCTATAACCTGTTATGTGTACATGTGTGCAATATGTCGATATGAATGTGTCGTTAATGATATTAACGTTTCCTTCTGCATCGTTACAGAGACAAGAAGAACCCATTTGAAAATTCCACCCGAGTATATTACGTGGCGATTGTGGAATCGTTAATTGCATCGTTTTCTCTTTATGTATTGATGTGGGGTGTTTCCCCGGTAATGTTGACACTTATTTTATCCTCTGTGATAGGGTCAAGAAGCGGAAATTGGTGTATTCCGCCCGTGCCGATTTCCTTTCCTCTATTGTTGTGTTTATTGTGTTATGTGCTATGTGCTAGTGATCTTTGATGTTTACGTGAACATGTTGACGTTTGCTACCATCCAGTATTGGCGCCAAGTCCCGTCGGAGTGAGTGCAACGCACTAAAACCGGTGATGCCCGGGATAATGCTATATGTTGATTGTCCGTGGCTTTTTACATGACGATATTAACATTCATTTTTCCTCCACAGAAAGTATCATGGACCATGAGTTTGGGCATTCCAGTTCAACACGCACAATGTCGGCAGTAGCCATTTTGATCGCACTGTATTTCTTTCCCATGATGTTTGATCTACTGTTTCATTGATGACGTTAATTTCTCCTTATCTCACCATTATAGTACCAAGTACCACCAGTGTGAGCAGTGCAAGCACCATCTCGGAGAGCACCACAAGTGTAACTACTCCAACAACACTCTCTGAATCTACGAGCACGGTGACCAGTCAGACCACAACAACACCGACAACTGTGACGGCCACAACCAGTGAGTCGAGCACAAGTAAGTACATGTCTATTGATATTCGTTGACTTTATTTATATGTAAACAACTATACGCGCGTCCAATCATTTCTGATGAATTTTACCAGTCTTTGCTTGTAACTTTTTCATCGCATTATACTCTTATTTTCATTACTTTTGGTGACGGTTTCCTTGATGGTCGTAACGAAATAATGTTCTCCCCGTGGTAGTACCAAGTACCACCAGTGTGAGCAGTGCAAGTACCATCTCGGAGAGCACAACAAGTGTGACCACTCCAACAACGGTATCTGAATCCACGAGCACCGTGACCAGTCAGACCACAACAACACCAACAACTGTGTCGCCCACAACCAGTGAGTCGAGCACAAGTAAGTATCGTCCTAATGGTTTTGGTTGCCTTATAGTTGATGTACGTACGATAATGCTGAACAATGTAAGCAACCCCTTAGAAATTAAACCATTCACTGTCTATAACCTGTTATGTGTACATGTGTGCAATATGTCGATATGAATGTGTCGTTAATGATATTAACGTTTCCTTCTGCATCGTTACAGAGACAAGAAGGACCCATTTGAAAATTCCACCCGAGTATATTGCGTGGCGATTGTGGAATCGTTAATTGCATCGTTTTCTCTTTATGTATTGATGTGTGGTGTTTCCCCGGTAATGTTGACACTTATTTTATCCTCAGTGATAGGGTCAAGAAGCGGAAATTGGTGTATTCCGCCCGTGCCGATTTCCTTTCCTCTATTATTGTGTTTATTGTGTTATGTGCTATGTGTTAGTGATCTTTGATGTTTACGTGAACATGTTAACGTTTGCTCCCATCCAGTATTGGCGCCAAGTCTCGTCGGAGTGAGTGTAACGCACTAAAACCGGTGATGCCCGGGATAATGCTATATGTTGATTGTCCGTGGCTTTTTACATGACGATATTAACATTCATTTTTCCTCCACAGAAAGTACCATGGACCATGAGTTTGGGCATTCCAGTTCAACACGCACAATGTCGGCAGTAGCCATTTTGATCGCACTGTATTTCTTTCCCCTGGTGTTTGATCTACTGTTTCATTGATGACGTTAATTTCTCCTTATCTCACCATTATAGTACCAAGTACCACCAGTGTGAGCAGTGCAAGCACCATCTCGGAGAGCACCACAAGTGTAACTACTCCAACAACACTCTCTGAATCTACGAGCACGGTGACCAGTCAGACCACAACAACACCGACAACTGTGACGGCCACAACCAGTGAGTCGAGCACAAGTAAGTACATGTCTATTGATATTCGTTGACTTTATTTATATGCAAACAACTATACGCGCGTTCAATCATTTCTGATGAATTTTACCAGTCTTTGCTTGTAACTTTTTCATCGCATTATACTCTTATTTTCATTACTTTCGGTGACGGTTTTCTTGATGGTCGTAACGAAATAATGTTCTCCCCGTGGTAGTACCAAGTACCACCAGTGTGAGCAGTGCAAGTACCATCTCGGAGAGCACAACAAGTGTGACCACTCCAACAACGGTATCTGAATCCACAAGCACCGTGACCAGTCAGACCACAACAACACCAACAACTGTGACGCCCACAACCAGTGAGTCGAGCACAAGTAAGTATCGTCCTAATGGTTTTGGCGGCCTTATAGTTGATGTACGTACGATAATTTTGAACAATGTAAGCAACCCCTTAGAAATTAAACCATTCACGGTCTATAACCTGTTATGTGTACATGTGTGCAATATGTCGATATGAATGTGTCGTTAATGATATTAACGTTTCCTTCTGCATCGTTACAGAGACAAGAAGGACCTATTTGAAAATTCCACCCAAGTATATTGCGTGCCGATTGTGGAATCGTTAATTGCATCGTGTTCTCTTCATGTATTGATGTGGGGTGTTTCCCCGGTAATGTTGACACTTATTTTATCCTCTGTGATAGGGTCAAGAAGCGGAAATTGGTTTATTTCGCCCGTGCCGATTTCCTTTCCCCTATTGTTGTGTTTATTATATTATGTGTTATGTGTTTGTGATCTTTGATGTTTACGTGAACATGTAAACGTTTGCTCCCATCCAGTATTGGCGCCACGTCCCGTCGGAGTGAGTTTAACGCACTAAAACCGGTGATGCCCGGGATAATGCTCTATGTTGATAATGTTCCGTGGCTTTTTACATGACGATATTAACATTCATTTTTCCTCCACAGAAAGTACCATGGACCATGATTTTGGGCATTCCAGTTCAACACGCACAATGTCGGCAGTAGCCATTTTGATCGCACTGTATTTCTTTCCACTGATGTTTGATCTACTGTTTCATTGATGACGTTAATTTCTCCTTATCTCACCATTATAGAACCAAGTACCACCAGTGTGAGCAGTGCAAGCACCATCTCGGAGAGCACAACAAGTGTAACTACTCCAACAACACTCTCTGAATCTACGAGCACGGTGACCAGTCAGACCACAACAACACCGACAACTGTGACGGTCACAACCAGTGAGTCGAGCACAAGTAAGTACACGTCTATTGATATTCGTTGACTTTATTTATATGCAAACAACTATACGCGCGTTCAATCATTTCTGATGAATTCTACCAGTCTTTGCTTGTACATTTTTCATCGTATTATACCCTTATTTTCATTACTACCGGTGACTGTTTTCTTGATGGTCGTAACGAAATAACTTTCTCCCCGTGGTAGTACCAAGTACCACCAGTGTGAGCAGTGCAAGTACCATCTCGGAGAGCACAACAAGTGTGACCACTCCATCAACGGTATCTGAATCCACGAGCACCGTGACTAGTCAGACCACAACAACACCAACAACTGTGACGCCCACAACCAGTGAGTCGACCACACGTAAGCTTAATATTATCTCCACAGTATCTTAATAATACGTATTGATCTTCAACTTACGCATGTATAGTAACTGCAAAGTGTTGGTAGAATCTGCAAGCAGATGAAATAATAATAATATGCAAGTCTCTTCAATGTTTAACCTTTGTGGTAGTGGCATGTGTTCCTTGGAGTGCTGACGTATATATACCGTCTTCACTTCCGTCCGCTTTTTGTTAACTTGTGATAATGTTTTTTGTTTTTCATGGATTATTGACCTCCTTTGAACAAGATAATCATTTGGATTTCTGTACTTGCAGGGACCACTGTTACCGTACCCACCACGACAAGGCCGACAAGCACAACTCAGACAACCCAGACTGTACCGACAACAACATCAACAACACAAACAACTCAGACTTTACCGACAACAACGGCAACGACTGTGACTGTTCCTACCACAACAACACCAACAACAACTCAAACAACTCAGACTGTCCCTACCACAACAACACCAACAACAACAACACAAACAACTCAGACTGTACCGACAACAACAGCAACAACGCAAACAACTCAGACTGTACCGACAACAACAGCAACAACACAAACAACTCAGACTGTACCGACAACAACAGCAACAACTGTGACTGTTCCTACCACAACTACACCAACAACAACAACTCAAACAACTCAAACTGTACCGACAACAACAGCAACAACTGTGACCATTCCTACCACAACAAAACCGACAACAACGACTCAAACAACTCAAACTGTACCAGCAACAACCGCAACAACACAAACAACTCAGACCGTACCGACAACAACGGCAACAACTGTGACTGTTCCTACCACAACAACACCAACAACAACAACAAAAACAACTCAGACTGTACCGACAACAACAGCAACAACTGTTACTGTTCCCTCCACAACAACACCAACTACTACAACACAAACAACTCAGACTGTACCGACAACAACAGCAACAACTGTGACTGTTCCTACCACAACAACGCCAACTACAACAACACAAACAACTCAGACTGTACCGACAACAACAGCAACAACTGTGACTGTTCCTACCACAACAACACCAACAACAACAACACAAACAACTCAGACTGTGCCGACAACAACCGCAACAACACAAACAACTCAGACCGTACCGACAACAACGGCAACAACTGTGACTGTTCCTACCACAACAACACCAACAGCAACAACACAAACAACTCAGACTGTACCGACAACAACGGCAACAACTGTAACTGTCCCTACCACAACAACACCAACTACAACAACACAAACAACTCAGACTGTACCGACAACAACAGCAACAACGCACACAACTCAGACTGTACCGACAACAACAGCAACAACTGTGACTGTTCCTACTACAACAACACCAACAACAACAACTCAAACAACTCAAACTGTACCGACAACAACAGCAACAACTGTGACTGTTCCTACCACAACAACACCAACAACAACAACACAAACAACTCAGACTGTGCCGACAACAACCGCAACAACACAAACAACTCAGACCGTACCGACAACAACGGCAACAACTGTGACTGTTCCTACCACAACAACACCAACAACAACAACACAAACAACTCAGACTGTACCGACAACAACGGCAACAACTGTAACTGTCCCTACCACAACAACACCAACTACAACAACACAAACAACTCAGACTGTACCGACAACAACAGCAACAACGCACACAACTCAGACTGTACCGACAACAACAGCAACAACTGTGACTGTTCCTACTACAACAACACCAACAACAACAACTCAAACAACTCAAACTGTTCCGACAACAACAGCAACAACGCAAACAACTCAGACTGTACCGACAACAACATCAACAACTGTAACTGTCCCTACCACAACAACACCAACTACAACAACGCAAACAACTCAGACTGTACCGACAACAACAGCAACAACTGTAACTGTCCCTACCACAACAACACCAACTACAACAACTCAAACAACTCAAACTGTTCCGACAACAACAGCAACAACGCAAACAACTCAGACTGTACCGACAACAACAGCAACAACTGTAACTGTCCCTACCACAACAACACCAACTACAACAACTCAAACAACTCAGACTGTACAGACAACAACGGCAACAACGCAAACAACTCAGACTGTACCGACAACAACAGCAACAACTGTAACTGTCCCTACCACAACAACACCAACAACAACAACACAAACAACTCAGACTGTGCCGACAACAACCGCAACAACACAAACAACTCAGACTGTACCGAAAACAACAGCAACAACTGTGACTGTTCCTACCACAACAACGCCAACTACAACAACACAAACAACTCAGACTGTACCGACAACAACAGCAACAACTGTGACTGTTCCTACCACAACAACACCAACAACAACAACACAAACAACTCAGACTGTACCGACAACAACAGCAACAACGCAAACAACTCAGACTGTACCGACAACAACAGCAACAACTGTGACTGTTCCTACCACAACAACGCCAACAACAACAACACAAACAACTCAGACTGTACCGACAACAACAGCAACAACGCAAACAACTCAGACTGTACCGACAACAACAGCAACAACTGTGACTGTTCCTACTACAACAACACCAACAACAACAACACAAACAACTCAGACTGTACCGACAACAACAGCAACAACTGTGACTGTTCCTACCACAACAACGCCAACTACAACAACACAAACAACTCAGACTGTACCGACAACAACAGCAACAACGCAAACAACTCAGACTGTACCGACAACAACAGCAACAACTGTGACTGTTCCTACTACAACAACACCAACAACAACAACACAAACAACTCAGACTGTACCGACAACAACATCAACAACTGTGACTGTTCCTACCACAACAACAACACCAACAACAACAACTCAAGCAAATCAGACTATACCGACAACAACAGCAACAACACCAACAAATCAGACTGTGCCGACAACCAGAGCAACAACTGTGACTGTCCCTTCCACAACAACCGTGACAACGCAGACTGCACCAACATCAGCAAAAACAGGTGAGTGATAACGTTAGCTTATCATTATAGTCAACGCCAACAGTATAGACATCATTCGGGCATTGGTGCAAATAGTGAAAATGGTTGTTGATGTTGATAATGCCGTTTGGGCCGATGCTGAGATGAAGAGTAGAAACAATAAAACCTAACCGTATCATGATCACAGGGCACAATACGAGTCCAAGAGATTGACACGACACATTTTAACCAAACATGACGAGTGTGGTTGTTGACCACCCTACTGCCCCTCCCTGCTTGGACCTGGGTCCCGCCTTGTGTCCCTCCCCGTTTGGTCATGGATCTTGCCTTGTACCCCTCCCCAGTTGGGCACCCCCCCCCCCACCCACCCCCACTGCCCCTCACCAGTTGGGCATTGACTCCCCCCCCCCTCCCCCATTGCCTCTGCCTTTTGGGTGTGAATCTCCCCTTGTGGCTACTTTGGGTATGAATGCCCCTTGTATCCGTCCCTCATTGGTCACGGATCGCACCACTGCCTCTTTCCTTCTTGGGCGTGAATCCCCTCCCCCCATCCTGTGTTCCACATTTGCATATGAATCCCGCCCTGTGCGTCTCCCCCCTTGGGCATGGATCCCCCCGTGTGTCTCTCATCCCTTTTTCATGGATGCTACTTGTGCCAATCCCCCCTTGAGCATGCCCCCCCCCCCGCCCCCCACTGCCCCTCCTTTCTTGGGCGTGAATCCCCCCTGTGTGTCTATCATCCCCTGGTCATGGATCGTTGCTTGTGCCTCTCCCCTCTTGGGCATGGATCCCCCACTGCCCATTCCTTCTTGGGCGTGAATCCCTCTATGTGTCTCTCATCCCCTGGTCCTGGATCCTTACTTGTGCCCCTTCCCCCTTGGGCATGGATCCCCACTGTGACGTTCTATCCTTGGGCAGGAATCTCCCTTGCACCCTACCCTCTGACGGTATAGATTCCTATTGAATCCCTCTCCCAATGGTTGTGAATCCCCCTTAATGCCCTTCCCTCTTTGGTCATGGATCTTGCATTGTGCCCCTCTCCCTTTGGGCATGGTTTCCCCTATTGCCTATCTCCCTACGGGAGTGGATCCCCCTAATGCGCCCCCCCCCCTTATGGAAGTTGACCCTCCTTGATTACCCTCCCCATTTTGGCATGGTTTCTCCCAAGTTTTCTTCCCTTCTTGGGCATCCCTCCTCGCTTGTGCTAGTCCCCCTTTGGGCTTGGATCCCTTCGTGTGCCCCTCTCCTTTTGAGCCAGAATGCCCCCTTGTACCCCCCTCCCCTTTGGGCGTGGCATGGAGCGTCCTTGGTGTCAATCTACGCTTTGGCGTAGATCCCCTCTTGTCTCTCCCCTGTTGAGCACAGATCCCCCTACCTTTGCTACCTCATTGTGATTCTCCCCCTTTTGGCATGAATTCTCTTGTGGCACGAACCCCATTTCCATTTTGATCCTTTCCCCTTTGGCTTGAACGCTTCCTTGTGACCTCCTCCCCTTTTGGCATGGATCCTCTCTTGTGCCCCTCTCTTTTGGCATAAGCCCTTCCTTGTAGCCCTCTCCCATTGGGCATGGATCTTCTCTTGTGACCCTCTTTCCTTTGGCATGGACCCTACCTTGTGCCCCTCTCTTCTTTGGCATGGACCCTTATTTGTGCTCATTTTTCCTTGGATGTAGATTCCTCCTTGAACATGGACCCCCCCTAAAGCATAGACCCCCTTTGGGCATGGACCCCCCCCCCCCTTAGCCATGGATCCCCCCTTGGGGATGGATGCCCCCTTGGGCATGGATCATCCTTTAGGCATGAATTCCCCCTTGGACATAGACCTCCCTTGGGCATGGATCTCTCTTTGGTCCTGAATCCCCCCTTAGGCATGTATCCCATCTTGGCCATGGATTCACCTTGGGCATGGAGTCTTGCTTGTGACCCTCTTTCCTTTGGCATGGACCCTACCTTGTGCCCCTCTCCTCTTTGGCATCCACCGTCCCTTGTGCCCCTCTTCCCTTGGACATGAATCTCCCCTTGGGCATTGATCCCTCTTTGAGCATGAATCCCTCTTGGACATGCATCCCCCCTTTGAACATGGATTGCCTTTTGGCATAGATCTCCCTTGGACATGGATCCCTCTTGGACATGCATCCCCCCTTTGAACATGGATTGCCCGTTTGGCATAGATCCCCCTTGGACATGGATCCTTCTTGGACATGCATCCCCCCTTGAACATGGATCCCCCCTTTGGCATGGATCCCCCTTGGGCATGGATCTCCCTTGGGCATGGATCCCCCTTGGATATGGATCCCCCTTGGGCATGGATCACTCTTTGGTCACGAATCCCCCTTTGGCAAGGATCCCCCCTTAGGCATGAATCCCCCTTTTGCCATGGATCCGCCTTGGGCATGTATTCTTCCTTTTGACCCTCTCTCCTTTGGCATGGACCCTACCTTGTGCCCGTCTCTTCTTTGGCATCGACCCTTATTTGTGGCCCTTTTCCTTGGACGTAGATTCCTCCTTTGGACATGGATCCCCCCTAAGACATAGACCCCATTTGGGCATGGACACCCCCCCCCCCTTAGCCATGGATCCCCCCATGGGGATGGATGCCCCCTTGGGCAAGGATCCTCCTTTAGGCATGAATTACCCCTTGGACATAGCCCTTCCTTGGGCATGGATCTATCTTTGGTCCTGAATCCCCCCTTAGGCATGTATCCCATCTTGGCCATGGATCCACCTTGGGCATGGAGCCTTGCTTGTGACCCTCTTTCCTTTGGCATGGACCCTACCTTGTGCCCCTCTCCTCTTTGGCATCGACCGTCCCTTGTGCCCCTCTTCCCTTGGACATGAATCCCCCCTTGGGCATTGATTTCTCTTTGACCATGAATCCCGCTTAGACATACATCCCCCATTTGAACATGGATTGCCCCTTTGGCATAGATCCCCCTTGGACATGGATCCCTCTTGGACATGCATCCCCCCTTGAACATGGATCTCTCCTTTGGCATGGATCCCCCTTGGGCATGGATCTCCCTTGGGCATAGATCCTCCCTCGGATATGGATCCCCCTTGGGCATGGATCCCCCCTTGGATATGGATCCCCCTTGGGCATGGATCACTCTTTGGTCACGAATCCCCCTTTGGCAAGGATCCCCCCTTAGGCATGAATCCCCCTTTGGCCATGGATCCGCCTTGGCCATGTATTCTTCCTTTTGACCCTCTCTCCTTTGGCATGGACCCTACCTTGTGCCCCTCTCTTCTTTGGCATGGACCCTTATTTGTGGCCCTTTTTCCTTGAACGTAGATTCCTCCTTGGACATGGATCCCCCCTAAGGCATAGACCCCATTTGGGCGTGGATCCCCCCCCCCCCTTAGCCATGGATCCCCCCATGGGGATGGATGCCCCCTTGGGCATGGATCCTCCTTTAGGCATGAATTCCCCCTTGGACATAGACCTTCCTTGGGCATGGATCTATCTTTGGTCTTGAATCCCCCCTTTAGGCATATATCCCCTCTTGGCCATGAGTCCACCTTGGGCATGGAGCCTTGCTTGTGACCCTCTTTCTTTTGGCATGGACTCTACCTTGTGTCCCTCTCCTCTTTGGCATCGACCGTCCCTTGTGCCCCTCTTCCCTTGGTCATGGACCTCCCCTTGGGCATGGATCCCCATTTGGGCATGAATCCCCCTTGGCCATGGATCCCCCTTGGCCATGGATCCACCTTGGGCATGGACCCTTCCTTGTGACCCTCTCCTCTTTGGCATCGACCGTCCCTTGTGCCCCTCTTCCATGGATCCCCCTTTGAGCATGAATCCCCCTTGGGCATGGATCCCCCTTTGGTCATGAATCGCCTCTTACGCATGAATCCCCCTTGGCCTTGGATGAACCTTAGCCATGGACCCTTCCTTGTGACCCTCTCCTCCTTGTCATTGATCCTACCTTGTGTCCCTCTTCCCTTGGTCATGGATCCCCCCTTGGGCCTGGATCCCCCTTTGGGCATGGATCCTTCCTTGGGCATGAATCTCCCCTTTTGCATGCGTCCACCCTTTAGCATGGGCCCCCTTTTGGCATGGATCACCCTTGGGCATGGATCCCCCTTGGGCATGGATCCCCCTTGGGCATGAATCCCCCTTTTGGCATAAATCTTTCCTTGGGTATGGATCCCCCTGTTGCATGTTGGGCATGGATCCCCCTTGGGCATGGATCCCCCTTGGGCATGGGTCCCCCTTGAACATGGATCCGCCTTGGCATCGATCTCCCTTGGGCCTGGATCCACCTTAGGCATGGATATCCCTTGGGAATTAATCCCCCTTGGGCATGGAACCCCTCTTGGACATGGATCCCTTCTTGGGTATGGATCCCTTCTTGGGCATGGACCCCCCTTCGGCATGGATCCCTTCTTGGGCATGAATTCCTTCTAGGGCATGGATCTCTTCTTATGCATGAATCTCTTCTTGGGCATGGATCCTTTCTTGGGCATGAATCCCTTCTAGGGCATGGATCTCTTCTTGAGCATGGATCCCCTGTTGGTCATGGATCCCTTCTTGGACACTGATCCACCCTTGGGCATAGACCTATCTTCGACATAGGTCCCCTTTGGGCATAGACTCATCTTCGAAATAGGCCCCCCTTGGGGATGGATCCCTCATTCGCCATAGATTTCCACTTCGCCATGGATCCCCCGTTGGGCATGGATCCTCCCTTGGCCATAGATTTCCATTTCGCCATGGATCCCCCGTTGGGCATGGATCCCCCGTTGGGCATGGATCCCCACTTGGGCATGGATCCCCACTTGGGTATGGATCCCTCGTTGGGCATGGATCCCCCGCTGGGCATCGACCCACCCTTTGGGATGGATTCCCCGTGGCCATGCATTCCCCTTGGACATGGATCCCTCCTTGGAGATTAATCCTTCCTTGGCAACGGATCCTCTTTGGGCATGAATTCCCCGTTGGGCATGGATCCAACTTGGGCATGGATCCCCCCTGGGCATGAATCGCCTTTGGGCACGGATCCCCCTTGGGCATGGATCCCCCCTTGGCCATGGATCCCCCCTTGGCCATGGATCCCCCCTTGGCCATGGATCCCTCCTTGGGCATGGATCCCTCCTTGGACATGGATCAATTCTTGGGCATGGATCCCCCCTTTGGCATGGATCCCTCCTTGGGCATGGACCCTCCCATTGTGCCCCACTCCCCTTGGACACTGACCCCCCCCCCCCCTTAGGCATAGACAGCTTCGGCATAGACCCCCTTCGCCATGGATACCCCCTCCCCCTTGGACATGGATCCCCCTTGGCCATGGATCCCCCTTGGGCATAGATCCCCCGTTGGGGATGGATCGCCGTTGGGCATGGATTCCCCCTTGTGCCTCTCAACCCTGGGGCATGGATTCCTAAAGGTGCCCCCCCCCCCCTCCCACTGGGCATGCATGCCCCCTTCTATCCCCCAATTCGGCATTGATTCTCTCTACTGCCCTTTCCTTCTTGGGTATGTATCTTTCATGGCGTCCCTAGACCCTTTGGCATGGATTTCTCATTGTGCCCTTCTCCCTTTGAGCCCAGATCCCCCCTACACCCTCTACCTCATTGGGAAATGATCCTCCCTTGTGCCCCTCCCCCCATGGGCATGGATCCCTTCTTGTGCTCCCCCACCCTCATTTTTGCATGGATTCCCCCTACTGGCCCTCCCCCCTGTGATGGTTCCTCCTTTCTGTCCCTATCCCCTTGGGCCTGGATGCCCCCTACTGCCCCCCCGCCATAAGGGATGATCCATGACCTACGGCTTGGACATAAGGAATCCCATGTCCAAGGGGTGGGGTACAAGGGAGATCCACGCCCAAGGGGGGGGGGATACTAAGATGGATTCATCCCCATGGCGGCAGGGGAACAAGAGGGATCCGTGCCTATTGGAGGAGGGACACAATGAAGGATCCATGCGCAAGGGGGCGGGTTACAAGGGGGATCCATGCCAATGCAGGGCCATAGGAGAAGATCCATTCCCAAGATGGTAGTGATACACGAGAATTGTATCGTTATCATTGGCATTGTCCTTATTAACTGAATCGTTATGATTAGCGTTAGTATCAGTATCCTTTTATAATATTATTATATTATTATGATTATTGTTATTATTAAGAGCAGTCCATTACTTTTAGTAGTAGTAGTATAGCATCATGCTATTATTTACAATATTTTTATCTTGATGATTATCGTTAGTATCAATTCATAATGTTATTATAGCATCAGTATTAATTGTTAATATAGTATCAGTATTAATTGTTATTATAGTATCAGTATTAATTGTTATTATAGTATAGCATTAATTGTTATTATTAACAGCAGTCCATTACTATTAGTAGTAGTGCTGTAGCATCATAGTATTATTAAGAGTATTTTTATCGTTATGATTATCACTATTATCAGTATTCATTGCTAGTATTATTAATCATTATTATTAATATTATTATTATTGTATTATTAATCATTATTATTAATAATATTTATTATTAATCACTGTCATTATTAAGAGCAGTTCATTACTAGTGAAAAGTAGACGTATTGTGGCATCATTGTATTATCAAGCATATTTTTATCGTTAGGATTATCGTTAGAATCAGTATGCATTTATAATATTATAATATTATTAGTAATCATCATTATTAATAATAACTGTTGTTATTATTATTATTAATAATTGTTATTATTAAGAGCAGTCCAGTACTAATGACAACTAATAGTAGCATCATTATGTTATTAATAATGTTATGTTGTCATTTCAACTTTTCCCTCCAGATTATTGCCCCGGAGTGCCGTGGTGTCTGCATTGCGACGAGGTTCAAAACTACGACGAATGCGTTCTGTATGGCTATTATGAACAATGTTTCCAGGTTTGTAATTAACTGTAACACAACTAATATGGCCAGGCGAAAATTATGTAGGGCACGCAACTAGCATTTTGGACTATGTATGCTGCTGGATAGTAATACATGGTATCGCACCAATACAGGAGTTAATGGAAATATAGTAATATTTGCTTCAGTTATATATATACGAGGATGTATATTTAATACATAGGTTGCAATCAATATGATTATTGTATCTGGCCCATAGGTGTTCTCTTTTCATAAACACGGCATTGGCTTGTCGGGTAAAGATGAGTTTATGATGGTTTCTAAGCTGAATACCGATTTGTTGGTTGCCCCAAAGTTAGCTGCGATCCTGCCAAGTCTGTGGAGGAGAGCTTGACAAATACAATAATTATGAACGTTTCTTTTTTTTGCAGGGGAACTGCGCGGCTATCACGATTATCAACAAGAGAGGAAGCATCATCAGCTACAGCCGCGGGTGCTACGATGAATGTGGCGCTGATGAGTTCAGTGAAAATGTTTGCTTCAACGCCACGGACTCGCATCAGTATTTCATCGAGAACGCCAATGAAATTTGCCAAAACTGTTCCCTCACACCTGATGCGTGTGATGAGCCAAACAGTAAGTTGTCGTGCCTTTCTCTGAAAAGAACTGAAGAGACTAATTTGTTTTCCTAAATAGTGCCCTTTACTTTAAGGTTGGTTCCAACTAAACACGGGAAGACGGGAAATTATTTTAATTCATTGCACCATGACTCCCTTTTATCAATCTGGGACCCACTGCATGTAAACTAATAATAGGGTGCTTATGGGTGAGCCCCCCCCCCCCCCCACACCCCCACCTGATATGTTAGATGGTGGAACGAACAATTACAGTTTGCAGTCACCCTCCCCCCCTCCCCCACCTTGTAGAAACGTCACCTATCTCCCTTGATTTTATCTTATTCCAAATTCCAAACTTGATTTTTTTTTTCGGGCAATTCAGAAGTGTTTGCATCCACCAAATAAATTATTTCTAATATACCCAACTAATGTAACTTGGCTGCTAACATGGCCTCTCCAAGTACACGGGTCTACCATTGCGTGGAGTGGGGGTGTTTCCTTACCTTCATTTTCCCTTAGCATGGCATTTGATACATCTGATAGCCAGCCGTTGACGTACTCATAAGTATTTGTCGCAGCCGTTGCATAATTATAGTTTTAACAAGGTAATAAATAGGTTTTGTAAGCTATGCAAGGTTGATGAATGGGCCCCGGGCATTTTAGTTGAGATATGTGGCATTTTACTTGATGATCACCCTTTGCCATGAGCATAAGCAATAGTCCACCTTTTGTGAGGGTGGGGGTGGGGCCGGTAGCATTATACATGGGACCAATTATCTGATTTATGCAGCGCCAAGGACTTCTGTCCATGGCCCATAATTTCCCATCCGTTCAGGACTACGTCACTGTCCAGTATGTTCTGTATAAAATCTGACGATCACGCAAGGTGTGATCGTCCCTGGGGAGTAGGCGTACTTGTCTGGGTCCATTTAATGTAAATTGCGGTCTCCTGTGGGATTTAATCTTGTGGCTGTTCATTCGGAAATGATCGTTTGATACCATCTGAAAACATAACGCGGTATTAAATGGTAGAGAAAGTAGCTTTGTGCGTCCCCCTTGTACGCATTAATAGCCCACATCGTACACCTATCCCTCATAATAGCCATAATAACGCTATAATAGAAGGCGAAACAGAAACTAGGTGTGTTGGTGGGTAACATAAGGGGGCGGGGGCGGTTGGGGGGGAGGGGGGAGTGGGCTTCGCGTCATTCTAATTGACGTATATGTTGGCCATTCTTTAGTGATACCAGTAATTAGGTCATGGGTTCAATTTGGCATCTGGCTTGCATACATGTTCGCGTGGTTGTCTTACGAGTGGAATTTTATTTTCAGTCACGTGTCCAGACAATGTGCCCAAAACATGTTGCGGCTGCGAGTCGACTAGCTACGAGGAATGCCAATGTGTCCCGGAAATCTGCACGCAGAGTGATGTATGCAACTACGGAATTAATTTCCATTATTTAAAGTTGTTTACGGTGTTTCTCTCATCGATTTGTTAGACATTTACTTCTCTATAACATGTTTCGTGTGGTACTGGACGTAACTGTGTAATAAGTTTCCCCTTCGTGGATTTCCTTTATGTCCAGTATGTGCTAAAATCGCGCATTATATATTTGTGTTAATGATAGGTGTACCACACGGATTAGTATCATATGAATAATAAGAAGTTGTTAGTGTTAGTTGGTTTCCATTTTATTTATCTGATAGAAATCATACATAAAGCCAAATAGGTACATATATATGCTTACAATGCATTACACAATAACATAAAATAACGCGATTTTCAGCACATGTATCAGCACATGTTTTTCCACTGGCAGAACCCGAGGGGGTCGTGCAGGGCGCCCCACCCCCCTTTAACCGCATCAGACTATGCCCCCCCCCGCCCCCCACTGTCTAAAACCGAACCAGTTCGGGCAGAGTCTATATAATTATAGTTCGTTTGAGACTGCCACTGGCCGGTTACACAATTCATTGCTGGAGTCATAACAATATACACATGATGCAAACTCCACTATCTGTGGGTACGATAAATATTGCAACTGCAGATTCGGTTGGGCCTCTTATTATATACACCCCCCCCCCCTCTCCTCCCCCAACCGTTATCATGTTTAGAGCGCCAATGCACAGTGAAATATTGCGTCCTCTTAAACCAAAATCCCGCCTCTGCCCCCCCCCCCCTCTCCACCCCCTACGACACTCCATCCCCAAACATACCAACGCACACACACACACACATACGTTTTTGCTTACAGTGCTTTATGTCAACTATAGTCAGGTGTTCATAACCAAGTGTCATTCGCACCATGTACAACAGCCCGTGTGCGAGACAGTAGAAGGCAAGGACAAGCGAGGCACGACAATATACGTGGCCAAGCACTGCGCAGAGGCCACACAATGCACCACGAACTGCACAGAACTTGCAGGAACCGTAACAACCCCCTTTGGCGGCGAGATCTTCGAGCGATGCACGACGTGCGCTTACGACTATGTCTGCCAGTTCCCATCAGGTAAGTGCCGGGTAATAAATTGACCATTGAATAATTACGCAACTGGAGCTCATTTGCTATGGTAAATTGAAAAACATGTAGTTTGTTAATAGTTTATTTAAATATGTAGGTATCAATGAGTAATTATGCGTAAGAGCGTCAAATGTGTAATGATTGACCGCCCCGTGGCGCGCGCTATGCTATGGGTAACAATGCGTGAGAAATGCATACATGGTAACATATATATCTTAAATATACGTATCAAATGTAGCATTACAATTTGTCGCAAAGTGGTTCCTAAAATAGTTGGTATTTTACAACTTACTCCCTCCCCGCCCCCCCCCCCCCCCTCCCGCCTCCTGGCCTCAGCCATCTCCTCTCTTCGTCCTCCTCCGTTCCTTTCTCCCGGAAGCAATCGTAAATTTAATAGCGAATTGTAGTTATTACCACGAAAGTATAGTTATCCTTGATGTTCACCCTCCTGTCCACGTTATCGCCTCCATCCCATTATGCCCCCCCCCCCCACCCGCTCTCCTCCCCGATCCAGATACTGTGACTGGCCCATTGCAATTGTATATTAATCCACATATTATAAGTTAAATTTATTGGCGGGATCAAGTTATAATCATTTTTATGGGGTCAGTACGGTGTCCACTCCCCCTCTTCTCCACTTTATCTTGTACCTCCCTTGCCCCCTCCCCCCTCCCACCGCCCACCGTCCTTCAGTCTTGATAGAATATTTAGTGGTCATTGCAACTGCATATTAATCCGTATGTTATAAGTTAATACAATGGTTAATCTTTTTCTTTATCATCACTTTGGTGGGTTTATCGTTGTCACCCCCCCCCCCCCCCCCCCCCCAATACACACCGAACCCCGTTCCGTACTATTAAATAGTTAGTATGCACTAAATACAGCCTGGCAGTGCCACAGCCTGGCCGTCTCACAGCCTGGCACTGCCACAGCTTGGCACTGCCACAGCCTGGCACTGCCACAGCCTGGCAGTGTGCCTGGCAGGGCCACAGTCTAGCAGTGCCACAGCCTGGCAGTGTGTCTGGCAGCGCCACAGCCTGGCAGTGTGCCTGGCAGTGCCACAGCCTGGCAGTGTGCTTGGCAGGGCCACAGCCTGGCAGTGCCACAGCCTGGCAGTGCCACAGCCTGGCAGAGCCACAGCCTGGCAGTGTGCGTGGCAGTGCCACAGCCTGGCAGGGCCACAGCCTGGCAGTGTGCCTGGCAGGGCCACAGTCTGGCAGTGTCACAGCCTGGCAGGGCCACAGCCTGGCAGTGTGCCTGGCAGGGCCACAGTCTGGCAGTGTCACAGCCTGGCAGTGCCACAGTCTGGCACTGCCACAGCATGGCAGTGCCACAGACTGGCACTGCCACAGCCTGGCAGTGTGCCTGGCAGGGCCACAGCCTGGCAGTGCCACAGCCTGGCAGTGCCACAGCCTGGCAGTGTGCCTGGCAGCGCCACAGCCTGGCAGTGCCACAGCCTGGCAGTGTGCCTGGCAGGGCCACAGCATGGCAGTGTCACAGCCTGGCAGGGCCACAGCCTGGCACTGCCACAGCCTGGCAGTGTCACAGCTTGGCCGTGCCACAGCCTGGCCGTGCCACAGCCTGGCACTGCCACAGCCTGGCAGTGTCACAGCCTGGCAATGCCGCAGCCTGGCAATGCCACAGCCTGGCAGGGCCACAGTCTGGCACTGCCACAGTTTGGCAGGGCCCCTGTATGGCAATACCACAGTCTGGCAGTGCCGCAGTCTGGCAGTGCCGCAGTCTGCCACTGCCACAGTCTGGCAATGCCACAGCCTGGCACTGCCACAGCCTGGTAGGGCCACAGCCTGGCAATGCCGCAGCCTGGCAGTGCCGCAGTCTGCCACTGCCACAGCCTGACAGTGCCACAGTTTGCCACTGCCACAGCCTGACAGTGCCACAGCCTGGCAGGGCTACCAGCCAGCTACTTGTTCGGACGCGTTAAACCCCTGAGCTTCAGTAAATGCCATGGACTGATTTGTTTCAGTTGTGGAACCCTGCACTGGCCCCTCCCAGTGTTGGGAGTGTCTGGACACTGCCAACGTTGACGAGTGCAACAGTGAAGGCGACTATGTGACGTGCGCCACAGGGGTAAGTCGAATGTACAGTAGGTACACCATAAGTATCGATTAATTTTTATCGAGTCGTTACTCCGATAAATAGACCCCGTTAATTAAGACAAACACTAAGAGTCGTTTTAATAAAAAATAACCATTTACCTGTTAATTAGCTCGCCTGACAGTCGTCACATTATAGTAAGATGTGCACAAAACCCGATTGTCTCGATATAAGAAACCCCCGTTTAGAGTCCTATATGATGTAACACACAGGGATTGCTTTGTAAGCCTTAGCACACACATAACGTCAGATCAATATATAGATTCCGCAACCCTATGACATTACCCCTCGATCTGTCAAGGCTATCCTTCCCTTTCCCAATAAAGTCATTATGCTCCATGCCGTTTTCTGTTCACGTCCCTTCTTTTTCCAGGAGTCATGCATGGCCATCACGGTGACGAACAAGCGGGGATCGATCATCAATGTGTGGTCGGGCTGTCAGAGTGCCTACGCGGCTACCAACGCAACGGCCTCCTACCCGACAGCCCAGTGCCCCGCCCAACTGGACGTGGAGAACTGCAACGAGTCCGTGTCCCTTCCCTACAACAACACTGCGGGTGGGGCATGTGTCACATGCACTGCCTCCGACAGGTGCCTGCCCAAGCAGGGTAAGTATGGTCGACATGGGGGCTTTAACATCGTCACCCATGCTTCATTTTATAATTTAGAGGGGTATAAATTTAAGATATGGCCTTAAAACATTCGGTCAACATCACGTTTATGTTTATGGCACGAAACATTAGAACGGATTTATGCATTTAGTGAGGATGAAATTGATGATAACGTATTATGTTTTAAATGTTTGACGGTATTCCCGTAAACTATACCAATTATCCAAATATTGTCCTCCTAAATAATAATTTTAACATTCTAAACGATCTGCAAACGATAATGTATGCCGGACTAATTATGACCTCCTATGCCACAAACACTACCGTTTTATAAAAACAATGCACGTTTTGGTTTTAGAATGCCCCAACCCATTGCTTACGTGCAGCTACTGCAACAGCACGTCAGTAAATGGATGTGACTCGGCAGAGTACGATGTAGTTTGCTCGTCGACCGCGGTAAGTTCAGCTGACAATTGTCCATCCTATCAGAGGCGCCACTGTTGACGAGCAACCCGAAAAAATAAACCATATAGCACCACCCCCAATCTCAAAACTATAATGATCTCAAAACTATAATGAAATAGGTCTTAACAACTGCATTTGGAAATAAAAACGTAAGTATATTCTGATGGTAATTGTTCCTTTAAAACAAATATATAAATTACTTCTTAGTTAATTAAGTAACATATATTGGAAAATATTTTAAAATATATAAAAGTTAATTAAAATGTTGATAATTATATACACCAGTTGTAATATATTCATTATTTCATCAATCAACGTTAATTGACAAAAATGTGCATACACTTTATTTACTAATGCTAATTTGCATATACTATATTTAGTAACGTTAATTGCCATACACTTTATTTAGTAACGCTAATTGCCATACACTTTATTTAGTAACGCTAATTGTCATACACTTTATTTAGTAACGCTAATTTGCATACAATATATATAAACGCTACTTTACATAAACTTTACTTGGTAACGCTAATTTACATACACTTTATTTAGTAACGCTTATTTGCATACACTTTATTTATTAACGCTAACGCTAATTTACATGCACCTTATGTAGTAACGCTAATTTACATAAACTGTTTTTAGTAGCACTAATTTGCATACAATTTATATATTCACGCTAATTTACATACACTTCATTTATGAACGCTAATTACACACACTTTATTTAGTAACGTTAATTGACATACACTTTATGTAGTAACTTTAATTGACATGCACTTTATTTAGCAACGCTAATTTACATACACCGTATTCACTAACGCTAAATTTAATATATGTAATAATTAACATGTATTTGGGGTTTATTGCAGCATGTCTGCCGCGAAGCGAAGCACTTCGACAAGAGAGGCACCCTGCAATACGTATGGAGAGGCTGTTCTGATCCCTTGGACAACTGCACGAGCAGCGAGTCGTGTAATGACGAAGGGAATCTGTGCCAGACCTGCACTCCATTGGTAGAAAAGTGTACCCTCTCACAAGGTAAGTCACTGTGATTCTACAGAGCGATCTTATATACGTTGGTAAAAGGAATCTCGTCAGTATATGCGCCTGTACAAATATTATACTGTGGTGTAAACCGTTGTTAGGGTTTTGATAGTAAATGAATGAGTGATATGCTGCAAGGGTTTCAATATCAAGGCATTGAGTGATATGCTATGCGAGTTTGAATATTAAGCGAACGTGTGATAAGCTTCAATGGTTAAAATTGAAACCAATGTATGATATGCTGTAAGGGTTTTGACATTAAAGCAATGTGCGATATGCTGTAAATGTTTTGGTATTACCGAATGAGTGATATGCTCTAAGGGTTTTGACATTTAAGCAATGTGCGATATGCAGTAAGGGTTTCGATATTAATCGAATGAGTGATATGCTGTAAGGGTTTTGACATTGAAGCAATGTGCGATATGCTGTAAGGGTTTCGATATTAATCAAATGAGTAATATACTGTAAGGGCTTCAACTTAAAACCAGTGAGTGGTATTCTGTAAGGGTTTCAACTTAAAATCAGTGAGTGAGATGCTGTAATGGTTTCAATATCAAAACCTTGAGTGATATGCTGTAAGGGTTTCAACTTGAAACCAGTGAGTGATATGATGTATGGGTTTAACATTAAAGCAATGTGTGATATTCTGTAAGGGTTTCAAAATTAATCGAATAAGTGATATGCTGTAAGGGTTTCGATATTAAAGCAATGAGATATGTTGTAGTAGTTACAATGTTAAACTAATGAGTGATCTGCTGTAAAGATTCAATATGAAACCAATGCGTGATATGTTGTAGGGGCTTCAAATATTAAACGCATTTATGACGTGCTACACAGGCTTCAATATTGAAACGAATGTTTGATATGCTGTAAAGGTTTAATATAAAACCAATGGGTGATATGATGTAAGAGTTACAATATTGAACTAATCATGGACTTGCGGTAAGGGTTTCAATATGAAACGAATCAGGGATATTTTGCTAATGTTTCCTTATTAAAGTAACGTGTGATATGCTGTAATGGCTTCGATATGAAAGTAATGGGTGATCTGTCGTATGGGTTTCTATACTATGCAAACGAGTAATAGGCTTTAAGGGTTTCAATATAAAAAAAACGAACGAGTGATATGTTGCAACGATTTCGAAATCAAAGCAAAGAGAAACATGTTGTATACTTAACTTCCCCTGCTCTTTCAGCGTCTTGCCCGGATCCGCTAAACACGTGTCCGAAGTGCTCCGGACTCACCGAGGCCGCATGTGACAATACAGCATCTGATGAAGTCTGTCCAGATGACACAGTGAGGACACAAACTACAGCATTAACTATCGCCTCGTATATGTAGAATATTAGATACACGTGTAATATGTTAAAATTACACATTTCTCAGACCTGGTGAAGAATTTGGTGACATATAATGTATATATTTAGGACGAAATGGAAGTGACAGTTTATTGTGCCATTCCTAGAATCTATTGTGTTTTTTTCATTTTGGCCAAAATAAATGAGTTGTGAAAGAAACGAAATTTATAACCTTGATAAAATTCCGGAATATGCTATTAAATATATTCATGAGATTATTGAATGATGTGCCTATAAACATGATTTCTTTTATTCAGTATAAGTGCGGTGTGGACACATTCTACGACAAGCGAGGGACCCCTCAGAACATAACCAAAGGCTGCGTACTTGCCTCAGTCAATTGCACCTCCACCGAGGCTTGCCTGCAGGACCCAGCGGGCATGTTCTGCTCATACTGCAACCCCATGGTCGTGAAATGCGAACTTGAAGGTAAGCTGCACAGAATAAATTGCATACCCATATTTATCGCTATAAATAATATAATTAAAGTAAGAACAATGGTCAGAATGTGCCTTTGTTTAATGACGGATGAATTCTTTCCTCCAGGGGCCACACCGGCATGCGGTGACACCGAAGATCATTTGTGTCTAGTGTGCAACGCCACAGACTTTGACACATGCCTGGCGTCCGGAAGTTATAAGGCCTGTGCAAGCGTAAGTATTAGTATTAGCATTGGTATCATAGGGCAGCATGCATGTATTTTTTTCAAAATCTGTAATATCTGAAATATTACACAAATCGTCCTGCTACTAATGATACAATATAACGCTTTGGGCACTTGTGAACCCGTGGTTTTACAGAGCACCTGCTTCACGACTGAGACAAGAAACAACCGAGGCTCCATATTGAGTTACGACAGTGGGTGCGTCACGGACCTGAGCGCCCAGTGTATAGGTGGCGTCAACTCAGAGAACTGCACGGTCAACAGCCGCGGCACCCAGACGGCCTGTCGCAACTGCAGCATCTCAGACATGTGTACCATCGACGGGGCCGTTCGTAAGTAACGACAACCGTCTAAGGCATTAGACATTAGTTTAATTTAGTATCATTTATTATATAATATAAATACGCATATTTATATACTAGTATGTTCAACAGAATGTCAATATAGATGAATATATATTGCGTCACTATGCCAATATCTATTTATCTATGTATAGCATTATTTTGGACAGTGAATTAAATTTAATTCTAACGATTTTTGGCAATTATGCCCTTTTGTGACTTACAGCTGTTAAGTTTAACCGCACATCCTGCTCATTATCTGCTTTATTTACTGCGGGCCTCATCTTTCTGAAGATCCGCGAATATGTCAATCATTTCTACCTCTCCTCTCCCCTTCCATGTTTGACGCCTTGGTCTCTAACTATTCGGCAGGGTATTAGCCAGAGGCAGTTTCCATTAGGCAGTTTTAATTTTGGCGGGCAGATTTTCACTTTGGCGGGCAGTCATGTGCTGTTTACCCGCCCGAAAATGCCCTATTGGTCAGGAGCTTTAGAAAAAAATCATATCGCTCACAATTTTATATGAATACTTTTTTGGCCAACCAAAATTTAAACTAACAAACTAATTCTGGCTAATACCCTGCTACTCAGTAATACACGCTTTGTCCCTCGCTCGCTAAGCTCTCAACTTTTACATATTTCCGCTTGACCTGTTTGTCTATGTTACGATATATGTCTCCCAAAACCCCTTCTTCATCGTGTGCCTCGCCCCTATAACGTGCCCATATCTGTTCTCACCTTATCTCTATGACCGTTTCCTCCCCTTGACCCCATTACATATCCTGTACCGTGCCCCTTGACCCATTACATATCCTGTACCGTGCCCCTTCACCCCATTACATATCCTGTACCGTGCCTCTTGACCATTACATATCCTATGCCGTGCCCCTATTGACCCAATTACATATCCTATACCGTGCCCCTTCACCCCATTACATATCCTGTATCGTGCCCCTTCACCCCATTACATATCCTGTGCCATGCCCCTTGACCCATTACATATCCTGTACCGTGCCCCTTGACCCCATTACATATCCTGTACCGTGCCCCTTCACCCCATTTCATATCATGTACCGTGCCCCTTGACCCCATTACATATCCTGTGCCGTGCCCCTTGAGCCCATTACACATCCTGTACCGTGCCCCTTCACCCCATTACATATCCTGTACAGTGCCCCTTGACCCCATTACATATCCTGTGCCGTGCCCCTTCACCCCATTACATATCCTGTACCGTGCCCCTTGACCCCATTACATATCCTGTACCGTGCCCCTTGACCCCATTACATATCCTGTACCGTGCCCCTTGACCATTACATATCCTGTACCGTGCCCGTTGACCCCATTACATATCCTGTACCGTGCCCGTTGACCCCATTACATATCCTGTACCGTGCCCGTTGACCCCATTACAAATCCTGTACCATGTCCCTTGACGCCATTACATATCCTGTACGGGGCCCCTTGAAATACTACTCTTTTGTGTCCTCTAATACTGTTTCTGATGCTTTGTTATTTTTATCCGACCTGGATCCGTCCTTGCCCCCCCCCCCACCCCCTCCCCTTCCTACATTTTCCCTTTTTTGTGCACTTCTGGATCCCCTTCCTCTCAGTCATGCGATTTTCGACAGCCCCACCCCCCCTTCCTCCTCCTCCTCCTCCGCCCCCATGAGTTGTCAGAGAACTTCCGTAAGGGGAATGCCTGTTTGATCTAATCTAAGGACGTAATTTTGTACGGTTCAGCTTATTTCTTCACATATTCTCTATTGACTGCCCCCCACCCCCCTTCCGCTACCGCACCCCCCACATCCACCCTCCAATTTATCTTCTCATTTGATTTATCAACCCCAACACTGCAGTAAGTGGTTTTCCGGCTCTTCTCCTCCGTCCTATGGAATTCAAGCATGTGGGATTGCCCCTCTCCTCCTCTGGCCCCATTCTTCTTCTCTCTACTTACTTGCCCATAACCCATGGCTCTGGTTAAATACATCGTTTTCTTTGTCATGCAACTGCCATTAATGTAAGATGTGTATTGTAGCCTCAGTCCAGTGTCCGGCACCCAAGGTTCTGGCCTGCCTCCAGTGCGCCAACGCCCAAGACGAACTAGAATGCAACACCACAGGAGGCTATGTGGAATGTCCATATGTAAGTATGTCATGATTGAGTGGTTAGATGGGGTGCTCGCATGCAGACCAAGTTCTAAGCCCAGACTAAATTCTGGGCTTAGAACTTAGAGTCGTTCTAAGCCCAGGCACGATCGCCTGGGGACCTTTCATCTCGTAATCGCCTTGTCCCAGAGCTTCATTGGACTTCAAAATATTCCGATAATATTCGCTGAATTGAACGATGAATCATTAGCACAAAAAACATCAGGTACACACGTTGGCCGCTATAGCTGTTTCCTATATTTCATTTTATATCGTTATTTCTCCTTCATCTCCGTGTAGGGAAAGTGCTTCATCAACTACCTTGAGCACAGCAGCGGTGCTATCGTAAGCTACACGTCTGGCTGTGCCACGGCCACAACGGACTGCACATCTCCTTGCCTGAGCTACGGGATAGACCAGTCCGAGTGCACTGCGTGCACAGAACCGCACAAATGTCTCTGCATTGGAGGTAAGTCGGCGCACAGGGCGTAACACAATTATCTAATCTGAAGTGATTTAACTATATTTTTTTTGAAAATTCAATTAAAAATCGAGTGGGTGCAATGCGCTAGGCATCTTCGTCATCTGTCCGTGGCTTGCGGAAGCAGATAATGAATGATTGCCATAGATTCATTGTGTCAAAGTAATGCGTATTGCATTGCTAACTCCCACTAATGGGGTATTACTATTATTAAATGTTGTGTGCAATTTGACATTTGAAAAGAAATTAAATTTATAAATTAATGTATTAAGAAAAAAGCTGTTAACGATCTAAGTTACGGATGCATCAGCTCATCACGATACACACTTTTAGCGGTCTTACCAATGTAATGTTCTTTATTACTTCACGCAGCCGACGGCTCGGCGTGCGATGACCTTGGGGTGACCCCCACGTGTCCCGTATGTCAAGGAGCGACGTGCACTGGACTTATAGCGGAACAAGAATGTCCATCGGTGAGTATCGCTAGCTGGTCATAATTTGAAACTCTTTCTTAGTCATATCGCAGTATACACGGGATAAACTAAAGATTGTGATTCACTGTGATGAATAATAATCTCAATAATCTAAATAATATAGCGAGTAAATTGTTATCAGGAAGTCGATGGCTCATGTCAAGGTAATTAATTGGGTTTTTTATTTGCCTTTAATATCAAATCATTCAGAAAGTCAACATAACTGGGTAGTTACATGGAAGGTACATAAGTGCATATAACAAGCTTAACGGGGATACATCTGGGTAGGTACTGGGAAGGTACTTAACTGCATATAACAAGCTTAACGGGGATACATCTGGGTAGGTACTGGGAAGGTACTTAACTGCATATAACAAGCTTAACGGGGATACATCTGGGTACGTACTGGGAAGGTACTTAACTGCATATAACAAGCTTAACGGGGATACATCTGGGTAGGTACTGGGAAGGTACTTAACTGCATATAACAAGCTTAAAGGGCATACATCTGGGCAGTTACTGGGAAGGTACTTAACTGCATATAACAAGCTTAACGGGGATACATCTGGGTACGTACTGGGAAGGTACTTAACTGCATATAACAAGCTTAACGGGGATACATCTGGGTAGGTACTGGGAAGGTACTTAACTGCATATAACAAGCTTAAAGGGCATACATCTGGGCAGTTACTGGGAAGGTACTTAACTGCATATAACAAGCTTAACGGGGATACATCTGGGTAGGTACTGGGAAGGTACTTAACTGCATATAACAAGCTTAACGGGGATACATCTGGGTAGGTACTGGGAAGGTACTTAACTGCATATAACAAGCTTAACGGGGATACATCTGGGTAGGTACTGGGAAGGTACTTAACTGCATACAACAAGCTTAACGGGGATACATCTGGGCAGTTACTGGGAAGGTACTTAACTGCATATAACAAGCTTAAAGGGGATACATCTAAATGTCAATACAGTACATTACATTAGGTAATAAACACATAGCTGTTACATAGTATACCTGTAACTAAACGCATAAATTTAATGAAGAATACATCTGGGAATACATGTGAGAATGTGTACATATATCAAGGCACTAGTGGGGCGGGATTGGAGGAGAGAAGCTTAATTGAGTTTAGATGGTATGTGGTGAGGAGGGGGGAGGGTCATGTGGACCTTATGGTTGATCAGGCAGTGTCACTGAAGCAAGTTTAATAACTAAAGTTACTTGTTAGCACACACGTGAGCGGAAACATATGCTTCGATCAAGGAAAAGTAAATAAAATAGATTAAACGAACTTTTTAATGGCGTGTTTGTAAGTACATGCAGGATTTTCGACAAATATATTAGGTATTTCACAAATGAATTTCAATATATTTTCTATGATAGGAGAAATACATGGATAGCTTTGTCTAATGATCAGATGGTCCATTAGCGACCTTATGACTCGTAGCAAATGTTTCCAATTTTTACCTTGATTTATACGTGGGCCAACAATGGTAAAATGTGAAGTGTTGTGGGGGTAATCATGGATTGAATAGCTCGTTACTCCCATGCAGTTCGTAAGTGGGCTTGATTTACTGCCCGGTGTCCGTATGTTAGGTTACGTAAACAATTATTTGCTCCTTGATGATGCTTAAACAAAAATATTTTTTTGTATCAAAGTGACATATGTGTACATCTGTGTTCGTACAGGGCTACTGCGAGACGGTGAGTGAGGTGAACCCCCAAGGCGGCTCCTCTGTGATCGAGCGCAGGTGCTCCCCCGACATCTGCAACGTCGGTGAAGCGTGTGTCGGAACCACGTGCATCCTCTGTTCCCAGTCAAACTCCACCATAGAAAACCCACAGTGTAAGTAAAGGCTAACGATGGGCGGCCAAGGTTGAACCATGGAAACATGGTGCATTTGTCCGAAAAAAACACGGTCCCTTTTTATCGAACGCATTCCTTGAGAAAAATATATGAATACAAATTTCCTTGAAAGGTAATGCTCCTCAAAACCCGCCCTTATCCCCTTTACATTCTTTGATGCCCAATTCGATGTACTTTATTGCGGGAATTTTACGTGACGTATTAGCTAATACTTACCAGGTAATAGTTATTAATATTTATTGTTGTGAGTAACTATGGTAAATAATAGATTGTGACATACCCCCCCCCCCGCCCCTCCTCACCACCAAGTTTACAAATTTGTCCTCCCCTCCCAACCAATACAGTCAAATGAATCACGAGGTGTGCAAGACAGATAAGTTGTTACACTTTTCTGTATGCTTATATTGGTCGATTTGCCATGGTTTCTTAGCAATATATATGGACAATTTACTAATAACTTAATTAATTATATATGTTTTACAGCGTTTCCTGACCCGGGCACTCCAGCGGACAATGACACGACGCAAGTGGTCGTGACGAGTAAGTGAATTCCAAACAAGTCAATGTATTATAATAAAGCCTGATTTGACCTCCAGGCTGGTGAATAGGTCATCCAAGGTTATAAATACTTTTTCCGTGATAATATGTCGTAATTTTCTTCTCGTCATGCTTCGTTGTCGTTCCGTATAAATAATTATTCGAAAAGGTTAAATTAGAAGTCACATTTGAACCCGTTCATAGTGAACACAATGACTGCATTAAATCTGTGGTTTATTATTTAACATTGTTAACTTTCAACTCCACTCCAAAGCTGAGACGCCCTTGTCGCAGTTCAACTGTACTACCGGCCAGGTAGTGCGTTGTCTGGACTGCTCGAGTGCCACTGAAGCTGACTGTGCGGCCCAAGCCATCTACGAGACGTGCATCCAAACCAGCGTAAGTTGACACTAAACTATTTCTAAACATTGAAGTCCAAATCCAAACTCCCTGCTGAATCCAAAATATCACCCACCCACCCCCTGCTGAATCTACAATTGCTCCCACCCACCCCCTGCTGGATCTACAATACCCCCCCCCCCACCCCCCGCTGGATCCACAATAGCCCTCACCCTGCTGAATCAACAATAACACCCACCCACCCCCAGCTGGATCCACAATAGCCCCCACCCTGTTGAATCTACAATAACCCCTACCCACCCCCTTTTGAATCTGCAATAACCCTCACCCTGTTGAATCTACAATAGCCCCTACCCACCCCCTTCTGATTCTACAATAACCCCGCCCACCCCTTGCTGAAGATACAATAACCCCCACAGACCCCTGCTGAATCCACAATAGCCCCCACCCATCCCTGCTGAATTTACAATAACCCCCACCCACTCCTGCTGAATCCACAATAGCCTCATCCACTCATCCCTGCTACCTTACAGTAGCCCACAGCGACCCCTGCTGAATCTACAATAATTCCCAACGAACCCTGCTGAAATTGCAATAACACCCACCCACCCCTGCTGAATCTACAATAGCCCCCACCCACCCCCTGCTGAATCCACAATAAAACCCACCCTGGTAAACCTGCAATAGCACCCACTCACCCCTGCGGAATCTGCAATAACCCCCACCCACCCTTGCAGAATCCACAATAGCCCCCACCGACATCTGTTGAATTTACCATAACCCCCATCCACCCCCTACTGGATCCCCAATAACCCCCACCCACCCCTGCTGAATCCACAATCAAACCACCCTGGTAAATCTACAATAGCCCCCACCCACCCCTGCTCGATTTACAATAACCCCCCCCCCCCCCAACACCCCCTGCTGCATCGACAATAGTCCCCCCACCCCACCCATCCCTGCTGCATCTACAATAACCCCCACCCACCCCTGCTGAATTTACAATAACCCCCACCCACCGCCTGCGGAAGATACCATAACCCCCACCCAACCCTGCTGAATCCACAATAGCCTCATCCACTCCCTGCTACCTTTACAGTAGCTCACAGCGACCCCTGCTGAATCTACAATAACTCCCAACGAACCCTGCTGAATTTGCAATAACCCCCACCCACCCCTGCTGAATCTACAATAGTCCCCACCCACCCCCTGCTGAATCGACAATAAAACCCACCCTGGTAAATCTGCAATAGCACCCACTCACCCCTGCGGAATCTGCAATAACGCCCACCCACCCTTGCTGAATTTACCATAACCCCCATCCACCCCCTACTGGATCCCCAATAACCCCCACCCACCCCTGCTGAATCCACAATCAAACCACCCTGGTAAATTTACAATAGCCCCCACCCACCCCTGCTCGATTTACAATAACCCCCCCCCCCAACACCCCCTGCTGCATCTACAATATTCCCCCCCCCCACCCATCCCTGCTGCATCTACAATAACCCCCACCCACCCCTGCTGCACCTACAATAGCCCCCACCCTGTTGAATCTACAATAGCCCCCACCCTGTTGAATCTACAATAGCCCCTACCCTGTTGAATCTACAATAACCCCCACCCACCCTGCTGCACCTACAATAGCCCCCACCCTGTTGAATATACACTAGCCCCCACCCATCCTCCTGCTGAATTTATAATAACTCCACGATCCGCCCCTGTTCATAGGTTCCCTTTCTTGCATAGTATAGGTTGTCTCTCAAACATATTAAAACTATGCTACTATGCGTGATTGTCAGCGGCGAAATTGACATAGCCCTAGACTCACTGGCCGTCCTTCCTTCTCCACACAGCCCGTATGTACTGAGACAAGGACCTACGACAACAGTGGCGACCTCATCGGATTTGCGAGCAGTTGTGGGTCCCAAACGGAATGCATAGCCGGCTTCGACACCTTGGTTGATGGTGCAATCATCCAGACAAGCTGCGCCCAACCCGTGTGCCAGGACGAAGGTATGTACCGCACAAACGTCATGCCACATGGCAAGCTCCCACTCGCTAGGTGGCGCTACGCAAGCTCCGCGTATACCGCTGCTGTTGGCCGGGGGCTAAATTTCAAGATTCTTGAAAAACGGTCAAATCACCTGTAATTGCTTGCAACATTATAATTTTCAAGAATTAAACATAAAACTAACGAGCTCCGCCGTATTTAATAGCGTTCTAGGTCCGACAGTTTAAAGGATGACCTTTTTACCGAGCTTGTGCATTGTCGGTGACGACTCTTAAATGGATCCTAAAATTCAAAACAACTCGAAAGTAACTAGAAGAATAGACATATTTATTATACTAATTCGTTCGATGTTATATATATATATATATATATGTATATATCAATGTGCTTGCAGTAAACACCGTAGGAGTGTTCGTGACGTTGCAATTGGCGTTCAGCCCATCGCTGGCGACTATCTACTCACCCGAATGGTGGTCCCTGTGTTTCTCACTCATGGCATACGTAAGTAACCCAGTACATTTGGTGGCGCTATGTGGAACTTTTGTCGAGCGATTATAAAGTACAAAAGTCGTAAGTAGTCACCCCAAAGGTGCATTTTCTGATTTAAGAAAGGGCTAAAATTATATTGCATATGGTTTCTTGCCCGTGAACACAACCAAAACGTGCTGGTGAGGCTACGACGAAAACGCACTTAGTGTGCAACTTACGAGGGGATTATGAATACGGCCCCTGGGCCCCTGGGGCCGAATTCATAATCCCCTCGTAAGTAACAAACGAACAGTGCGTTTTTGACGTATCTACGCCCATTTTACGTAGGAATTTGGACAATTTCGTTGTGTTGTGCTAGCCAAAATCTTATCAGATATCGTCTGTACACCTGAAATGTATCATGTGATCGATGATTTCTCTTTCTGTTAGTTGGACCCGTTCTACTCCACAATGAACGGATATGACGGGATGGAGTGTGTGGCGTTTGTGTAAGTATAACACTGGCTAGCCAATGTTAATTTGTGTTAATAGTTAATTTTTAATCGCATCTGTCTTTCCTTTCAAATTGCCTAAGCGGATACGTCTGTGGGGGTCTGATCCGTCCCTCGTCGGCCTTCCACTCCCCATAATATTGTTAAGGTCTGGAAATAAGGGTTAACAAATTAGGGATCTGGGGTCAGGGAATAGGATGAGGATTGGGGATTAGGGGCTGTGGGTATGGCCTATGGTTCGGTTTAAGTTATGGGTTGGGCATAACACCCACAACGGGGCGTCACGTAGCGGGTTGAACGGCGATAAGATACAGGTAAGACCCTTAGGACGCATAAGACCTCCATTTACTATTTCATATTTGTCATTCCTTGATGACGTGTCGTGTACAGAGAAGGGAGCGTGGAGGCTCACATGGACGTCCGCCTGCAGCAGCCAATCACACGCGACCGCATGGTGGACGTAGCTTCCCGAACCCTGCGGGGACTGATGAACAACAACTACTTGATGAACATCAACAACACCGATGTCGATATCACTGGCAGCTATGCCATCTTGAACCAGACCTCCAACATCACAGGAAGTAAGTATATCATTGGATCTTGAATGATTGGTGGCGATATTAATGTCTATAAACACCATGTGGGTAGGTTGGTGGTATTAACGATATTACAAATAGAGCTTAGCAGTCAGGAAATGTTAGAGGTGTGACCCGCAGGCGTTCGTGCATGTGTCGCTAAAACCCGTGAAGCAGTAATGATAAAATAGTTAGGATGTGTTAAAATATCAAGGTTATTCATAAATTAACAGTTAAATCAGTGGTTTAATAGTTCCTCTATCTTAATCACGTGTTTTGTGTCTCTCCCATTCAGTTCCGTTTATGGACGTGTGCCAGGACATGAACGTGACATGTGCTCACGGCGGGATGTGCGAGTTCAACGAGACTGTCAACAAGGCGACGTGCATGTAAGGCACCATTAGCCAGGCTATACAGAGAGTGCGCCGCGTGTTGAAGGGATGGGAACGGGGTGTATTGGTTGTCTCTTGTCCCATGATGACATGATTTTGGCTCACAGTGCTCACATAACATGTATGAACAAAATATAATACGGGATAAATGGATTTTGGGAGGCTGTTGGATAACCCAATTAGTTACCTCGGTCAGTAAAAATGAGTGGGAAATGGAGCCATTTCTTGAAGAGATAACCTTTGTCATTCTCATACGTTGGGATCCTTGTCATAACTTGAAAGTTATTATATGACGTTGTCAAGATATAAGTTTACCACCTGGTAACAAGTTTATACTTATCTGTTTGTAAGGTGTGGGATACATGTTGGATACGTGCCTTTATGAGACAACATACACATACAAATATATATAGACGGGCAGGGGGGAACACACTTCACAGTCCTGCGCCTTAGACCCTTAAACACCTCCAGCGGGGATATAATGAGGCTCCAAGATGCAGAGAGATGTTAAAACATATATGAGCATGTTCCATGTTGCGCCTCTGCGCGTCCATAACAGGTGCTCGAGCGACTGGTCCGGACCCACGTGCGGCACCCAGTCGACCCTGACTGAGGAGATGCTGCCCCTGGTCGTGCCCCTGGGGGTCCTAGCGCCCCTGGCCCTCGTCCTCCTGGCAGTCCTCGTCTACATCTCCGTCCGCCGATCCCGAGACAAGAAGGAGAAGGCGCACCAGAAGGCCGTCACCGACACGATGACGCGGTAAGTCAAGACCCGTCAGGACCCCGCTGACTGCTGCTGAAGGGTCAAGTTGATGTCCTCGGAAAACGACACAACTGGATAACAATGGGTCCTCGGACTCCATTATTATCCGGTAATGTCGTGTTCCTTGGAGATTTACTTACACATCAAATCGACTGGTGACGTCAGTTACCACTGGTGACGTCAGTCACCACTGGTGACGTCACTCCATTGTTCAATCACGACATTATTTTTCTGTGATGTGGTGTGTAAGTTTCATAGCGACGTGGATGTTACGTAAGATAACGTCCTCGGAAAACGACATTACCGGATAACGATGGGTCCTCGGGCTTCCGGTAATGTCGCGTTCCTTGTACATTAACTTACAGATATTTTTGAGTTGTGCGGCATTAACGGGTGGATAGGTGGGCGGGTGGGAGCATGTAGATGGGGTGGGCGGCATACCTTACACCTCTTGGCGGTGAACCTTAATCGCCTCCAGTGGGGATAGCATAAGGCCCCAAGGGGAAGAGTGTTTATCATAGATAGATGATGCAGTAAAAGTGTTTAACTTTGGCTGCACGATCAGGGTAATGATAGATCAAAGATATGTAAGACACCCTGATTATAATTATCACCAATTTATTCGGATCGATAAAATCGGGATTAGATACATATATACTGAACCCTTAATATCTAATTGTATATGTAATATGTGTTCTCTTCTTCTTCTCAACAGCTACCACGTAAGCGACACCGGATCCTGGGGTTCAGTCAGTCGGATGTTCTCACCCGACTACCGACGCAACTGGCGCACATTCATGGGCAACGGATTCTTCGGCGACCCCAAGGAGATCGAGTGGGACCCGGATGAGGCGAGTGTGGTCACCGTCCACAGAGACAAATTCCTCTCCAGACAGGGCTGGAACTTCTCCAGCTTCCCCGAGGGAGACGAGGCACCCACCATTGAAGGCACGGGAGGTAATATGCTGCCATTATATCGGTCGACTCGACGGCTGTGTTAATATTTGGTTTTCACAATGGTCGATCTCGTCATAGGCCTCGCAATCGGTTTATTATCGTAAGCGTTGTGATCGTGGGTAATACATGCTTGACATAGATAATAAACCGGCTATGGCTTACGTGGAAGCTGGACCATTGGAACACCAAAACGTTGCACGCTGTCACGTGGTTTAAATGTCCATCCATGTTTAGCTTAGTATCCCTCTTTAACTTGAACCAACATGACGCATTAATCGGTACAATTTGATTTAGCTTTTGACGTTATGTATTTAAAAACTCCCTACATGATAAAGTATTATAACGATTCGTGAATAAGTCTAGAGACAGCTATTCAGGCGCACCCATGCCACTGATCCCCATATGGTGACCTTGATCTGACAATTCGCTTGAACTTGTCCTTGGCAGGCTCCGAGGAGGCGTTCGTCAGGACCATGATGAAGCGGGCGCGTGAAGAGGACTCCCGAGCGACCAGCTCTGACAACACATCCGATGACTTCCGTCTGCCGCGTCCCCAGCTCCGGGGCCGCGATGGAGAACACTTCCCGTTCAGAGTACGTATAACAGTTATATTGAATACAAAATCACCCTGAAACGATTTTGGGTATGGGATAAACGAGGGAACGTCATGGATTCACGTAAAGCAATCCATGAGAACAGATGGAGTTGATTAGTGAAGCTATCAGTTCCGTTGTTCATCGTATTTAACTATAAAGTCCCGAGGTCAATAATCAATGGTCAATAAGGTCAATAATAAGTCACATTAAGTGAGGCTTGGTACCAAATAATCCATCGCATAAGATATGAAGATACGTATCCAGTATTGTTTTTAACTAAATGATCCAATGAGTTCCATTTAGAGAAGGCTGTCCAGTATTTAGATTCCATAAAAAACGTCACTCTCACCATAAGGTTTACATTCATTTCAAACGTTACCCCGAATGGATGTTTTTAAAGTACCCGTCGGTTTCATGATATTTGTCTAATGCATCTGTGTTTTTATTTTTTGCAGCTGCCCCGATTCTCGGGTCTGCGAGGCTTCAGCCGCCCGCAGAGCCTGATGGGAGCAGCTTCGGACTCGAGGTCTGAATCGACATCATAGACTAACCCAGAAATCGACCTACAACCCACCGACCGGACACAAGCTACCCCCATAGCACGACAAACAACCGATGAATGACATTGTGTAAAGATACCCGGAAAAGACTGCATTGATGAACCGGATGCGACTTGATGGCAATTAGCTGAAGAAACTTTGCTGTGTACCTAGCAACATAGCGCCAACAATGCCTGAATTCAACCAGTTTACCCGAACCGAAATGGACCTCGTATAATAACCCACTCACTCAGGTGGGATTTTCTGTGATAACGGTAGTGTGCCTATCTCGAACCTTGAGAGAGACTATTGAATTGGCGCGATGATGTGGAGAAGCGTTTGAGGTATAGTCACAGTACCAGGTAGTTCTATGACGCTGTCCCTCAGCGAAGTGGATATCTGGCAGGTGAATTTACTCTCAAAGCCGTCAATGCTTCTCGCGGTGGACCAATGTCTGCCAATGCTGCCTGTGTATGTACATATATTAGGACTTCGTTAAAGAGGATAATACCAAAGATGTGACATTATAAAGTGGTTTCCAAGTACGTATTTGAATTAACAAGTTTCCAACGTGGTGGAAACATTGCATATCACTCAACACAAAACATTGATGTACATTGCCAGACATTGTAATATGATGACATTCACAGAGTATTTTATATGCCATGTGCAATAATACGCTACTTACAAAAACACTACTTATATATATACACACTACTAATATTACATGGTGGTTACGAACAAAAAATGTTCAAATATACATAGCTTTTAACACTGATCTCGATGTTGACTTTAATTGATGTGTAGGCGTGACACGTGCTTGTAGTTGAAACCTGGCCTGATTTCATTCTGATGCTGATGTTGATCATCCAATGTCCCCCCACTGCAAGATGATCAACATTGGTATGACGAGTAAAGTGTTCAGACAGGGTTCTAACTACATGCCTTATTTTAATAATTGTAAACAATTTTATTTTTCAATTTATTTCACACACATGTCCAAAACATATATCCGGTTATATATATATTTGTTGGCGAAGACAAGTCTTGTTACGAAAAGAGGTATTCCCATAATACGCGAGAAGACTTCACCATAGCGAGACCCATTGCTCTGTTTGAGCTAGATCTAGTTAGGGTAGTCGAGCCCATGCTGTGCAGCTTGTTATACGGGCAAGCTTACAACTGGGAATCCTATGCCTACGATCTTATGATCGCCCAAACATGATTCGAAACCAATAGTATGTCCCTCATTGCAAACATATGATGGATGTGTGCAATGCCCTATAACACGTATTTGCCCCGGACTTATATGACGAGAATGAATTGTACAGAAGGTTATATTTCTAGAGAATTGCTGACATTCCACAAAGTGTTCTTGTATCATTTCTTTGTTTCTCTATGCTTATGTAGGGGCTAGGTAAAATGGTAACGGCCAGCGGCGTGTCATATCGAAAGCTGAGGTCTGCTTTGATGAAAAAACAACAACCATAGCATGACAAAAACAAAATGTCCCCTGGTCCCCAACTCGAGGCATGTATTTGTTGATTGCCATGGCCTGTGCAGCTAATAGCGATATAGACTCACCGTTGGCCGTTAGAGGGAAGATCATACTCATATTTTCTGCAAGAATTGGGATGCTTTATATATCGGTGCTTGGATGGCGCGAAGGTTCGTGTCGTTGTCTGCTTAAAGAGGTAGCATCTATGTTTATTATTCATATATAAATTGTAAACCATGCAAGCGAGAACAAAAGATCTTTGGCGTTTGGGCCGTAAATTCGGGTCCATTCTGCATAATTAATATATATGCATAATCTGTTCTTTGTAAACAATTTTATTCGCTAACTATTGAAAAGGTGGGAAATTGACTGGTTCTTCTCTCGTTTTTTGTTTCTCCTCCATACATTTCGTTGTTTCTTAAGCTGGTTTGCAAAATCGAGAATAATATGGAATAAGTGGTAAATAATCAAGAAGAAAACGATTTTGGTAAACGAACAAATAGTTGTGCATGGCACACCTTTGGGCGTATATTAGGAAGGAATATATAAGTCTTATTTTTGCAAAATGTTCGTTTTGGTTTTCATTGTTTTTCATTCGTTAACGTCATTGTTGAGTTCATCAGCTAATAATGGAACATGTTTGTTAGGAACATTGGAGGAGAAGCGTTAAGTTTGCTTGTCGAATGGCACTATTCTGTTAATATCTTCTGTTAATTATATGCGATGTAAACCATATAATATATATTAGAAATAAACTATTATATTATTACTATAAAATATGGTGTGTATGTGTTTGTTTTATCAAGCTGTTTACCACAATTGCAAAACCTGCGCTAAGATCGAGGGTCGACACCGGGTGGGTTGATCTGCACTGTTAATAACTGAACATCTTAAGGGCGCGATATGTCAATGTGTTTTAAAGACAAGGGCGGATCCATGAATTTGAAAAGGGAGAGGGCCACTGAAAATTTTCGAACGGGGGGGCAGGTGGGGGACGGGGGGTCTGAAAAACTTGCGACCGGGGAGGGGGGCCCCATCACCTCACCGGGGGCAGTTCACGCCTCAGATAGCCTAAATTTTACTTTGAAAAACGGTATTCTTCCTCAACACTGGGGGGGGGGGGTCCGGAAACCACCCCCTCCCCCGGATCCACCCTTGTTGAAGTTAAATATCCCCTGAATCGCGAATTGCCAATACATAGGGAGAGGGATAGCTGGAATTTATGTGATATCGCGAATATGGAGGAATGGGGAGATTTCTGTAGTGGACGGCGGTAAATTAAAGAAATGGCCAATCGCGCGGATCCGGAAAGGTACGCTTCCTCTTGCTTAGAGATTTAGGGATTTAGGGAGCCAGATTTGTATAGGCATTGCCTGTTTCCTAATTGCAAAATAAAATAGGTTTAAAGATAGGCCTACCCTCCCCCCGCACTCCCCCCCGCCCCCTCCCCACATCTCTGTTTTGGTAGGTCTGCATGCACCCACAAATAGCAATGCACTTATAGTGTCAGATCTTGTAAGCAAGTAAGACACGTAGAGACCGTTGTCGCTATACATATTCATTCACATATTAAAAACAATGACAATATCATAACTACAGAAATCAAATTCTTTATTGGTCCTTCATCAATGCTACATGATAGCAGTGAACACAAGTCATATTTAGTCTAAACCCCTTACATGCATATTACCTGGCACTAGTATGCTTCAACAACACATGTGCCACCTATATAGGCTATATATATATATATTTGCACGCGTATTGCAGTGGCATGCAATATATTGGACACACATGCTCACGCAATTCTTATAACTTACTAATTCAAACGCTTCAAGCATATATATTTCTTCCATAAATTCAGGCCAATCCGGGAATAAACGAATGTCAAGCACGGTTTGCAATGCACTGCCAAAGGCTTATCACGCATGTGTGTGACAATTAACGTTAGTGTTGACTGATATGACTAGGTGTGTCTCATGAAATCAATACATACGTCATCCTGAGACGACTGAACTATATAATACTGTTGATATGCTCACGTGGACACCATGGGTACCACACCAGGTGTTATTCCACGTCACGCCCGCCTTTTATAGACAGTACACCTGGTGGCCACTGAAGGCATACAATACAACTCCACCTGGTGTATGACCATTAAAACACCTTCATTATAACGTGCCAAACCCTGTATGTCATAATGACCGGTACTTTACAATATTCGTCCGCTATAATAATGATAAGTAATAAAGATTAATAATGATAACAGGTTAACTGTTAGCTATACAGCAATGGTATAATAAGACACAATATAAATGAGTTAGTACATCATGTTAGATAATACAATGCTACCATATCGTCAAATATATTAACAGAATAAGATAATTCGCAGGATTTGCTATTTGCGGATCGTTGGTTGACAGATGGAGGGCTCGGGCCCGTTATAACTGTCAGGGCACAAACCATGGAATAAGCTCAGGGTCAAAGCCAGGTTCTAGTTCCGGTAAACATCCGGTCCCCATCCCATCTTGGTCAGCCAGCCAGGTATATTGTTTAGCAAACCGCGTTACCTGGCTGGCTGGCTGGCTGGCTGGCTGGCTGGCTGGCTGGCTGACGAAGGTGGGAAGGGGAGGAAGGCCTGGATGCCGTGGCAGTCATAACGGGCCCGAGCCCAGCCCAGAGGTGGTCAGACATACATGTTCGTCTTATACAAATTTAGCAGCAGTCTTGGGGCTCAGTAAAGCAGATTTCATTATTAAATCGTATCTTATATGATCTATCTCTCAGCGCTGAGATCAGTAATTGCATCACAAGTTGAGATATAACTCGAGAAACATATGGGCTTGTCGAACCTTGAAATAAATTATACACGCAACAAATTCATAACAGCTACGATATCGATATAAAATCTCATAAAAAAGCACGAAACAAACGTTAAGTATAACAGTTACGGCATCGATATAAACTGACATCATATCACATGAAACAAAGGTTAAGTATAACATCTACGATAACAATGTTACTTAAGCCTACAAATGTTGTATATACACAATCTTTCATTCGTTAACAAAATGAACAGCAGTAAAAAATATTCATTGCATTGCAAAAGTTCTTTCGCAAGGTAACATAGTAACGGTGGCATTCACGTTTTACGCAATATGGTGATTTAACAAACAGCATGACCGTGTTAGTAACACATGTAGCAAGATTTACCGACAATTATTCCGTCGTTTACACCCATCTATTAAGAAGCATATCTTGAATAACGGATTTAATTATGTTTGCCCCCCTTGCTGCAAAATACCACGGTGCATATACATGTATGTGTGACAGTAGACACATTCAGTTCCCTTTTAATTCACCATACCGTGGAACCATATTTTGGTTCGTACGTGATGCAATTAGCTTCACCTGGCGTTCTGACGGTAGAATAAGAATTGCTGTGACCGGTACAAATACCCATTAGTGACTTTCTCACAAGTTTGACATGTTAGTTAAAACAGTGGAGAGAGAATAATTGATTCGATTCAAGCACACACACAATATTGATAACAATATCGAGCCATCTAAAAGATACGGAAATGAAACTGAACACGTGTTTCCATTTAATGTCCACATTATACGTGGGTTGAAGAAACATGTTTACACTGGAGACATGCTTAAGTAGGTGACATGGACATGTTACATCACGTATTCGCGAAAACTCAATATGTGATCTGGAGCTATATGCACTAAATGACAGGTAGCATCACATAGTCACATGAGGCCAATAAGCTTGTTCCTTGATGGGGTACTCTTTCACGACCTTCACCTCTGTAGCTGAAGGTCATATGGCGGAATCCCATAAGGAAGAAGCCACTTGTGAGAAATGGGGTTGCTTTATCGGACAATTCTTGTGGATTGCACCGTCAACATTGATGTGTGATGCATGAAAAAGGTAGCGATAACAGTTAATACACACTTTTGGTACGCATTTACTGAACTTAATGTACGTGCTGGCGGTATGCCGCAGAATATTTTCATGACGCATTTCTTGACTCGTATATTCCGATGGTACTTTGTCATGTCTCGTCATTACTATCAAAACTTTGTACTATCGTAACTATTCTAATGTCTAGTTCCCTAGTATAACTTGTATCATATCTCGAGATTTCCATCAACAGTCATTGGCAGGACAGGCACAAGACAATAGTACACGAAAAACTAATTGCACAAATTGCAGAAACGCTAGAGATCTATAATTTTTTGTTCAGAATGTTGTCGATCCAAGCACACGGTATTAGATCGCCGAATGCCAAATACAGAGGGGCGGGAAACTCGGAGGTTAGAGTCGAACCCGACACCGGTCGACCCCCATCACATTGCCGCTCCCCGGCTAATGAATTCCTCAGGCAAAACTTGACCTGCTGAAAGTGCCGACCTGGGAAGGGTGGTGAGGGTGTCTATGCTGTAACCGCTCTCACAGGACACTCGCCGTGAAGGGCTCGGGGGTAGACCAGAGGGTATCTTCCTGACGATAATAGGAATACTGCGGACCATCCCAAATTGGCAATCATCATGTTGCGTTCCAGCTCTGTGGTCCAAAAAAAACACATGATTTACTAAGAATGTCAGCGAAGCTTTACTCAAACGTAACTTGTATCTGACAGGTAGGAAAGCGGTTTACATGTTAGATGCACAAAGACGTAGGTGATGTCATATTAGTAAATATTTAAATAGCGACTAAATCCTTAAAATCACTATCTCACTGTGGACGAGGGTTTCCATTAAACCTATATTGAAATATATAAATCGAGAAAATGGGCTATAAATTATTATTTTATCATTATTAAATCGGAGTGACATTATATAAACTGTGATTTCGACACATTAATTTACATTCACACAGTCTAGTAAATTAAAGATATGGCCTAAGCAAGCCATACGTTTGCTAATTCTTACCACCATCAATTGGTCATCAACATGGTCGAGCCAACAGGCGCCGTAAATCAATCAGCCCCCCCCCCCCGTGTCAGTTTATTTACGGGTCTTGCAAGACAATCTCACCTTCTTACGTGCTATTTTCTTGTTTCAGTAGTGATAAACATTTTAATAACTGACCCATTGGTTGTTTCCTGAAGCTGAGCTACTGCTGTCGGTGTTCTGGCGGCTAGGTGCCGTGTCCCACGCCCACGGTCCTGTCTTGCTGGGGTGCGGGGGGATCACGGTGGTTGGTAGCTCCTCCTCCTCGGGTGCCCGGTGGAGGCCGTCGTGTCGCCATGGACGGTGGAAGGTTCTCCTGGCGAATCGGGTCACCAGGGACCAGTCCTGCGGGCCAACATCACGCTATTATACTCAGGGCATTCCCCTCAAGTAGTTACGGTATAAAGAGTATGTTTATTTTGGTGGGTAATGTTAATTACACACTGTAGCTGTAAAGTAATTTAATAATCATAATAATAATTATTATAAGATATTAAATGATAATTACCAAAATACAATAAAAATGACACCAAAGATAGAAACAAATGAAAATAATAATAATATAACGAATACAAGATAACAAAAGCATTATAATTGTAACAACATTCAGAGATTTCAGCAACAATGACATTATAGGTACCAATATATGCCAAACACTCAATAATAACATACGATTGGCTGAGTTTGGTCGACGGCGCGGTTGATGCCTCTCAGCTGTCCTATGGTCGACAGGGTGTCGTAGGCCGACTCGGGTGACACCCCCTCGTTCACCATGGCCGCTGTCGTCACGCTGCCCTTCCACAGGCGGCGAGAGACGGAAGCAGCTCCCCACACCCCTCCAGTACTGCAGCGAATGAAGAATCAATGAATTAAGTGAACTGTTGCTGTTAAAGCAGCCTACTTACATTCGCTATCTGAATTTCTTTGCATTTTAGAATCAAGACATGGAACCCATATGCATTGATTACGGCACTTCAATTGGAATATCAAATCACATTAAAATATAAAATACTAAGACATGATTTGTAAATATGATATGACAGAATATTAAGTTACTACGGTGCCCCGGTTTAGGACAAAATATCGAACAATTAAGTCCTTCAAAATTCTTATATAAGTTTAGTCCAAAGAAAACAAACTCTGCGGCAGGGTTTTGCACAACATGTTCTTTCGCGATATCCGAAACTGGGCGTCCCGTACACCAGTGAGATCAATGGTTTAATCATTGAAGTAAGCATTCACATGTGTACGTCCTAGAATAATAACAAAATATCAGATATTATGCCGTCATTACCGTCGGAAGTCACTGGAGCAGTCTTCGCTGGCACTATCAGTAGAGACGGATCCCTTGGTGGCGAACCCGAGGCCACAGCAGCACCATACCAGCACCAGCACCACACCGGCCACCAGCAACAACCCAAGGACGCAGACGACAACGACGGCCCATGGCGGGAAACCTAAAGGAGCAAGAGTCACAGTGTGAGAGCGCATAAGGAATATCATGAACAGGTCATTCAGCGTCTTTGCCGTCATTCTGCGTATGTATGGCAAGCCAAACGGGAATTTGATGGCGTATCAGATAGAGGTAGAGGTATCAGTAGTTAATTTAAAGATATCTCTAAATTAATTAAAAGTAACACTAATTCAATTACACATATCTTGAAATCAATTAAAGATAACTTTTTTTTTTTTTTTTTTTATCCGAAAAGCAGCATATAACACAATATCTGTACACAACTATGCAAACATACCAATGTCACATCTAAGTATCAGCTATTACATCGTATATTGGGTCCCACTTGGCTTTAAAAATCTCTCTGGCTCTTCCCGATGTTTCTGCCACTCTGCTCCCTAGCTCGAAATAGTATTTTATAAGCCGAATTATAGCCGTTACCTTTGGCGTAACTCCTTTCCACTTACAAACATATATATGGTATTTGGTATTTTTAAAGATAACAGTTATTCATTTATATATATCTCTAAATGAATTAAACATAGCAGTAATTCGAATTTTTCCGAACATATCTTATAATATTTGAAGATATGTTTAACTATTTGAAGATATGTTTAACTATTTGAAGATATGTTCAAAAGTTTGAAGATATGTTCAAATATTTGAAGATATGTTCCAATATTTGAAGATATGTTCAAATATTTGAAGATATGTTCAAATATTTGAAGATATGTTCAAACATTTAAAGATAAGTTCAAACATTTAAAGATATGTTCAAACATTTAAAGATATGTTCAAACATTTAAAGATATGTTCAAACAATGAAAGATTTGTGCAAATATTTAGACATATGTGATATGACTCCCTTAAAGTCCGATTTGGCTTGCCATACGTATGCATGTAAGTGGCGGGTCCGTTAAAGTAGCAGTGCCCCCCAACCCCCGGACCTCCCCGATTGAGAGTAGGATGGCCTCCTACATCTTAAATCACAATAACATGAAAACAGATTATCATTCGTTCTTCCTCGCATAATTTAGCACCTGAAGCGGTTGACAAAGGCAATTCTCACTTAACTGATGACAATTCACATATACGTAGACATTAACTTAATGTATGTATTGATAATGTTGGCCTGTACAGTTTGACAATTACTTACCGGCATGTTCCACGGCTGTTAGGTAAAAAGAGAGAAAAACAACTAAATTAGGAAAATACATACAATATTGTACACGAGTAATTTATTACAGTCAAGCCCGGCGCTAATTTATGAAACAGTCAATGATAATACAAGAACATATAATTATAACATTATTAGTAATAATTAAGCAGCAAACGAATAGTCAAATCACACATCACTGTCAATACCATGTTGGTAGTTATATTTCTGTTATATGCGAGCTTTTGCAATTAAGATGATGTGTCACTGATGCTTACCGGATCAATATATTGCATCCTCACCTGTGACAATGATGCTTTCTGGATCAATATATTGCAGCCTCACCTGTTACTATGATGCTTTCTGGAGCAATACATTGCAGCCTCACCTGTGACTATGATGCTGTCTGGATCAATACATTGCAGCCTCAACTGTGACAATGTTGCTTTCCGGATCAATATTGCAGCCTCACCTGTGACAATGATGCTTCCCGGAGCATTATATTGCATCCTTACCTCTGACAATGATGCTTTCTGGATCAATCCCGAGGGTAATCTGGCCGCTAAGGGTCGCATTCACCAGGACGCCGGTGATGATGTCCACGGACCGCTGACTGGCTAGAGTGAGCCGAAAGACGACCCTCGTAGACGTCGCCGCCATATCGGGATTCCAAAACGCCCTAAATTAGCGATAGAATGAAACAGCATTTAAATTTAATCAAATATCGAAACGGCGGTATTAACGTAAACGTATCTCTTTGAACATTCGTACATCAGGCATTTATAAAAAGACATAAAAGGCAATGCTGGTTGGTTGTATACATAGGACGATTCTAGTCATATCCTGTCGATGAGAAAAAGAAGGGAAGAGCGAAGCCATGCAGCTGGAGTAACCCCCTACTCTTTGCGAAGAAGGACATGAGATCTTTATCCTGCGACCACACAGACATGATCACAACGGGGCTCGGCAAAGCGGTGCTATTTCCGAATTCCGGGCTACGTAATATTAATTTTATTCTGCATTCAATCATGTATAACGTAAGCAAACGGGTAATTACAAATGAAAGATATATTACGATAAATCGAAGTCGCTGATGTCCACAAGAATGTCGCTAAACTCCGGGTCACAGCCATACACCTTCAGCATCTGTAATGAGCAGAAGCATCGATAGACGTCTAGCAATTTGATATTTAATGTTAACTACCGTATTGCCGAGGAACATATTGTGTAACTCGCATCAACTTTGCATCTTCCTGAATCGTCATTTATTTAAACGTTAGTGATGCCATAAAATAATGCTGACAATTCAGAGGCGGATCCAGGAATTTGAAAAGGGGGGGGTTGTCCAAAGGGAGAGGCTCTGAAAAGATTGCGACCGGGGGATCCACACATTTTTTTGACGACCGGGGGGGTGGTTCCACGGTGGTGGGTTCCCTTCTCAAAGGCAAAGGGGGAGGGGGGTTCACGCCTTTAAGATGGGGTAAATTTGGCATTAAAAAAAGGCATTCTTCCTCAAAAAGGGAGGGGGGCCCAGAATTATATTTCTAGCCAGTCTATGTATGCGAATAGAGTGGCTTGCTTTACCCGGCAATGGACACTAACCTCCTGGTACAGTCGGTGGGTGGTGTCCAAATACAACGTGGAAGTTACGTTGTCAAATCCATCTGTATATTCCACATGCGGCATAACATATTCTATTTCGTAAACAAGGACGATGTCACTTTGAACAAAGCCTGGGGAACAGCCTAAAAAGAGGGACAAAACGCACAATTAGTTGTCAGTAATACAGATATCCATTACATTACAAAGTAACGGGTTGGGTTACTGGGCTTGAAACTGCCGCAATATTCATCGGTAAAGCGCGGCCGAAGGGTCTGAAGCGGCCTGAAGGGTACCTCCGCTGTGAAGAGTTTCCTCCGCGAGATAACTTCATTCTAACGAGTTCTAACGCAAGGCGGCGCCACGTGAAGGGTCACAATATACGCTGCTAGACATTGATGGGGGCGGGTTGGGTTAATTGTTATCACCTTATGAGTAGGCCGAAACACTAACTACGGTATTATTCTCGAAGCGTTAACACTCGCCAAATTAAGTTTAAGATGTAAATTGTCGGTGCAGATCGCGATTAGATTAGGTTGGACACCCGTTTTAACATTTGTTTGTAAAATAGTTTCTTTGCCTCTTTCACTTGTGCCATATAATGTAGTTATTAACTTCTATATATAATATTCTATGTCATTTTCTCAATGGCTTATAATTGCTTACTCATTGCTGCGCAGTGAATAAACATAATACTACAGAAAGGCTATGATGTTCGCTCGTGCACAAGTGTTAGGATTAAGTACAATCAATTATAAAGTGTTTCGATCATCAGAAATGGGGAAATATAACCGTAGCATACATTGGCTATTTTTATTTTTTGCTACAGAATTGAGTTACGTATTATACCTACTATAATAACCAATATCATTAAACAGAAAATAGGCTAGTTTAATTCAATGTTATAACCTATGTTATGTATCTAGTGGTTCACATATACCTTGTTAGATGTCAGAAGTACCAGGGTTATAACGTCACGTGTGTTTAGTAAGCTTAGCTGCACCAGGTGGGGACTAGGATTATTAACAGGCGAAACAATACTCACGGAAAATTGCTGTAAAGTATAATAATGTCATAATTTTTTTTGTTTTGGAATTATATGCGTATAATATTAACATAAACATGTTAATAAGCACAACATATGAACTTTCGAAAGAATAATGTTTATATGAATAGCAACGTGACTAGTAAAAATGATAGTAATTACATTATAATAATGAGTACTATAATCAGACTATAATAGAATACTATAATAAATACAAATCAAGACACTGAAAATTACATTATGATGACACTTACAATAAAAATAATAAAAACAATAAAATAACAACTCCAGTATCATTCTCGTCTTTTTATAGCAACAAACTAAACAATATCAACATTAAGACGATAATGATGATAATATATAATTAAAATCAAGGACATCGTACAAGCCTAATGTTAGCTAATAGACATCTTAGTCAGTGAGTAAACCTACGTATTTCGCAGTTGATGCCCATCCAGTCCCCGACACAGTCACAGCGGTACATGTTGGGCCTGTCCTGACACGAGGCGCCGTTCCAGCACGGACTGCTGGCACACTCGTCGATATCTACGGATATATAAGGACATAGCTTGTCAAGGCTTCATACAGCAAGGTCTCTCATGTAAAAAGGCCGTCCGGGTGATCCTGCAGGTCTGATCTGACCCCTGTTATCGCCCACACAAGACAACTTATATCCTTATATATCATATAAGTTGACCCTAGCATATAAGCTTAAGCGATAGGGATCATTTCAGAAACTGCAGGATCACCACCGTCCGCACGTTTAACCCTTTTTTAACATTTCGTTAGTGTAAATTATTTAAGACATATATATTCCATCATGCTTCTTCTCACATAAAACGCAGAACACAGTCGCGAATTTCAAAATGTTAATTCTCTTCATATAGCAATTTTCCACCAACATTACATTTTTATTTTCAAAAGCATATGGAGAAGTGGTTTGGACATATTATCTGACTGTCTGAATGTTAACTCGAAAATTACGAAATAGATATGCTGACATATTTAAAAAGGTCAACATGGCCGTGATGGCCGAGTTTTGATGACGTATTGCACACAAGAAAGCCACAATTTCCCGAGCAATATGCGCCCATATGGCAACAATGCGGCTTAACCACATGACGTATCGCATGTTTTTTTTATGTATTTCATATATTATACGGTATGTTCTTATACACTAAGAACATAAATACACTTTTTTAATTCGAAAATGTTATAGCGCATATCAGGGAAACTTTAATTCTGCGAAAGATGAACAATATGCAGGTGTGTCATAAACTGTGATTATATATGGCAGTCGTTACTTTGGTAGTTACAGTTTCAATGTGTCAATATAAAATATCAATTAAAAACCATTTACAATAAAAATAATTGTAATAATAATTTATCAAATTATAATAATAATAAAATGTTATTAGTAATAATAATAATAATGTTTAATGCTTAGGTAATACAACTGCTAATCACGCCCCATACTGAGTTTCTAATAATGGATCAGTTCAGAAGAAGAATATTGCGGAACCAAACCGATAGAACAGTTAGCGCCCCTGAATCCAGAGGCGCAGTCACACGTGAAACCAAGGAGAATATTGGAGCAGGTGCTTTCATGTTCACAGGGGACGCTGGCGCAATAGTCGGTGACTGCAATGGAAGCAATGATTCTCAGACATAATAGACATAACTGCAATCCATACAAATTGTAGGCTCAGAATTGTATAATAGTCAATATAGATCTAATCAGGATTACTTGAATTATGTTTAAAACATATTTAACAGAAAGATCTAGAAACTATTGCAGTGGGTATGGCTCCAAGGTTCAGTGCTATAACAAAGGGTGTTTGCTTTGTTCGTGGTGGTCTCGGCCTAACGAACGATATTACTGTTATAGTGTATATCAAATATTAGGAAATAACAAAATAATCAAAGCACAAATAAAAATAAAAATAATAAAAACATAAATAAAAATAATAATAATCAAAACATAAATGAAAATAAAAATAATAAAAATATAAATACAAATAATATATATATTTGTATTACGTATTATACTGCCGGTCAGAAGGTCTGCCACCTACCATTGCACTGAGTCTTGCTGACTAAGGTGTATCCGGGGTCGCAGTCACAGCGGAAGGTTTCCAGTGTGTTGGAGCAGTTGGCGTTCTGCCCACACGGCTCCCCGGTGAGACACTCGTCGATGTCCGTCGAGCAGTCGGCTCCCTGCCAACCACCGCGACAAGCAGCGCAACCGGAGGTGACGTCACACACCGTGTCGGCGTCCCGACAATTGCACAGGAAGCGACAGTCACGGCCCCAGGAGCCGTGGGCACAGGCTGCAGGCGAAAAGCGATAGGGTCATTGTCTGTGAATAGGGGGGGGGGCGGGGGTAAGGGGGGTAGTGTTGCCAGATCCCGACGAATAAATTTCTTTATTCCCAGTTCACGATGAGTTAAATAGAGATACAAAGAAAGGGAGGATACATTATATAAACTGGCAATTTCCCGATGCACGCTTATTTAATATGAAAATTCCTCATTTCGCAACTAATGTAAATCCTGCATCACGACGGTCTGCTAATACCCCATTCCAAGATTTCCGAAGAATTATTTTTCTCGCTCCCACTTCACGGTGACATGAAAGGCCCCATGCCGAGGAACGGAAATATCCCTTGGGAAGACAATCTACGGGAATGTCGCCGAGAGATGTTTTAATCTATGCATCCCATATCGGCCGTTGATTCACGCTGCTACGATAGTTTTGTAAACGACTGTATAGCTCTTTTATCCCATATACCTTTACATGTGCGAGTGTATAGCTCATTCACCATGCATGCATTTACAGGTGCGAATGTATAGCTCTGTCTTCCTACATACCTTTACATTTGCCATTGTACAGTTCTTTCATCCCACATACCTCTACAGGTGAATCCATCGGCCTGAAGAATGTATCCATCTTGACAGCTACACGTGTATCCTGGGGCGGCATTCTCACAGTGGTGGTCACACAGGGACGCAGCCAGCGCGCACTCATCAACATCTGTGTGACATTTGAACAAACATCTCCACAAAATGTTGAGCTGGAACACTTTCATCAACTTGTGATGACTCTTTTATTCCTAAATGACTTTCGCCGCTAACTGTTTGTAAACTTTTGTTATATGACCAACTCTGTTGTAAAATGTTCGACATCCGTTTTACTGCTTCTACTGTTAATTTTGTCGATTTACCTTGTACCCATACATTCTGTATAAGTAGAGCCAATGAAAAATAAAATAATAATATAAAAAAAAGCTTGTCACCCAAAAAACTATTATTTGTTCATGGATGTCGAGTGGCACCTCTTCCGGCGGAGGGCACAACAATTTCTCCCTTGCCGTACACTTACCGACTGCAAAGCCTCATTGAGATAGAGCATTACAGTATTCCAACAGCAAAGGCTCCTCCCTCCGACCTGCCAGAACCCTTCTCCGCCACATTTGTTGAAATAGTAACTTTAAGCTTACCTATACAAGATTCGCTGTCATTCCCCAACATGTACCCGGCAGGACAGTAACACTCCAGGTCGTTCGTTGTGTTCACGCATCCGTGCTTGCAACTGAGGCCACCTCTCTCGCACAAGTTCGAAACTAGGAAGGAAATAGCAATAATAAATAGTACAAGCCCGGATTCTTTCTTTCCAGGAAGAAAACGAACGGTCGATTAGATTCCCCCTTTTCAAATGCCTGGATCCGCTCCTGTAGTGGCCATGTGTAAACGGCATCAGGATGGCATTGTAAGGTGCTAGAACGGGCAATAAATAAGGGGTAATGGACTGGAATTTGAAAAGGGGGGATCCACTTGCGACAGGGGGGCTCTGAACAATTTTTTTGGACGCCCCGGGGGGTGTTCACTGAGAACATGCGACCGGGGGGGCGGTCTACGGCGCCTCAGATAGCGTTCTTCCTCAAACAGGGTGGATCCGGACCCCTGCCCCCCCATCCCCCACCCTGGACCCCTCCCTCCTGGATCCGCCCTTGCACATATGTCACTGGCCGACATTGGCCCATACAGAGCATGCACTTTCCTAGCTAAGATAAACATAGAACAAGAAGACAACCTAACATTTTTTTGTAATCTTGTTTTTGTTCTTTCACATGCACCCATGAGCTAAGCCGTACACTAAACTGGTACATATCTATCTATCTATCTATCTATCTATCTATCTATCTATCTATCTATCTATCTATCTATCTATCTATCTATCTATCTATCTATCTATCTATCTATCTATCTATCTATCTATCTATCTATCTATCTATCTATCTATCTATCTATCTATCTATCTATCTATCTATCTATCTATCTATCTATCTATCTATCTATCATCTATAACAAACATATGGAACATCTTGAGTCACTCACTGTCAATGCAGGTTTTATTATCGCTGGCATCAAGAACATATCCGTCCAGACAGCCGCAGTGATAACCAGGGTCGTCGTTAAAGCACAGCTGATCACATTCGCTTAAAGCCTCCGTGCATTCATCGATATCTGTAACATACGGTGCAACCCATAGGATAATTATAAACCAAATACAGGCCAAATAAGTTAACACATTTATTGTCGACATGTGCATTTGCATAATAGCGCGGCATTGTGCAACACGAACGATAATTAATTGGGACCCACATACAACAATGTTGTAAACTCTGTGATCCTTCATGTTGGGTAAAAAATAATGTACTTTGGCGGTTCTTTCGCTTTATGAATATTCAACGCACAGGAATTTCATTCTGCATTAATGTAGTTGACGTTAGTCATATATGGAAGATATTCTGTTTGTACCAAGCTCCTTGTTTGCATCACTTACCAATACACGTAGTAGAGTTGTATATACGATAATACGGACTCTCGCAGTTGCAATAATAACTTCCGTGAGTGTTGACACAGAACTGGTCGCAATTGTGGCCAAATATGGGGTTACACTCGTCTATATCTGCAATGAAAAAGTGTTTTAAGAGGAATGTGCATTTGGACAACTGTCAACTAGTCTAACAGTGATAATTTCATGGGTCAGGTAAAATTAGCCAATGATAGCTCCGACGTTTACCCCTTCACAGGGGGGTTACCTTTTCCAATCTCGATTGGCATCCAGGAATTCTTGGGGATTCGCGATTATCGGTTGGCAATTTTTCGGGATTGTTATCCGTTCAATACCTGGTTCAACGTGAAGACCCTTTGCCTATTTACCACGATCCGTTATTGCAGTCTGCGAATTCCTCGATATTCGCGATATCACCATTAAGGTGTTTTTTTTCGCGCCCGGCTTTAAAATGTCCTCATTTTGGAGATTCGATATTACTATCCGTAATTCTTGGGGATTCGCGATTCAGAGGGGGTATTACTCTCCCCTTCACACGCTCTTTGGATCATCGTTAAACTTACCTGTACATTCGTTGTCGTTAATGTCTGTAGAGTAACCAGTCGGACACTCCGTACACTGGAAACCGTACGCCTGTGAAGCGTGTTCCCACGGCAACAAATCGATGCAAACAGCTCCAGCGAGGCAGGGGTAGGAATAACAGGAATCGAAGTCGTAATCACAGTGAGCACCTGCAGAGATCGGAGGAATGGTAAAGTCAGTTTCTCACAATAAACATTGTTTGTTGCCCAAGGGTGGATCCAGTATGTTGAAAAAAAAACATATGGAACAGAAACAGGTAGGCTGGGGGCCCAGTTTTTGTGGCAAGTCTTTCTGTTCTGCCTCAAGCGGTAATCTGTTCGTACAGTGTGAATTTTTGCTTGTTTTACCTTTGAACGAAATGAGCAACTGTAAAAATTCATCATCCCGTTGACATTTTCCGCATTGATAAGTAGTAACGTTTCACTGCAAAATGTAGTTAAATTGCGATACTACGGAAAGTGGAATACCACGAAAACTAGGTCCGCAACAGTACCATTTACGCACAGCTTTACGGTTTTCTGCAATCACGTTTTTATTTATCTCAACATATAAGCCAGATGAGACAGATACCGAGTGGCGAAGTATTCTTACCGTCCCAGCCGATGTCACACAGGCAGGCCGCCAGCTGGAAGGCGAGGCTGGCTCCCGGTGGTTGCTCGTCCGACGGCTCCTCGAAGGAACAGTTGCCATGGGTACAGTTACACAGCCGGATGTCGGGGGTCAGCGAGGCCGCCCGACCACCGCTCTGGTCCTCGGCGTTAAACCTGCAAAACGCGTCCAAATAGGAGATAAACGATGTTAATTACGCTATAGTAGCGACGTCCAAGAGACCCCACTAGGAGGCAGCACTTCACTCATCGAAAACCCCAGAACCAATCTCAGACCCTTAGGGTAAGCGGTCGCTCCATCGCGTGAGTGACGTACGAATTATTCGAATGCGTTTGAACAGTTTGGGGCTGAGCAAGCCAGGGGTCATCTATGTGCATTCCATGTCTGTCTCAATGCCACAGCTCTCCGAACGGCTATTTCAGTACCTCTAGAACTGAACGTACAGTGTACGTTTCGTATATGATCTAGTAAATTTGCTTTCGTTTAATAAGAGATAATAATACTATTAAAAACACACCAGCGAGATTCATTACAAAAGTATGTAACACAAAAAACAGTCACAAATTGATAAAATACCAATGGCGTACAACCACGGTATTTAGGCATTTGAGTAGAGTATATGTGTACACTTTGGGCCACTTTTAGCCGGCTTTAAGTCTCTGCGCGCCTGTTCGCTATTCGGTAGTCTATGTGATGTCGACCGCGGCTCGCTAGGACGTCCGCGCGCGATAAACTAGTCCACGCAGTTTTATGTTGAAAATTGTTGTTTTACAGACTCAATGAGATATAAAACATATATGCATCATAATTTTGAGATACTATTAGTCTTGATTCCAAAATGTCAAAAATCTTAGATGGCGCATGTAAGTAGGCTGCTTTAAAGGGAAATTCACTAAATGGCAAAGGCGTACGTGATAGTGAGCCGGTCCATGGATGTGGGGATCCAGGTCAAGGTCAGCGTGGCGTTGTTGAAGGACGCTCCTGGGATGTCTGGGGGCTCCATCCATACAGTGACCGAGTCCCCGTCAGGGTCCGCCACCGTCACGGTGTAGGTGTTCACCTCCCCCACCGTCACGGGAAACACCGGGGAGCCAGCCAACACTGGGCGCTGGTTCTCTGTCAGAGAAGACGCACGTAACTATCGATTAAAACACCAAGTATCATGAGGCCTTTGTTCCTTGCTGTAGGTGACAAGAGAAGACCTTTGGCCTGTTTGGCCTGTTTGGCCTGTTTGAGAATTGCAGTTTATATAACCGGCTACATGGCTGAAATTGCCGATCATTTAAGTGTTAATTAACTTCAGCCGAATATGCCCCGTAGTTGGTTGAACTGCGTTCGGGAAATCCGACATAGGTCTTGTTTCAGGAGTTTGTATCTAAATACTGAATCTCAGCGACCCACCTAAGATATGCGGCTCCCGGGTTAGAGAAACCGGTTTGTTTTTACATCATTCGCGGATTTCACGAACGTAGTTTAGCCGGCTACGGGGCTTAGTCGGCTAAAGTTACCATGCTAAAATGTAAAGGATGGGCGATCTTAGTCGACTAAGCCCCGTAGCCGGTTAAAGTATGTATGTGTAATAGGCCACAGCATGTACCAAAAAGGCATGACGTGGTGCCGGAGTACTATCCGAGTACATGCAACCAGCAAGGCACATCACACAGCGATTTATCCATGGCATATACCACCAAGCCATCACATGGGACAGGGAATACATGATAACCATCGATACAACAATTATATCACTTTAAACTGTTTAAAAGTTATAACAAGCTTCAAAGTTTCAAAAAGTTTAAGTTGTGACTTTCTGAGTTCCACGGCTCCAGCGGTGTTGTTTTCGCTTATCTGAAGCGATGCTTGGCCAACAGCCAAACTGGCTGGAAAAAAAGAATGGGCAATGAATATACATCAAAATTAACCATTTAACCACATAATAAAAACGGTATGTTTTCAGCCAACCCGAACTTGATAATATACCTTTCGTTTATGAAGTTATTCACGTTATGTGTAGATTATCCTTTCTTTTGAATTTGTTAAAGCAGCTCATACCGTATTTTTTCACTTACGTTATGATTTTTGAAACATTGTGGAAAAAAAGTTCAGGACACTCTGAGTGTGTAGCTTTTAACTTGGCCCAGAAAGGGGCTCAACAATATGTCTGTGTTTTTTTTAATGTATACAATATATGTGTACTTATATGCTATGAATATACATACATCATTTCTAGTCAAAAGAATTTTTAAGTTGCTTCAACAAATATTGCTGTATGAGAAGCTTTAATTCTTCATTTGATATTATGATTTAATACGGCCACCACAAATGCCTACTCCATAAAATAAACTAGCCATAATTCAAATTAAGTGTCTATATACCACAAAAACTAAGTAAATCACAACATTATATATATATATATATATAGCAGTTCATCAGGAGAACACGCTAAAAACTATGCAGGGTAACATAGAAGACCACGTTTAATGGTTCAGTCATAGGCGTGTCCAGGAGGGGGGGGGCATGTGGGGCACGTGCCCCACTCCCCCCACCTCTTTTAGACCCTAAAGTATATCTGTGCCCTCCCCCCCCCCACTCCATTGTCAACAGAAAAATGAACCCTTTGGTGGTCACATTTGTTCCTTGTGCCCCCCGCCCCCTTTCAAGTATTCCTGCACACGCCCCTGTCACTGATCTCATCACTGCACTGGTTATGTAACATAAAATGTTTTTATACATGATCGCACGGTTCTTACCTGTTATCATAGCATCAAATATGCATTCGTTGCTATTGGCGCAGACCCGCTGTAGGTCCTGAGTGACGTTCAAATCACTCAAGAATATTGGGAAGATGGTCTGTTCACGGAATGTGTAAAAGGTCTGGCCAGAGCGGTAGTAGAAGAGGGATTGATCGATGCTGGTCAGACGCCCTGGTGGGTGAAATGGGAAGATCATATCAATCAGCACCAGCTAACCTTCCATTGTTTTAGTTGAGGCTTTAATTGGTTAATTGCCGCTATGTGAACTTCTTTGCCTGGTATGAAATAATAAATACTGAATAAATATCATAACTAAGGAATGCGTTAGTCCATTTGCATAATACGTTGCCGTACATAATAGCGCCCCCCCCCGCCCCCCCCCCTCACCCCCCCCCCCCCCCGCCCGCATACACACACCCTAAAACGATTGACAGTAAGTTGCGGGCCCCTCCCTCAACTAAAAAAATTTAATCCACGTAAAATGAGTCCCCACCCCCACAGGAAGAAAGGCAGTGGTGTAGCAATTAAATATTGAAGAAAATGTGCCCCCCCCCCCGCCCCTAAACATGAATCCGCCCCATATACCAGCGGTATACTCCACCTAATATCCTCGTGCCCAACACCACCATATAAATGTTCACCCATCAATGCAAATGCACGATGACTATATAAGATCTAATTATAAACACAAAATCAACGCGATCCATAAACTTACAAAGCTGTCCGAAGTCAGTGAAAATTACGTCATCGCTGGCTTCAGGAGGGATGATATCCCCGCCAGGGGTCGTTAAGTCATCTGCGGGGTCCCCATTGAACACTCCCAACAGACCACGTGTCAGGTTGGTGTACGCTAGCGGCGTGCCCACGACGAAGTCCAGGATGTGTAGTCGCAAAGCAATCGTCAGTGTGAATCCTGTCAAATGGTAAGCAATTGTCCGTTTGACACCGATACAATGGTAAGTACTTGTCAGTGGGAAACCTATAAATGATCAGCATTTGTCAGTGCGAAACCTATACAATGGTAAGTAATTGTCAGTGTGAAAGCTATAAATGATAAGCAAATGTTAGTGTAAAACTTATAAATGATAAGCAATTGTCAGTGCGAAACCTATAGAATCGTAGGCAATGGTTAATGTGAAACCTATAAAACAGTGCGAAACTTATATGATCTTAGGAAATCGTCAGTGCAAAACTATGAAATGGTACGTAATTGTCAGTGTGAAACCGATAAACTAGTCAGTAATTATCAGTGTGACACCTATAAACTGGTAAGTAATTGTCAGTGTAAAACCTATAAAATAGTAAGTAATTGTCAGTATGAAACCTATGCAATGGTAAGTAATAGTCAGTATGAAACCTATAAAATGGTAAGTAATTGTCAGTGTGACACCTATAAAATATTAAGCAATGGTCAGCGAGAAACCTATAAAATGTTAAGCAATGGTCAGTGAGAAACATATAAAATGGTATGTAATGATCAGTGTGAAACCTATAAAATAGTAGGCAATTATCTGAGTGACACCTGTAAAAGGGTATACAATAGTCAATGGCAAACCTATGAAATGGTATGCAATGGTCAGTGTGAAATTCAACAAAATGGCAGTACATTCAGAGAAAAGTGGCTTACAAATAAGGATATTTATGTTACAAATGGTCTTAGATTGACATTGGTGAAAAAGCATACTGTTCTCAACGATCAAACAATATTTATTACTAATAATTAGTTTTTCATTGATTCATGCAGATCCGCGATGATATTTCTGACTAGCATGTCAGATAACATGGCACTATATGAAACATGTGTGACTTGTTTGATGATGACAGTACCTGAAGCGAAGGTGATGATGACCGATGTGTCGGTCAGCTTGCGAGTTGTGAGGAGAACATTTTCTAGATTAGCTCCGGGGTCCGCAGTTCGGAACCAGGTTGTCTCGTTTTCTTTGTTCATGTATATTTCCAAGGCTGCGGAACAACATCATTTTAATCTATTGTTAATCGCTTTTGCTACTAATATATATATATAATAGGCGTCTGGAAGGGCCAAATGGCGACACGCCACACATGCATATTTGAAAAATCGACATTCGACATTGACCCCCAAATTCCGACACTGATGATCTGAAAAAGCGACATGTTTTTTGAAAAAAAAACGACACTGAACTTAGCTACCGTACTCATGGGCGGATCCAGAGGGAGGTCCAGGGGGTCCGGACCCACCCCTCTTTTTTGAGGAACAACCCTATCTGAGGCGGCGTTGACCCCCCCCCCCCACCCCCCACGGTCGTAAACAAATTGGTGGATCCCCCGGTCGCAATTTCGTTCCGAGCCCCCTCCCCCGCCGCAAGTTTAGAACCCCCGCTTTCCAAATTCCTGGATCCGCCCTTGCGTGTTTACCTGTCTTGTCTGAGTTCAGTTCCACTTGGATCAGGTCCGAGTCCGTCTCCCGCGCGGCGAAGGCGGTGAAGACGGTGGCCTCCACGGCGGCCTGGGAGCTAGATCGGGCCTTCTCCGTCCTGGCCTGGATCAAGAAGCTGTTGTCCGTGGTGGCCAGGAGGACGTACTCTCCCATGCCATTGAACGTGTACCCCAGGCCGTCCAGACTCCGAATGTGGGGGTCCCCGAAGCCCCATGCTAAGGGGTCCGGGTAAATTGCATGTTACTAGTCAACACTATATTGCTACAATATTATTGAATTAAATTGCATTCAATCGGTTTATTGTTCTCTTAAATCAGTTACAGTTGTTCGACAAGCTTATACAACATCAAAAGGGAATAATATTAAACAGATTAACAGCAGCAGAAGCCAGTCTTATTAGCTGCATAGTTCATACACAATAAAACATACCTTTCACATATCTTCTAGACTAGATAAAAAGCATGGCAATTTTTTTAAATTATTACTGACAGAAGCCTGAGACTTCTGTTAGTAAATTGCTTAACTTGATTTGTAAATTGTAAATTTATTATTATTGTTATTATTATTATTAAAGCCTTTAACCAATAACGAACATGTCCCATATGACATGTCGTATAAATGGTCAGACATACCTGTTGACGGAGCAATATACAAGCTGCAGTCATCGAGCGGTCGCACCTCATAGAAGAGGTGGCAGTATTTGGTGGCCTCCTGGCAGCACCACTGTCTGGGGTTGAGGTCGCTGGCTACATGCAGAGCTTGGTACCGCGAGGGGTGGTACAAGAGCAGCCCACCACCCACTCCATCCTCCGCACGGATCAGGGCTCTCGCTTGGTCGTCATAGCAACAGAGCTGCCACGTGTGATACGAGATATGCGCGTTTAGTATTGCAAACGACCAACATTTTAAGTGGCTGGAATCAGTGACCCTGGGGTACACAGCAGTTTCTGCGCAAACACTAATTAGGTGATGACCCAGGATCCCCGGGGGGAGGGGCAATATTATACAAATCTGGTGGAGGGTGGGGGGAGGGTGGGTTCAGCGAGTGCTTTGATGTTTGACAGAGCGAATATTCGAGATGAAAAAGATACCCCTATAAAGCGAATATTTTAAAACTTGCGACCAGGGCGGGGGCTCTGAAAATGTCCGTTCATAGAGAGGGTTGCCGCGAAGAAGTGCCTCTTCCGAGCGGATTTTGGCGCTAAAGCGTCTCGGCCGAGCACAATTTGGTGGTAAAACGCCCTAACCGAGCGGAGACTGATTTTGGCGGTGAAAAAAAGAGGGGCTTTACCGCGGTGGGGGAGGGGTCCGCGGTAAAGCAGTCCGCCACCACCCCCCCCCCCCACCCCACTAAACTCAGTGCATTAAGTACCCTTAGGCCTAGGATTTGCCAAGCGGTTGACGCATGGGTATGAATAACTCTATGTCCTACTTATCCAAAAGTTCTCATCTCGGGGGTTAGAGAGGTCAATTTGAATTCGCCAACACGGAGACGGGGGGGGGGGGGGGTGGGCACATAGTCCCAGTTGCCCTTACACCTCAAATGCAAAACAAATAAACAAACCCACCTGTAAAAAATGCGATTATATCACACCATCGATTACAAACAGGCCAAACACAATGGCTTAACGATAGACGGGTCCCTAGTATGGAGTATAGACTGAGTATGACATTTACACTCATAGAAGATGCTAGGTAAAAGTGAGAAGTGCTCTCTTCTGAAACTGACAACGTCACTACCAAAGTGACATGGTGCTTTGTTTTTCCGACTTGTTTGTCCGACATAACGCACGTGGAAGACCTTTTTTCACTACATGATTGGATCGGTCTATTAATGGATGTGGATATCGGGCCTGCTCCTAGCAGCTTCCGTCGGCACTTACCTTGGCCACCATGAGCTGAGGCACCGTCTCATAATAACACGACACTCCTGCTGGTAGCCCAGTGTTGAGATAATACGGCGACCACTGTGGGTCCAGGGTGAGCTGTATGAGGTCACACGGACAGGCCTGCGTGAGGGCCTCAGAGAGAACCGAATAGTAGCTGACTCCCCAAGGGTGAAGACCTTTCTGGGAGTACCACCAGTCGGCACACTGCTGGGCTGGGTCCAACCCGGTGTCGGCAGCCGTGGACAGGCGGTACACCCACCGACCAAAGGCACCTGCATTGTACATGAAACAATACAGTGTGTGTAAAGTCCAGTGATTATAGACCTAGACAAAACGACAGGTCATCGATGCGACGACTGCGGTAAGCTCTGTCGTTCACAGATAGGCTTATTCAGTGATAAGCCCGCGAAACAAATCTTACCACTTAAACCAAAACAAAAGCTGCAAATCCATCGTCTTTCCCAGACGACGGATGCCAACAACCAAGTTAAATCCAAGAAACACATTACCGGATAATAATAGAGTCGGAGGGCAAACCCGAGGGCCCATTGTTATCCGGTGAAACTGTAAAAATGTAGAACTTATGTAAAATCCACGCCCCTATGAAACTTACACACAACATTAAAGAAAATGGTACTGACGTCACTAGCGGATTGGACGACCGTCAAAGAATACGAAGAAAATTGGCCACATGACCCATCGCGTCGACTTCATTACCAGAATAACTCACATTTTGCTCATGCATAACCGTTGCTTTGTTATTAAATTCGTGATCGCCATGGGTAGGAGGGGTGAGACTGCTTGGTGATGCGAAATGCATGTACCTTTACGGGTAAGACGACAGATCATCGAAGGTTGCCGGCCATAAACATTTATACTGAGGTGGCCGTTGACACGTGCATGTTCAGACAAACAAGATACATCATAGATCAAAGCACCTGTCATCAATGTAAAGTATTGGGTGACAGCACCAGAAGTGAATAATAAGAACCGCTAGCACAGCAGCGCCGCCTTGCGAATAGATATTTCTCGAGTTCCCCATTGTATTTTTAAAGTGAAATCCGCAGCACTGACCTGAGCTACTGCTCGCTCCACCAGTATTCCCACTGATGCGGTCCAGTTTGTAGGCGCTAGGAGTGTCCGTGAAGGGGTTCGAGTAACTGAGCGTCTCGCCGCCATAGCGCGTGTACAGCCCCACCATGGAGGGGCGAACATAGGAGACGGAGTCCCATCCCAGGGAATTATACAGAAACAGCACGCACGCCTCCTTGTTCAGGCTGTCGGACATCAGCACCAGTTGAAACGTATTCTGCTCCAGCTGGAGCCGGTCAACATAACAAATACAAAATGTAGTAACTTAAATTTGACCTTTAAATTAAAAATTGAAATTACAATATTTTACCTCTCCCACACTGGCTTAAATACCTACATTGAACTAAATATATATTTGAAGACCGCATTTGATAGATAATTGCCCTTTTAGACGTTCAAGCTGAGGTCCAACGATAAAGAACATGTCTAATTGAAAGTTATTTTAAGAAAGACACTAACTAATATATTAAAAATATCCAATAAACGTCACATATAGTGCAATAAAAAAACGAACATGGTGTTAAACCCCGTTTTTGGCTAAATTTGTGCGTCTCGTGTTGGAAAGTGTAGCTTTCTTGTGCCAAAATATTTTGAAAGCCATAATGTACGTCCTTACCTCTTGCGAGAAGTACCACACCCTGGGCGCCATGTTCACCCACGTGACCACAATGACGGATGAGACGTCGAATGTGGAAAAAAACCGCCATATTGGATGGCGTCTTGGTTGGCCTTCGTCAACAGCGATCGCACGGCGGCCTCGTTTTGTGAGCCGTACAGCAAGTTGCGGTCGTACTGTTTAATACACAGCGGCACCGGGCTGCGTGTAGTCGCTGTCCGCCCACAGAGCGGCCAGCACACTCAGACCGTCCTGGTCCACTAGAGGGGCGAAGTCTGCTCTGAAGAGATTCGCCCATGTCGCCGGAGGTTGGCGCTTGATGAAGGGCCGCGACATCGTGATATAGCCGTTCGTGTGGACCTGGTGGTGCACAGTGGAATACAATTATCAGAGTAATAAGAAGAGCAGTAATAAAGTAATGTCATAATGTTAAAATGACAGTAATCATAATAATAAGTACGCTTTGGTTTGCAAACACAGCACACATTACGCACATACTTAACACACAACGTAAACACTGAATTATTGAACAAACCCATAGCAAACACCGACTACAAGATGAGCACACAGTGAGCACAAACTGATCACACATTGAGAACACACAGCACACGCTACATACATACGGAACATACATAGAGTACACACTGAACACACAATGAACCCACACAAAACACAGTGATAACACGCTGATCACCCACTAAACACACAATGATCACATATATAGCAAACCTTGAACACATACTGAACACATATTAAGCACACACTGAGTAGACGTTGAGTACCTATTGGACACTGACCACACACTGAACACACACCGACCGCACATAACACACGCACCACACACTGAGCACACATTGAAATCACAGTGAGCACACATTGAATACCCAGTAATTACAACGCAGGACACACTAAGCACACACTGTACACACATACCGAACACACACTGAACACACACTAACCGCACATTGAACGCACACCGACCGCACATAACACACGGACCACACACTGAGCACACATTTAGCACACCATGAACGCACAGTAAGACATCTGCCACTCACCTGGAACTTGGTGTACGGATGGCCATTGATCCAGATGTTGGGCGTGGCTATGCGATTCGTCACACAGTACTCCGCACCGCTGCACGTCACTTGGTTGTCCCACGTCGGGCCGTACGGATACACTGGGAAAGCAGCAATTCACAGCGCATAAACCAGAGATATTGTCGCAGCTAGCCATTTTATGACACCGACACCGACACCGACTGTGGTTTTACCCAGGGCGGACATTTATAATATTTGTGAATTCCCGCCAGGTGCCCCTGTCTTGCCCGTGTGGGGCGGCAAGCGTTGATGGTCAATAGAAAAAGAGGGGATTCATTATATTCCAAGTTAATATTCCAAGTTCATATTCCAGGTTCATATTCCAAGTTCATATTCCAAGTTCATATTCCAAGTTCATATTCCAAGTTCGAAATTAAGTGTTGCTGTTTCATGAAGGCTAAGGTCAAAATGGGCTGCGAAACCGCCAGCGAAAACGAAATGTGGTTGGGTGAAGCTTACCAGATGCAGATGCCAGGGTTCAAACCAAAGATCAAAATTAAGTACCGTAGTTAATGGTAGACGTGAGTAATACGTGAGCTACTAAAGTACTAAGATGGAACAACGGCTGGAAACATCGATTTCGCGACCTTTACAAGGTGATCTTACGCACCAGATTCGCCAGATTCAACATCATGAAATAGAGCTCAGTGCTAGTCAAGGTGGGAAGGGGACATTCTATATGGTATTAATGATACTTACGATCGGCCCCCGCCGCTGGTTGGGCCGTGGTACCACCGGTCACCGCGGGCACGGTGGGCCCGCTCGTCACCACACCGGCGGTCGTGGCTGGAAGGGGTACACATACCATTTAACACCAGCTGAGGCCGATCATGTTATCTCGGTACAATTAGATCAGACAAAAACGCTGGTTGGTCCCCTTCGACGCTGTGAATGATTGCAAAGGATAAACCAGCATTTTGAAGAAACCATTTTTAGTGAAGAATGCTTGGTATCTATGCTTCAAAATGTTCTCGTATCACCCACAGTCATCACGTGCTTTTGTTACATAAAAAAGAAACTCTATCAGGTGTGCCGTTATCACATGCATATCATATGCATCCATGAAGTTACAGGTAGCGGAACAGGTCGATCCGAATAAATCAAAAGATTTATTAAGAATTTTACAATTAAAAAAAAGAGCTCCAGAAAACGGATCAGATCTTTTTCGTTTCTAGACGTCTACGGCGGAAGCAGGCAATACTTACGTATTTCAAACGTTGTGGTCCCGGGCCTGTTGACCGGTGATGTCACCGTATTCGCCATCGTTGTAGCAGAAACAGTCAAAACAGTCGTCAGTGGTGATGTACTTCCTGCAGCACCAGAAGTTGTCTCATTCAGTTGTGTGATTTCAGCAGTAGAAGCAGTTGTACCAGCACCTGTCGTTTCACTGCTCGTCAGCCCTGTCGTCAGAGGGACAGCTGACGATGTCGCCTGAGTGATAATTGATGCGGTCGTTTCTGTAGCAGAGGGAGTTTTCTCAATTGTGACAGTAGAAGCAGTTGTACCAGCACCTGCCGTTTCACTGCTCGTCAGCCCTGTCGTGAGAGGGACAGCTGACGATGTCGCCTGAGTGATAATTGATGCGGTCGCTTCTGTAGCAGAAGGAGTTGTCTCAATTGTGACACTAGAAGCAGTTGTAGCAGCAGTTGTCGTGTCACTGCTCGTCAGCCCTGTCGTGAGAGGGACAGCTGACGATGTCGCCTGAGTGATAATTGATGCGGTCGCTTCTGTAGCAGAAGGAGTTGTCTCAATTGTGACACTAGAAGCAGTTGTAGCAGCAGTTGTCGTGTCACTGCTCGTCAGCTCTGTCGTCAGTGAGACAGCTGACGATGTCGTCTGAGTGATAATTGATGCGGTCGTTTCTGTAGTAGAGGGAGTTTTCTCAATTGTGACAGTAGAGGCAGTTTCACCAGCAGTTGTCGTTTCACTGCTCGTCAGCCCTGTCGTCAGAGAGACAGCTGACGATGTCGCCTGAGTGATAATTGATGCGGTCGTTTCTGTAGTAGTGGGAGTTTTCTCAATTGTGACAGTAGAAGCAGTTGTAGCAGCAGTTGTCGTTTCACTGCTCGTCAGCCCTGTCGTCAGTGAGACATCTGACGATGTCGCCTGAGTGATAGTTGATGCGGTCGTTTCTGTAGCAGAGGGAGTTGTCTCAATTGTGACAGTAGAAGTAGTTGCACCAGCAGTTGTCGTTTCACTGCTCGTCAGCCCTGTCGTCAGTGAAACATCTGACGATGTCGCCTCGGTGATAGTTGATGCGGTCGTTTCTGTAGCAGAGGGAGTTGTCTCAATTGTGACAGTAGAAGCAGTTGCACCAGCAGTTGTCGTTTCACTGCTCGTCAGCCCTGTCATCAGTGAAACATCTGACGATGTCGTCTGAGTGATAATTGATGCGGTCGTTTCTGTAGCAGAGGGAGTTGTCTCAATTGTGACAGTAGAGGCAGTTGTAGCAGCAGTTGTCGTGTCACTGCTCGTCAGCCCTGTCGTCAGAGAGACAGCTGACGATGACGTCTGAGTGATAATTGATGCGGTCGTTTCTGTAGCAGGGGGATTTGTCTCAATTGTGACACTAGAAGCAGTTGTAGCAGCAGTTGTCGTGTCACTGCTCGTCAGCCCTGTCGTCAGAGAGACAGCTGACGATGTCGCCTGAGTGATAATTGATGCGGTCGCTTCTGTAGCAGAAGGAGTTGTCTCAATTGTGACACTAGAAGCAGTTGTAGCAGCAGTTGTCGTGTCACTGCTCGTCAGCCCTGTCGTGAGAGGGACAGCTGACGATGTCGCCTGAGTGATAATTGATGCGGTCGCTTCTGTAGCAGAAGGAGTTGTCTCAATTGTGACACTAGAAGCAGTTGTAGCAGCAGTTGTCGTGTCACTGCTCGTCAGCTCTGTCGTCAGTGAGACAGCTGACGATGTCGTCTGAGTGATAATTGATGCGGTCGTTTCTGTAGCAGAGGGAGTTTTCTCAATTGTGACAGTAGAGGCAGTTTCACCAGCAGTTGTCGTTTCACTGCCCGTCAGCCCTGTCGTCAGAGAGACATCTGACGATGTCGCCTGAGTGATAATTGATGCGGTCGTTTCTGTAGCAGAGGGAGTTTTCTCAATTGTGACAGTAGAAGCAGTTGTAGCAGCAGTTGTCGTTTCACTGCTCGTCAGCCCTGTCGTCAGAGAGACAGCTGACGATGTCGCCTGAGTGATAATTGATGCGGTCGTTTCTGTAGTAGAGGGAGTTGTCTCAATTGTGACAGTAGAAGCAGTTGTAGCAGCAGTTGTCGTTTCACTGCTCGTCAGCCCTGTCGTCAGTGAGACATCTGACGATGTCGCCTGAGTGATAGTTGATGCGGTCGTTTCTGTAGCAGAGGGAGTTGTCTCAATTGTGACAGTAGAAGCAGTTGCACCAGCAGTTGTCGTTTCACTGCTCGTCAGCCCTGTCATCAGTGAAACATCTGACGATGTCGTCTGAGTGATAATTGATGCGGTCGTTTCTGTAGCAGAGGGAGTTGTCTCAATTGTGACAGTAGAAGCAGTTGTAGCAGCAGTTGTCGTGTCACTGCTCGTCAGCTCTGTCGTCAGAGGGACAGCCGACGATGTCGACTGAGTGATAGTTGATGCGGTCGCTTCTGTAGCAGAAGGAGTTGTCTCAATTGTGACACTAGAAGCAGTTGTAGCAGCAGTTGTCGTGTCACTGCTCGTCAGTTCTGTCGTCAGTGAGACAGCTGACGATATCGTCTGAGTGATAATTGATGCGGTCGTTTCTGTAGCAGAGGGAGTTGTCTCAATTGTGACAGTAGAGGCAGTTTCACCAGCAGTTGTCGTTTCACTGCCCGTCAGCCCTGTCGTCAGAGAGACATCTGACGATGTCGCCTGAGTGATAATTGATGCGGTCGTTTCTGTAGCAGAGGGAGTTGTCTCAATTGTGACAGTAGAGGCAGTTGCACCAGCAGTTGTCGTTTCACTGCCCGTCAGCCCTGTCGTCAGAGAGACAGCTGACGATGACGTCTGAGTGATAATTGATGCGGTCGTTTCTGTAGCAGCGGGAGTTGTCTCAATGGTGACAGTAGAGGCAGTTGCACCAGCAGTTGTCGTTTCACGGCTCGTCAGCCCTGTCGTCAGAGAGACAGCTGACGATGTCGCCTGAGTGATAGTTGATGCGGTCGTTTCTGTAGCAGAGGGAGTTGTCTCAATTGTGACAGTAGAGGCAGTTGTAGCAGCAGTTGTCGTTTCACTGCTCGTCAGCCCTGTCGTCCGAGAGACAGCTGACGATGACGTCTGAGTGATAATTGATGCGGTCGTTTCTGTAGCACAGGGAATTGTCTCAATTGTGACAGTAGAAGCAGTTGTAGCAGCAGTTGTCGTTTCACTGCTCGTCAGCCTTGTCGTCAGAGAGACAGCTGACGATGTCGCCAGAGTGATAGTTGATGCGGTCGTTTCTGTAGCAGAGGGAGTTGTCTCAATTGTGACAGTAGAAGCAGTTTCACCAGCAGTTATCGTTTCGCCGCTCGTCAGCCCTGTCGTCAGAGAGACAGCTGACGATGACGCCTGAGTGATAATTGATGCGGTCGTTTCTGTAGCAGCGGGAGTTGTCTCAATTGTGACAGTAGAAGCAGTTTCACCAGCAGTTATCGTTTCACCGCTCGTCAGCCCTGTCGTCCGAGAGACAGCTGACGATGACGTCTGAGTGATAATTGATGCGGTCGTTTCTGTAGTAGAGGGAGTTGTCTCAATTGTGACAGTAGAAGCAGTTGTAGCAGCAGTTGTCGCTTCACTGCTCGTCAGCCCTGTCGTCAGTGAAACATCTGACGATGTCGCCTGAGTGATAGTTGATGTGGTCGTTTCTGTAGCAGAGGGAGTTGTCTCAATTGTGACAGTAGAGGCAGTTGCACCAGCAGTTGTCGTTTCACTGCTCGTCAGCCCTGTCGTCAGTGAAACATCTGACGATGTCGCCTGAGTGATAGTTGATGCGGTCGTTTCTGTAGCAGAGGGAGTTGTCTCAATTGTGACAGTAGAGGCAGTTGCACCAGCAGTTGTCGTTTCACTGCTCGTCAGCCCTGTCATCAGTGAAACATCTGACGATGTCGCCTGAGTGATAGTTGATGCAGTCGTTTCTGTAGCAGAGGGCGTTGTCTCAATTGTGACAGTAGAGCCAGTTGTAGCAGCAGTTGTCTTTTCACTGTTCGTCAGCTCTGTCATCAGAGAGACAGCTGACGATGTCGCCTGAGTGATTGTTGATGCGGTCGTTTCTGTAGCAGCGGGACTTGGGTCAATTGTGACAGTAGAAGCAGTTTCACCAGCAGTTGTCGTTTCACCGCTCGTCAGCCCTGTCGTCAGAGAGACAGCTGACGATGACGTCTGAGTGATAATTGATGCGGTCGTGGGAGTTGTCTCAATTGTGACAGTAGAAGCAGTTGTGGCAGCAGTTGTCGTTTCACTGCTCGTCAGCCCTGTTGTCAGAGAGACAGCTGACGATGTCGCCTGAGTGATAATTGATGCGGTCGTTTCTGTAGCAGAGGGAGTTGTCTCAATTGTGACAGTAGAAGCAGTTGTAGCAGCAGTTGTCGTTTCACTGCTCGTCAACCCTGTCGTCAGTGAGACAGCTGACGATGACGTCTGAGTGGTAGTTGATGCGGTCGTTTCTGTAGCAGCGGGAGTTGTCCCAATTGTGACAGTAGAGGCAGTTGTAGCAGCAGTTGTCGTTTCACTGCTCGTCAGCCCTGTCGTCAGAGAGACAGCTGACGATGTCGCCTGAGTGATAGTTGATGCGGTCGTTTCTGTAGCAGAGGGAGTTGTCTCAATTGTTAGAGTAGAAACAGTTGTAGCAGCAGTTGTCGTTTCACTGCTCGTCAGCCTTGTCGTCAGAGAGACAGCTGACGATGTCGCCTGAGTGACAGTTGATGCGGTCGTTTCTGTAGCAGAGGGAGTTGTCTCAATTGTGACAGTAGAGGCAGTTGCACCAGCAGTTGTCGTTTCACTGCTCGTCAGCCCTGTCATCAGTGAAACATCTGACGATGTCGCCTGAGTGATAATTGATGCGGTCGTTTCTGTAGCAGAGGGAGTTGTCTCAATTGTGACAGTAGAAGCAGTTTCACCAGCAGTTGTCGTGTCACTGCTCATCAGCCCTGTCGTCAGAGAGTCAGCCGACGATGTCGCCTGAGTGATAATTGATGCGGTCGTTTCTGTAGCATCGGGAGTTGTCTCAATTGTGACACTAGAAGCAGTTTCACCAGCTGTTGTCGTTTCACTGCTCGTCAGCCCTGTCGTCAGAGAGACAGCTGACGATGACGTCTCAGTGATAATTGATGCGGTCCTTTCTATAGCAGGGGGAGTTGTCTCAATTGTGACAGTAGAAGCAGTTGTAGCAGCAGTTGTCGTTTCACTGCTCGTCAGCCCTGTCGTCAGAGAGTCAGCCGACGATGTCGCCTGAGTGATAATTGATGCGGTCGTTTCTGTAGCAGAGGGAGTTGTCTCAATTGTGCCAGTAGAAGCGGTTTCACCAGCAGTTGTCGTTTCACCGCTCGTCAGCCCTGTCGTAAGGGAGACAGCTGACGATGTTGGTGGGGTGGTCGCTGTAGTGCTTACAGTCGTACTCTCAGTAGAGATTGGTGGTTTGGCCGTTGTAGTGCTTACAGTCGTACTCTCAGTAGTTGTTGGTGCTGTTGTCGCTGTAGTGCTAACAGTCGTACTATCAGTAGAGGTTGGTGGTTTGGTCGCTGTAGTGCTTACAGTCGTACTTGCGGTAGAGGTTGGTGGTGTGGTCGTTGTAGTACTTACAGTCGAACTCTCAGTAGAGGTGGGCGGTGTGGTCGCTGTGGTGCTGATAGTTGTACTCTGGGTAGAGGTTGGTGGTGTGGTCGCTGCAGTGATTACGGTCCTACTCTCAGTAGTTGTTGGTGGTGTGGTCGTTGTAGTGCTAACAGTCGTACTCTCAGTAGAAGTTGGTGTTGTGGTCGCCGTGGTGCTTACAGTCGTACTCTCAGTAGAGGTTGGTAGTGTGGTCGCCGTATTGCTTACAGTCGTACTCTCAGTAGTTGGTGGTGGTGTGGTCGCTGTAGTGCGTACAGTCGTACTCTCAGTAGTTGTTGGTGATGTGGTCGCTGTAGTGTTTACAGCCGTGCTCTCAGCAGTGGTTGGTGGTGTTGTCGCTGTAGTGCTTACAGTCATAATCCCAGCAGTGGTTGGTGGTGTTGTCGCTGTAGTGCTTACAGTCGTACTCTCAGTAGTTGTTGGTGTTGTGGTCGCTGTAGTGCTTACAGTCGTACTTGCGGTAGAGGTTGGTGGTGTGGTCGCTGTAGTGCTTACAGTCGTACTCTCAGTAGAGGTGGGTTGTGTGGTCGCTGTAGTGCTGATAGTTGTACTCTGGGTAGAGGTTGGTGGTGTGGTCGCTGCAGTGATTACAGTCCTACTCTCAGTAGTTGTTGGTGGTGTGGTCGCTGTAGTGCTTACATTCGTACTCTCTGCAGAAGTTGGTGGTGTGATCGCTGTAGTGCTAACAGTCCTACTCTCAGTAGTTGTCGGTGGTGTGGTCGCTGTAGTGCCTACAGTCGTACTCTCAGTAGTTGTTGGTGTTGTAGTCCCTGTAGTGCTTACAGTCGTACTCTCAATAGTTGTTGGTGGTGTGGTCGCAGTAGTGCTTACAGTCGTACTCTCAGTAGTTGTTGGCGTTGTGGTTGCTGCAGTGCTTACAGTCGTACGCTCAGTAGTTGTTGGTGTTGTGGTCTCTGTAGTGCTTACTGTCGAACTCTCAGTAGTTGTTGGTGTTGTGGTTGCCGTGGTGCTTACAGTCGTACTCTCAGTAGTTGTTGGTGTTGTGGTCGCTGTAGTGCTTACTGTCGTACTCTCAGTAGTTGTTGGTGTTGTGGTTGCTGTAGCGCTTACAGTCGTACTCTCAGTAGTTGTTGGTGGTGTTGTCGCTGTAGTGCTTACAGTCGTACTCTCAGTAGTTGTTGGTGGTGTTGTCGCTGTAGTGCTTACAGTCGTACTCTCAGTAGTTCTTGGTGGTGTTGTCGCTGTGGTGCTTGTTGTCGCACTCTCAATAGTTGTTGGCAATGTGGTCGCTGTAGTGCTTACTGTCCTACTCTCAGTAGTTGTTGGTGTTGTGGTTGCTGTAGTGCTTACAGTCGTACTCTCAGTAGTTGTTGGTGTTGTTGTCGCTGTAGTGCTTACTGTCGTACTCTCGGTAGTTGTTGGTGTTGTGGTTGCTGTAGTGCTTACAGTCGTACTCTCAGTAGTTGTTGGTGTTGAGGTTGCTGTAGTGCTTACAGTCGTACTCTCAATAGTTGTTGCTGGTGTGGTCACTGTAGTGCTTACAGTCGTACTATCAGTAGTTGTTGGTGGTGTTGATGCTGTAGTGCTTACAGTCGTATTCTCAGCAGTTGTTGGTGTTGTGGTTGCTGTTGTGCTTACAGTCGTACTCCCCGTAGTTGTTGGTGTTGTGGTCGCTGTAGTGCTTACAGTCGCACTCTCAGTAGTTGTTGGTGTTGTGGTCACTGTAGTGCTTACAGTCGTACTCTCAGTAGCTGTTGGTGTTGTGGTTGCTGTAGTGCTTACAGTCGTAATCTCAGTAGTTGTTGGTGGTGTTGTCGCTGTGGTGCTTACAGTCGTACTATAAGTAGTTGTTGGAATTGTGGTCGCTTTAGTGCTTACAATCGTACTCTCAGTAGTTGTTGGTGGTGTGGTCGCTGTAGTGCTTACAGTCGTACTCTCAGCAGTTGCTGGTGGTGTTGTCGCTGTAGTGCTTACAGTCGTACTATCAGTAGTTGTTGGTGTTGTGGTCGCTGTAGTGCTTACAGTCGTACTCACAGTAGTTGTTGGTGTTGTGGTCGCTGTAGTGCTTACAGTCGTACTCTCAGTAGTTGTTGGTGGTGTTGTCGCTGTAGTGCTTGCTGTCGTACTCTCAACAGTTGTTGGTCATGTGGTCGCTGTAGGGCTTACTGTCGTACTCTCAGTAGTTGGTGGTGCTGTGGTTGCTGTAGTGCTTACAGTCGAACTCTCTGTAGTTGTTGGTGTTGTTGTCGCTGTAGTGCCTAATGTCGTACTCTCAGTAGTCGTTGGTGTTGCGGTTGCTGTAGTGCTTACAGTCGTACTCTCAGTAGTTGTTGGTGTTGAGGTTGCTGTAGTGCTTACAGTCGTACTTTCAATAGTTGTTGGTGGTGTGGTCGCTGTAGTGCTGACAGTCGTACTCTCAGTAGTTGTTGGTGTTGTGGTTGCTGTAGTGATTACAGTCGTACTCTCAATAGATGTTGGTGGTGTGGTCGCTGTAGAGATTACAGTCGTACTCTCAGTAGTTGTTGGTGTTGTGGTTGCTGTAGTGCTTACAGTCGTACCCTCAATAGCTGTTGGTGGTGTGGTCGCTGTGGTGCTTACAGTCGTACTCTCAGCAGTTGTTGGTGGTGTGGTCGCTGTAGTGCTTACAGAAGTACTCTCAGTGGTTGTTGGTGTTGTGGTTGCTGTAGTGCTTACAGTCGTACTCTCAGTAGTTGCTGGTGGTGGTGCCGCTGTGGTGCTTACAGTCGTACTCTCAGTAGTTGTTGGTGGTGTTGTCGCTGTAGTGCTTGCTGTCGTACTCTCAATAGTTGTTGGTAATGTGGTCGCTGTAGTGCTTACTGTCGTAATCTCAGTAGTTGGGGGTGTAGTGGTTGCTGTAGTGCTTACAGTCGTACTCTCAGTAGTTGTTGGTGTTGTTGTCGCTGTAGTACTTAATGTCGTACTCTGACTAGTCGTTGGTGTTGCGGTTGCTGTAGTGCTTACAGTCGTACTCTCAGTAGAAGTTGGTTGTGTGGTCGCTGTAGTGCTTACAGTCGTACTTTCAGTAGTTGTTGGTGGTGTGGCCGCTGTAGTGCTTACATTCGTACTCTCAGTAGAAGTTGGTGGTGTGATCGTTGCAGGGCTAACAGTCCTACTCTCAGTAGTTGTCGGTGGTGTGGTCGCTGTAGTGCTTACAGTCGTACTTTCAGCAGTTGTTGGTGTTGTTGTCGCTGTAGTGCTTACATTCGTACTCTCAATAGTTGTTGGTGATGTGGTCGCTGTAGTGCTTACAGTCGTACTCTCAGCAGTGGTTGGTGGTGTTGTCGCTGTAGGGCTTACAGTCATACTCCCAGCAGTTGTTGGTGGTGTTGTCGCTGTAGTGCTTACAATCGTACTCTCGGTAGTTGTTGGTGTTGTGGTCGCCGTGGTGCTTACAGTCGTACTCTCAGTAGAGGTTGGTAGTGTGGTCGCCGTATTGCTTACAGTCGTACTCTCAGTAGTTGGTGGTGGTGTTGTTGCTATAGTGCTTACAGTCGTACTCTCAATAGTTGTTGGTGGCGTGGTCGCTGTAGTGCTTACAGTCGTACTCTCAGCAATGGTTGGTGGTGTTGTCGCTGTAGTGCTTACAGTCATAATCCCAGCAGTTGTTGGTGGTGTTGTCGCTGTAGTGCTTACAGTCGTACTCTCAGTAGTTGTTGGTGTTGTGGTCGCTGTGGTGCTTACAGTCGTACTCTTAATAGTTGCTGGTGGTGTGGTCGCTGTAGTGCTTACAGTCGTACTCTCAGTAGTTGTTGGTGTTGTGGTCGCTGTAGTGCTTACAGTCGTACTCTCAGTAGTTGTTGGTGTTGTGGTCGCTGTAGTGCTTACAGTCGTACTTGCGGTAGAGGTTGGTGGTGTGGTCGCTGTAGTGCTTACAGTCGTACTCTCAGTAGAGGAGGGTGGTATGGTCGCTGTAGTGCTTACAGTCCTACTCTCAGTAGTTGGTGGTGTGGTCGTTGTAGTGCTAACAGTCCTACTGTCAGTAGTTGCTGGTGGCGTTGTCGCTGTAGTGCTTACAGTCGTACTATCAGTAGTTGTTGGTGCTGTTGTCGCTGTAGTGCTTACAGTCGTACTCTCAGTAGTTGTTGGTGTTGTGGTCGCTGTAGTGCTTACTGTCGTACTCTCGGTAGTTGTTGGTGTTGTGGTCGCTGTAGTGCTTACTGTCGCACTCTCAATAGTTGTTGGTGGTGTGGTCGCTGTAGTGCTTACTGTCCTACTCACAGTAGTTGTTGGTGTTGTGGTTGCTGTAGTGCTTACAGTCGTACTCTCAGTAGTTGTTGGTGTCGTGGTCGCTGTAGTGCTTACTGTCGTACTCTCGGTAGTTGTTGGTGTTGTGGTTGCTGTAGTGCCTACAGTCGTACTCTCAGTAGTTGTTGGTGTTGTGGTTGCTGTAGTGCTTACAGTCGTACTCTCAATAGTTGTTGGTGGTGTGTTCGCTGTATTGCTAACAGTCGTACTCTCAGTAGTCGTTGGTGTTGTGGTTGCTGTAGTGCTTACAGTCGTACTATTCGTAGTTGTTGGTGGTGTTGATGCTGTAGTGCTTACAGTTTTACTCTCAGTAGTTGTTGGTGTTGTGGTCGCTGTAGTGCTTACAGTCGTACTCTCAGTAGTTGTTGGTGTTGTGGTCGCTGTAGTGCTTACAGTTGTACTCTCAGTAGTTGTTGGTGTTGTGGTCGCTGTAGTGCTTACAGTCGTACTCTCAGTAGAGGTTGGTGGTATGGACGGTGTAGTGCTTACAGTCGTACTTGCGGTAGAGGTTGGTGGTGTGGTCGCTGTAGTGCTTACAGTCGTAATCTCAGTAGACGTTGGTGGTGTTATCGCTGTAGTGCTAACAGTCCTACTCTCAGTAGTTGTCGGTGGTGTGGTCGCTGTAGTGCTTACAGTCGTACTCTCAGTAGTTGTTGGTGTTGTAGTCGCTGTAGTGCTTACAGTCGTACTCTCAAGAGTTGTTGGTGGTGTGGTCGCAGTAGTGCTTACAGTCGTACTCTCAGTAGTTGTTGGTGGCGTTGTCGCTGTAGTGCTTACGGTCGTACTCTCAGTAGTTGTTTGTGGTGTTGTCGCTGTAGTGCTTACAGTCGTACTCTCAGTAGTTGTTGGTGTTGTGGACGCTGTAGTGCTTACAGACGTACTCTCAATAGTTATTTGTGGTGTGGTCGCTGTAGTGCTTACAGTCGTATTATCTGCAGTTGCTGGTGGTGTGGTCGGTGTAGTGCGTACAGTCGTACTCTCAGTAGTTGTTGGCGATATGGTTGCTGTAGTGCTTACAGTCGTACTCTCAGTAGTTGTTGGTGTTGTGGTTGCTGTAGTGCTTACTGTCGTACTCTCAGTAGTTGTTGGTGTTGTGGTTGCTGTAGTGCTTACAGTCGTACTCTCAGTAGTTGTTGGTGTTGTGGTCGCTGTAGTGCTTACGGTCGTACTCTCAGTAGTTGTTGGTGGTGTTGTCGCTGTAGTGCTTACAGTCGTACTATCAGTAGTTGTTGGTGTTGTGGTCGCTGGAGTGCTTACAGTCGTACTCTCAGTAGTTGTTGGTGTTGTGGTCGCTGTAGTGCTTACAGTCGTACTCTCAGCAGTTGTTGGTGGTGTTGTCGCTGTAGTGCTTACAGTCGTACTATCAGTAGCTGTTGGTGTTGTGGTCGCTGTAGTGCTTACAGTCGTACTCTCAATATTTGTTGGCGGTGTGGTCGCTGTAGTGCTTACAATCGGACTCTCAGCAATTGTTGGTGGTGTTGTCACTGTAGTGCTAACTGTCGTACTCTCAATAGTTGTGGGTAATGTGGTCGCTGTAGTGCTTACTGTCGTACTCTCAGTAGTTGTTGGTGTTGTGGTCGCTGTAGTGCTTACAGTCGTACTTGCGGTAGAGGTTGGTGGTGTGGTCGCTGTAGTGCTTACAGTCGTACTCTCAGTAGAGGTGGGTTGTGTGGTCGCTGTAGTGCTGATAGTTGTACTCTGGGTAGAGGTTGGTGGTGTGGTCGCTGCAGTGATTACAGTCCTACTCTCAGTAGTTGTTGGTGGTGTGGTCGCTGTAGTGCTTACATTCGTACTCTCTGCAGAAGTTGGTGGTGTGATCGCTGTAGTGCTAACAGTCCTACTCTCAGTAGTTGTCGGTGGTGTGGTCGCTGTAGTGCTTACAGTCGTACTCTCAGTAGTTGTTGGTGTTGTAGTCCCTGTAGTGCTTACAGTCGTACTCTCAATAGTTGTTGGTGGTGTGGTCGCAGTAGTGCTTACAGTCGTACTCTCAGTAGTTGTTGGCGTTGTGGTTGCTGCAGTGCTTACAGTCGTACGCTCAGTAGTTGTTGGTGTTGTGGTCTCTGTAGTGCTTACTGTCGAACTCTCAGTAGTTGTTGGTGTTGTGGTTGCCGTGGTGCTTACAGTCGTACTCTCAGTAGTTGTTGGTGTTGTGGTCGCTGTAGTGCTTACTGTCGTACTCTCAGTAGTTGTTGGTGTTGTGGTTGCTGTAGCGCTTACAGTCGTACTCTCAGTAGTTGTTGGTGGTGTTGTCGCTGTAGTGCTTACAGTCGTACTCTCAGTAGTTGTTGGTGGTGTTGTCGCTGTAGTGCTTACAGTCGTACTCTCAGTAGTTCTTGGTGGTGTTGTCGCTGTGGTGCTTGTTGTCGCACTCTCAATAGTTGTTGGCAATGTGGTCGCTGTAGTGCTTACTGTCCTACTCTCAGTAGTTGTTGGTGTTGTGGTTGCTGTAGTGCTTACAGTCGTACTCTCAGTAGTTGTTGGTGTTGTGGTCACTGTAGTGCTTACAGTCCTACTCTCAGTAGTTGTTGGTGTTGTGGTTGCTGTAGTGCTTACAGTCGTACTCTCAGTAGTTGTTGGTGTTGTTGTCGCTGTAGTGCTTACTGTCGTACTCTCGGTAGTTGTTGGTGTTGTGGTTGCTGTAGTGCTTACAGTCGTACTCTCAGTAGTTGTTGGTGTTGAGGTTGCTGTAGTGCTTACAGTCGTACTCTCAATAGTTGTTGCTGGTGTGGTCACTGTAGTGCTTACATTCGTACTATCAGTAGTTGTTGGTGGTGTTGATGCTGTAGTGCTTACAGTCGTATTCTCAGCAGTTGTTGGTGTTGTGGTTGCTGTTGTGCTTACAGTCGTACTCCCCGTAGTTGTTGGTGTTGTGGTCGCTGTAGTGCTTACAGTCGCACTCTCAGTAGTTGTTGGTGTTGTGGTCACTGTAGTGCTTACAGTCGTACTCTCAGTAGTTGTTGGTGTTGTGGTTGCTGTAGTGCTTACAGTCGTAATCTCAGTAGTTGTTGGTGGTGTTGTCGCTGTGGTGCTTACAGTCGTACTATAAGTAGTTGTTGGAATTGTGGTCGCTTTAGTGCTTACAATCGTACTCTCAGTAGTTGTTGGTGGTGTGGTCGCTGTAGTGCTTACAGTCGTACTCTCAGCAATTGCTGGTGGTGTTGTCGCTGTAGTGCTTACAGTCGTACTATCAGTAGTTGTTGGTGTTGTGGTCGCTGTAGTGCTTACAGTCGTACTCTCAGTAGTTGTTGGTGGTGTTGTCGCTGTAGTGCTTGCTGTCGTACTCTCAACAGTTGTTGGTCATGTGGTCGCTGTAGGGCTTACTGTCGTACTCTCAGTAGTTGGTGGTGCTGTGGTTGCTGTAGTGCTTACAGTCGAACTCTCTGTAGTTGTTGGTGTTGTTGTCGCTGTAGTGCCTAATGTCGTACTCTCAGTAGTCGTTGGTGTTGCGGTTGCTGTAGTGCTTACAGTCGTACTCTCAATAGTTGTTGGTGGTGTGGTCGCTGTAGTGCTGACAGTCGTACTCTCAGTAGTTGTTGGTGTTGTGGTTGCTGTAGTGATTACAGTCGTACTCTCAATAGATGTTGGTGGTGTGGTCGCTGTAGAGATTACAGTCGTACTCTCAGTAGTTGTTGGTGTTGTGGTTGCTGTAGTGCTTACAGTCGTACTCTCAATAGCTGTTGGTGGTGTGGTCGCTGTGGTGCTTACAGTCGTACTCTCAGCAGTTGTTGGTGGTGTGGTCGCTGTAGTGCTTACAGAAGTACTCTCAGTGGTTGTTGGTGTTGTGGTTGCTGTAGTGCTTACAGTCGTACTCTCAGTAGTTGCTGGTGGTGGTGCCGCTGTGGTGCTTACAGTCGTACTCTCAGTAGTTGTTGGTGGTGTTGTCGCTGTAGTGCTTGCTGTCGTACTCTCAATAGTTGTTGGTAATGTGGTCGCTGTAGTGCTTACTGTCGTAATCTCAGTAGTTGGGGGTGTAGTGGTTGCTGTAGTGCTTACAGTCGTACTCTCAGTAGTTGTTGGTGTTGTTGTCGCTGTAGTACTTAATGTCGTACTCTGACTAGTCGTTGGTGTTGCGGTTGCTGTAGTGCTTACAGTCGTACTCTCAGTAGAAGTTGGTTGTGTGGTCGCTGTAGTGCTTACAGTCGTACTTTCAGTAGTTGTTGGTGGTGTGGCCGCTGTAGTGCTTACATTCATACTCTCAGTAGAAGTTGGTGGTGTGATCGTTGCAGGGCTAACAGTCCTATTCTCAGTAGTTGTCGGTGGTGTGGTCGCTGTAGTGCTTACAGTCGTACTTTCAGCAGTTGTTGGTGTTGTTGTCGCTGTAGTGCTTACATTCGTACTCTCAATAGTTGTTGGTGATGTGGTCGCTGTAGTGCTTACAGTCGTACTCTCAGCAGTGGTTGGTGGTGTTGTCGCTGTAGGGCTTACAGTCATACTCCCAGCAGTTGTTGGTGGTGTTGTCGCTGTAGTGCTTACAATCGTACTCTCGGTAGTTGTTGGTGTTGTGGTCGCCGTGGTGCTTACAGTCGTACTCTCAGTAGAGGTTGGTAGTGTGGTCGCCGTATTGCTTACAGTCGTACTCTCAGTAGTTGGTGGTGGTGTTGTTGCTATAGTGCTTACAGTCGTACTCTCAATAGTTGTTGGTGGCGTGGTCGCTGTAGTGCTTACAGTCGTACTCTCAGCAGTGGTTGGTGGTGTTGTCGCTGTAGTGCTTACAGTCATAATCCCAGCAGTTGTTGGTGGTGTTGTCGCTGTAGTGCTTACAGTCGTACTCTCAGTAGTTGTTGGTGTTGTGGTCGCTGTGGTGCTTACAGTCGTACTCTTAATAGTTGCTGGTGGTGTGGTCGCTGTAGTGCTTACAGTCGTACTCTCAGTAGTTGTTGGTGTTGTGGTCGCTGTAGTGCTTACAGTCGTACTCTCAGTAGTTGTTGGTGTTGTGGTCGCTGTAGTGCTTACAGTCGTACTTGCGGTAGAGGTTGGTGGTGTGGTCGCTGTAGTGCTTACAGTCGTACTCTCAGTAGAGGAGGGTGGTATGGTCGCTGTAGTGCTTACAGTCCTACTCTCAGTAGTTGGTGGTGTGGTCGTTGTAGTGCTAACAGTCCTACTGTCAGTAGTTGCTGGTGGTGTTGTCGCTGTAGTGCTTACAGTCGTACTATCAGTAGTTGTTGGTGCTGTTGTCGCTGTAGTGCTTACAGTCGTACTCTCAGTAGTTGTTGGTGTTGTGGTCGCTGTAGTGCTTACAGTCGTACTATCAGTAGTTGTTGGTGCTGTTGTCGCTGTAGTGCTTACAGTCGTACTCTCAATAGTTGTTGGTGGTGTGGTCGCTGTATTGCTAACAGTCGTACTCTCAGTAGTCGTTGGTGTTGTGGTTGCTGTAGTGCTTACAGTCGTACTATTCGTAGTTGTTGGTGGTGTTGATGCTGTAGTGCTTACAGTTTTACTCTCAGTAGTTGTTGGTGTTGTGGTCGCTGTAGTGCTTACAGTCGTACTCTCAGTAGTTGTTGGTGTTGTGGTCGCTGTAGTGCTTACAGTTGTACTCTCAGTAGTTGTTGGTGTTGTGGTCGCTGTAGTGCTTACAGTCGTACTCTCAGTAGAGGTTGGTGGTATGGACGGTGTAGTGCTTACAGTCGTACTTGCGGTAGAGGTTGGTGGTGTGGTCGCTGTAGTGCTTACAGTCGTAATCTCAGTAGACGTTGGTGGTGTTATCGCTGTAGTGCTAACAGTCCTACTCTCAGTAGTTGTCGGTGGTGTGGTCGCTGTAGTGCTTACAGTCGTACTCTCAGTAGTTGTTGGTGTTGTAGTCGCTGTAGTGCTTACAGTCGTACTCTCAAGAGTTGTTGGTGGTGTGGTCGCAGTAGTGCTTACAGTCATACTCTCAGTAGTTGTTGGTGGCGTTGTCGCTGTAGTGCTTACGGTCGTACTCTCAGTAGTTGTTTGTGGTGTTGTCGCTGTAGTGCTTACAGTCGTACTCTCAGTAGTTGTTGGTGTTGTGGACGCTGTAGTGCTTACAGACGTACTCTCAATAGTTATTTGTGGTGTGGTCGCTGTAGTGCTTACAGTCGTATTATCTGCAGTTGCTGGTGGTGTGGTCGGTGTAGTGCGTACAGTCGTACTCTCAGTAGTTGTTGGCGATATGGTTGCTGTAGTGCTTACAGTCGTACTCTCAGTAGTTGTTGGTGTTGTGGTCGCTGTAGTGCTTACAGTCGTACTATCAGTAGTTGTTGGTGTTGTGGTCGCTGGAGTGCTTACAGTCGTACTCTCAGTAGTTGTTGGTGTTGTGGTCGCTGTAGTGCTTACAGTCGTACTCTCAGCAGTTGTTGGTGGTGTTGTCGCTGTAGTGCTTACAGTCGTACTATCAGTAGCTGTTGGTGTTGTGGTCGCTGTAGTGCTTACAGTCGTACTCTCAATATTTGTTGGCGTTGTGGTCGCTGTAGTGCTTACAATCGGACTCTCAGCAATTGTTGGTGGTGTTGTCACTGTAGTGCTAACTGTCGTACTCTCAATAGTTGTGGGTAATGTGGTCGCTGTAGTGCTTACTGTCGTACTCTCAGTAGCTGTTGGTGTTGTGGTCGCTGTAGTGCTTACAGTCGTACTCTCAATAGTTGTTGGTGGTGTGGTCGCTGTAGTGCTTACAGTCGTACTAAAAGTAGTTGTTGGTGTTGTGGTCGCTGTAGTGCTGACTGTCGTAGTCTCAGTAGTTGTTTGTGTTGTGGTTGCTGTAGTGCTTACAGTCGTACTCTCAGTAGTTGTTGGTATTGTGGTGGCTGTAGTGCATACTGTCGTACTCTCAGTAGTTGTTGGGTTTGTGGTTGCTGTAGTACTTACAGTCGTACTCTCAGTAGTTGTTGGTGGTGTTGTCGCTGTAGTGCTTACAATCGTACTATCAGTAGTTGTTGGTGTTGTGGTCGCTGTAGTGTTTACAGTCGTACTCTCAGTAGTTGTTGGTGTTGTGGTCGCTGTAGTGCTTACAGTCGTACTCTCAGCAGTTTTTGGTGTTGTTATCGCTGTAGTGCTTACTGTCGTACTCTCAGTAGTTGTTGGTGTTGTGGTTGCTGTAGTGCTTACAGTCGTACTCTCAGTAGTTGTTGGTGGTGTTGTCTCTGTAGTGCTTACAGTCGTACTATCAGTAGTTGTTGGTGTTGTGGTCGCTGTAGTGCTTACAGTCGTACTCTCAGTAGTTGTTGGTGGTGTTGTCGCTGTAGTGCTTACAGTCGTACTATCAGTAGCTCTTGGTGTTGTGGTCGCTGTAGTGCTTGCAGTCGTAGTCTCAGTAGTTGTTCGTGTTGTGGTCGCTGTAGTGCTTACAGTCGTACTCTCGGCAGTTGTTGGTGTTGTGGTTGCTGTAGTGCTTACAGTCCCACTCTCAGTAGTTGTTGGTGTTGTGGTCGCTGTAGTGCTTACTGTCGTACTCTCAGTAGTTGTTGGTTTTGTGGTTGCTGTAGTGCTTACAGTCGTACTCTCAGTAATTGTTGCTGGTGTTGTCGTTGTAGTGCTTACAGTCGTACGCTCAGTAGTTGTTGGTGTTGTGGTCGCTGTAGTGCTTACTGTCGTACTCTCAGTAGTTGTTGGTGTTGTGGTTGCTGTAGTGCTTACAGTCGTACTCTCAGTAGTTGTTGGTGTTGTGGTCGCTGTAGTGCTTACTGTCGTACTCTCAGTAGTTGTTGGTGTTGTGGTTGCTGTAGTGCTTACAGTCGTACTCTCAGCAGTTGTTGGTGGTGTTGTCGCTGTAGTGCTTACAGTCGTACCATCAGTAGCTGTTTGTGTTGTGGTCGCTGTAGAGCTTACAGTCGTACTCTCAATATTTGTTGGTGTTGTGGTCGCTGTAGTGCTTACAATCGCACTCTCAGCAGTTGTTGGTGGTGTTTTCGCTGTAGTGCTAACTGTCGTACTCTCAATAGTTGTGGGTAATGTGGTCGCTGTAGTGCTTACTGTCGTACTCTCAGTAGTTGTTGGTGTTGTGGTTGCTGTAGTGCTTACAGTCGTACTCTCAGTAGTTGCTGGTGTTGTGGTCGCTGTAGTGCTTACAGTCGTACTCTCAGCAGTTGTTGGTGGTGTGGTCGCTGTAGTGCTTACAGTCCTACTCTCAGTAGTTGGTGGTGTGGTCGTTGTAGTGCTAACAGTCCTACTGTCAGTAGTTGCTGGTGGTGTTGTCGCTGTAGTGCTTACAGTCGTACTATCAGTAGTTGTTGGTGCTGTTGTCGCTGTAGTGCTTACAGTCGTACTCTCAGTAGTTGTTGGTGTTGTGGTCGCTGTAGTGCTTACAGTCGTACTATCAGTAGTTGTTGGTGCTGTTGTCGCTGTAGTGCTTACAGTCGTACTCTCAATAGTTGTTGGTGGTGTGGTCGCTGTATTGCTAACAGTCGTACTCTCAGTAGTCGTTGGTGTTGTGGTTGCTGTAGTGCTTACAGTCGTACTATTCGTAGTTGTTGGTGGTGTTGATGCTGTAGTGCTTACAGTTTTACTCTCAGTAGTTGTTGGTGTTGTGGTCGCTGTAGTGCTTACAGTCGTACTCTCAGTAGTTGTTGGTGTTGTGGTCGCTGTAGTGCTTACAGTTGTACTCTCAGTAGTTGTTGGTGTTGTGGTCGCTGTAGTGCTTACAGTCGTACTCTCAGTAGAGGTTGGTGGTATGGACGGTGTAGTGCTTACAGTCGTACTTGCGGTAGAGGTTGGTGGTGTGGTCGCTGTAGTGCTTACAGTCGTAATCTCAGTAGACGTTGGTGGTGTTATCGCTGTAGTGCTAACAGTCCTACTCTCAGTAGTTGTCGGTGGTGTGGTCGCTGTAGTGCTTACAGTCGTACTCTCAGTAGTTGTTGGTGTTGTAGTCGCTGTAGTGCTTACAGTCGTACTCTCAAGAGTTGTTGGTGGTGTGGTCGCAGTAGTGCTTACAGTCATACTCTCAGTAGTTGTTGGTGGCGTTGTCGCTGTAGTGCTTACGGTCGTACTCTCAGTAGTTGTTTGTGGTGTTGTCGCTGTAGTGCTTACAGTCGTACTCTCAGTAGTTGTTGGTGTTGTGGACGCTGTAGTGCTTACAGACGTACTCTCAATAGTTATTTGTGGTGTGGTCGCTGTAGTGCTTACAGTCGTATTATCTGCAGTTGCTGGTGGTGTGGTCGGTGTAGTGCGTACAGTCGTACTCTCAGTAGTTGTTGGCGATATGGTTGCTGTAGTGCTTACAGTCGTACTCTCAGTAGTTGTTGGTGTTGTGGTCGCTGTAGTGCTTACAGTCGTACTATCAGTAGTTGTTGGTGTTGTGGTCGCTGGAGTGCTTACAGTCGTACTCTCAGTAGTTGTTGGTGTTGTGGTCGCTGTAGTGCTTACAGTCGTACTCTCAGCAGTTGTTGGTGGTGTTGTCGCTGTAGTGCTTACAGTCGTACTATCAGTAGCTGTTGGTGTTGTGGTCGCTGTAGTGCTTACAGTCGTACTCTCAATATTTGTTGGCGTTGTGGTCGCTGTAGTGCTTACAATCGGACTCTCAGCAATTGTTGGTGGTGTTGTCACTGTAGTGCTAACTGTCGTACTCTCAATAGTTGTGGGTAATGTGGTCGCTGTAGTGCTTACTGTCGTACTCTCAGTAGCTGTTGGTGTTGTGGTCGCTGTAGTGCTTACAGTCGTACTCTCAATAGTTGGTGGTGTGGTCGCTGTAGTGCTTACAGTCGTACTAAAAGTAGTTGTTGGTGTTGTGGTCGCTGTAGTGCTGACTTTCGTAGTCTCAGTAGTTGTTTGTGTTGTGGTTGCTGTAGTGCTTACAGTCGTACTCTCAGTAGTTGTTGGTATTGTGGTGGCTGTAGTGCATACTGTCGTACTCTCAGTAGTTGTTGGGTTTGTGGTTGCTGTAGTACTTACAGTCGTACTCTCAGTAGTTGTTGGTGGTGTTGTCGCTGTAGTGCTTACAATCGTACTATCAGTAGTTGTTGGTGTTGTGGTCGCTGTAGTGTTTACAGTCGTACTCTCAGTAGTTGTTGGTGTTGTGGTCGCTGTAGTGCTTACAGTCGTACTCTCAGCAGTTTTTGGTGTTGTTATCGCTGTAGTGCTTACTGTCGTACTCTCAGTAGTTGTTGGTGTTGTGGTTGCTGTAGTGCTTACAGTCGTACTCTCAGTAGTTGTTGGTGGTGTTGTCTCTGTAGTGCTTACAGTCGTACTATCAGTAGTTGTTGGTGTTGTGGTCGCTGTAGTGCTTACAGTCGTACTCTCAGTAGTTGTTGGTGGTGTTGTCGCTGTAGTGCTTACAGTCGTACTATCAGTAGCTCTTGGTGTTGTGGTCGCTGTAGTGCTTGCAGTCGTAGTCTCAGTAGTTGTTCGTGTTGTGGTCGCTGTAGTGCTTACAGTCGTACTCTCGGCAGTTGTTGGTGTTGTGGTTGCTGTAGTGCTTACAGTCCCACTCTCAGTAGTTGTTGGTGTTGTGGTCGCTGTAGTGCTTACTGTCGTACTCTCAGTAGTTGTTGGTTTTGTGGTTGCTGTAGTGCTTACAGTCGTACTCTCAGTAATTGTTGCTGGTGTTGTCGTTGTAGTGCTTACAGTCGTACGCTCAGTAGTTGTTGGTGTTGTGGTCGCTGTAGTGCTTACTGTCGTACTCTCAGTAGTTGTTGGTGTTGTGGTTGCTGTAGTGCTTACAGTCGTACTCTCAGTAGTTGTTGGTGTTGTGGTCGCTGTAGTGCTTACTGTCGTACTCTCAGTAGTTGTTGGTGTTGTGGTTGCTGTAGTGCTTACAGTCGTACTCTCAGCAGTTGTTGGTGGTGTTGTCGCTGTAGTGCTTACAGTCGTACCATCAGTAGCTGTTTGTGTTGTGGTCGCTGTAGAGCTTACAGTCGTACTCTCAATATTTGTTGGTGTTGTGGTCGCTGTAGTGCTTACAATCGCACTCTCAGCAGTTGTTGGTGGTGTTTTCGCTGTAGTGCTAACTGTCGTACTCTCAATAGTTGTGGGTAATGTGGTCGCTGTAGTGCTTACTGTCGTACTCTCAGTAGTTGTTGGTGTTGTGGTTGCTGTAGTGCTTACAGTCGTACTCTCAGTAGTTGCTGGTGTTGTGGTCGCTGTAGTGCTTACAGTCGTACTCTCAGCAGTTGTTGGTGTTGTTATCGCTGTAGTGCTTACTGTCGTACTCTCAGTAGTTGTTGGTGTTGTGGTTGCTGTGGTGCTCACAGTCGTACTCTCAGTAGTTGTTGGTGGTGTTGTCGCTGTAGTGCTTACAGTCGTACTATCAGTAGTTGTTGGTGTTGTGGTCGCTGTAGTGCTTACAGTCGTACTCTCAGTAGTTGTTGGTGGTGTTGTCGCTGTAGTACTTACAGTCGTACTATCAGTAGCTCTTGGTGTTGTGGTCGCTGTAGTGCTTGCAGTCGTACTCTCAGTAGTTGTTGGTGTTGTGGTCGCTGTAGTGCTTACAGTCGTACTCTCGGCAGTTGTTGGTGTTGTTTTTGCTGTAGTGCTTACAGTCCTACTCTCAGTAGTTGTTGGTGTTGTGGTCGCTGTAGTGCTTACTGTCGTACTCTCAGTAGTTGTTGGTGTTGTGGTCGCTGTAGTGCTTACAGTCGTACTCTCGGCAGTTGTTGGTGTTGTTTTTGCTGTAGTGCTTACAGTCGTACTCTCAGTAGTTGTTGGTGGTGTTGTCGCTGTAGTGCTTACAGTCGTACTATCAGTAGTTGTTGGTGTTGTGGTCGCTGGAGTTCTTACAGTCGTACTCTCAGTAGTTGTTGGTGTTGTGGTCGCTGTAGTGCTTACAGTCGTACTCTCAGCAGTTGTTGGTGGTGTTGTCGCTGTAGTGCTTACAGTCGTACCATCAGTAGCTGTTGGTGTTGTGGTCGCTGTAGTGCTTACAGTCGTACCCTCAATATTTGCTGGTGTTGTGGTCGCTGTAGTGCTTACAATCGCACTCTCAGCAGTTGTTGGTGGTGTTGTCGCTGTAGTGCTAACTGTCGTACTCTCAATAGTTGTGGGTAATGTGGTCGCTGTAGTGCTTACTGTCGTACTCTCAGTAGTTGTTGGTGTTGTGGTTGCTGTAGTGCTTACAGTCGTACTCTCAGTAGTTGCTGGTGTTGTGGTCGCTGTAGTGCTTACTGTCGTACTCTCAGTATTTATTGGTGTTGTGGTTGCTGTAGTGCTTACAGTCGTACTCTCAGTAGTTGTTGGTGGTATTGTCGCTGTAGTGCTTACCGTCGTACTCTCAGTAGTTGTTGGTGGTGTTGTCGCTGTAGTGCTTACAGTCGTACTCTCAGTAGTTGTTGGTGTTGTGGTCGCTGTAGTGCTTACACTCGTACTCTCAGTAGTTGTTGGTGTTGTGGTCGCTGTAGTGCTTACAGTCGTACTCTCAGCAGTTGTTGGTGGTGTTGTCGCTGTAGTGCTTACAGTCGTACTATCAGTAGTTGTTGGTGCTGTGGTTGCTGTAGTGTTTACAGTCGTACTCTCAGTAGCTGTTGGTGTTGTGGTCGCTGTAGTGCTTACTGTCGTACTCTCAGTAGTTGTTGGTGTTGTGGTCGCTGTAGTGCTTACTGTCGTACTCTCAGTAGTTGTTGGTGTTGTGGTTGCTGTAGTGCTTACAGTTGTACTCTCAGTAGTTGTTGGTGGTGTTGTCGCTGTAGTGCTTACAGTCGTACTATCAGTAGTTGTAGGTGTTGTGGTCGCTGGAGTGCTTACAGTCGTACTCTCAGTAGTTGTTGGTGTTGTGGTCGCTGTAGTGCTTACAGTCGTACTCTCAGCAGTTGTTGGTGGTGTTGTCGCTGTAGTGCTTACAGTCGTACCATCAGTAGCTGTTGGTGTTGTTGTCGCTGTAGTGCTTACAGTCGTACTCTCAATATTTGTTGGTGTTGTGGTCGCTGTAGTGCTTACAATCGCACTCTCAGCAGTTGTTGGTGGTGTTGTCGCTGTAGTGCTAACTGTCGTACTCTCAATAGTTGTGGGTAATGTGGTCGCTGTAGTGCTTACTGTCGTACTCTCAGTAGTGGTTGGTGTTGTGGTTGCTGTAGTGCTTACAGTCGTACTCTCAGTAGTTGCTGGTGTTGTGGTCGCTGTAGTGCTTACTGTCGTACTCTCAGTGGTTATTGGTGTTGTGGTTGCTGTAGTGCTTACAGTCGTGCTCTCAGTAGTTGTTGGTGGTGTTGTCGCTGTAGTGCTTACTGTCGTACTATCAGTAGTTGTTGGTGTTGTGGTCGCTGTAGTGCTTACCGTCGTACTCTCAGTAGTTGTTGGTTGTGTTGTCGCTGTAGTGCTTACAGTGGTACTATCAGTAGCTGTTGGTGTTGTGGTCGCTGTAGTGCTTACTGTCGTACTCTTAGTAGTTGTTGGTGTTGTGGTTGCTGCAGTGCTTACAGTGGTACTATCAGTAGCTGTTGGTGTTGTGGTCGCTGTAGTGCTTACTGTCGTACTCTTAGTAGTTGTTGGTGTTGTGGTCGCTGTAGTGCTTGCAGTCGTATTCTCAGTAGTTGTTGATGTTGTGGTCGCTGTAGTGCTTACAGAAGTACACTCAATAGTTGTTGGTGGTGTTGTCGCTGTAGTGCTTACAGTCGTACTCTCAGTATTTGTTGGTGTTGTGGTTGCTGTAGTGCTTACAGTCGTACTATCAGTAGTTGGTGGTGTTGTGGTCGCTGTAGTGCTTACAGTCGTGCTCTCAGTAGTTGTTGGTGGTGTTGTCCCTGTAGTGCTTACAGTCGTACTATCAGTAGTTGTTGGTGTTGTGGTCGCTGTAGTGCTTACAGTCGTACTCTCAGTAGTTGTTGGTGTTGTGGTCGCTGTAGTGCTTACAGTCGTACTCTCAGTAGTTGTTGGTGTTGCGGTCGCTGTAGTGCTTACAGTCGTACTCTCAGCAGTTGTTGGTGGTGTTGTTGCTGTAGTGCTTACAGTCGTACTATCAGTAGTTGTTGGTGTTTTGGTCGCTGTAGTGCTTACAGTCGTACTCTCAGTAGTTGTTGGTGTTGTGTTTGCTGTAGTGCTGACAGTCGTGCTCTCAGTAGTTGTTGGTGTTGTGGTCGCTGTAGTGCTTACTGTCGTACTCTCAGTAGTTGTTGGTGTTGTGTTTGCTGGAGTGCTTACAGTCGTACTCTCAGTAGTTGTTGGTGTTGTGGTCGCTGTAGTGCTTACTGTCGTACTCTCAGTAGTTGTTGGTGTTGTGGTCGCTGTAGTGCTTACAGTCGTACTCTCAGTAGTTGTTGGTGGTGTTGTCGGTGTAGTGCTTACAGTCGTACTCTCAGTAGTTGTTGGTGTTGTGGTCGCTGTAGTGCTTACAGTCGTACTCTCAATAGTTGTTGGTGGTGTGGTCGCTGTAGTGCTTACTGTCGTACTCTCAGTAGTTGTTGGTGTTGTGGTCGCTGTAGTGCTTACAGTCGTACTCTCAGTAGTTGTTGGTGTTGTGGTTACGGTAGTGCTTACAGTCGTACTCTCAGTAGTTGTTGGTGTTGTGGTCGCTGTAGTGCTTACAGTCGTACTCTCAGTAGTTGTTGGTGTTGTGGTCGCTGTAGTGCTTACAGTCGTACTCTCAGTAGTTGTTGGTGGTGTTGTCGCTGTAGTGCTTACAGTCGTACTATCAGTAGTTGTTGGTGGTGTTGCCGCTGTAGTGCTTACAGTGGTGGTTTGTGTAGTGGCCGCTCCGACGTTTTGAACCTTTAAGCCCATGAAGTATAACATGAGTGATGTGATATAGGTGATGACAGTGTGTGTGGTATGCCGCCTGCATGGCCGTGTCTTCCGACCTAGGGCTGCGTATGCCACCATGACACTGATGAAATCTATTTCTTTGCTTGCTGCCGGCAATATCAAGTCGGATGTCTTTTCTTGCGTACAAAAGCTCCTGTTTATATCCTGTTTTTCGTCAGCAAAGCTTGTAATACTCGACGTTGACCCCCTTGTGCAAAGTATCAGTGTTGAGGCTGTGAAGTAGATGTGTTCCTGTTGGTACTCTCAATAGTTGTTGGTGGTGTTGTCGCTGTAGTGCTTACAGTCGTACTATCAGTAGTTGTTGGTGTTGTGGTCGCTGTAGAGCTTACTGTCGTACTCTCAGTAGTTGTTGGTGGTGTTGTCGCTGTAGTGCTTACAGTCGTACTCTCAATAGTTGTTGGTGTTGTGGTCGCTGTAGTGCTTATAGTCGTACTCTCAGTAGTTGTTGGTGTTGTGGTCGCTGTAGTGCTTACTGTCGTACTCTCAGTAGTTGTTGGTGTTGTGGTTGCTGTAGTGCTTACAGTCGTACTCTCAGTAGTTGTTGGTGGTGTTGTCGGTGTAGTGCTTACAGTCGTACTCTCAGTAGTTGTTGGTGTTGTGGTCGTTGTAGTGCTTACATTCGTACTCTCAATAGTTGTTGGTGTTGTGGTCGCTGTAGTGCTTACTGTCGTACTCTCAGTAGTTGTTGGTGTTGTGGTTGCTGTAGTGCTTACAGTCGTACTCTCAGTAGCTCTAGGTGTTGTGGTCGCTGTAGTGCTTACAGTCGTACTCTCAGTAGTTGTTGGTGTTGTGGTTACGGTAGTGCTTACAGTCGTACTCTCAGTAGTTGTTGGTGGTGTTGTCGCTGTAGTGCTTACAGTCGTACTCTCAGTAGTTGTTGGTGTTGTGGTCGCTGTGGTGCTTACTGTCGTACTCTCAGTAGCTCTTGGTGTTGTGGTCGCTGTAGTGCTTACAGTCGTACGCTCAGTAGTTGTTGTTGTTGTGGTTACGGTAGTGCTTACAGTCGTACTCTCAGTAGTTGTTGGTGGTGTTGTCGCTGTAGTGCTTACAGTCGTACTCTCAGTAGTTGTTGGTGTTGTGGTCGCTGTGGTGCTTACTGTCGTACTCTCAGTAGCTCTTGGTGTTGTGGTCGCTGTAGTGCTTACAGTCGTACTCTCCGTAGTTGTTGGTGTTGTGGTTACGGTAGTGCTTACAGTCGTACTCTCAGTAGTTGTTGGTGTTGTGTTTGCTGTAGTGCTTACAGTCGTACTCTTAGTAGCTGTTGGTGTTGTGGTCGCTGTAGTGCTTACTGTCGTACTCTCAGTAGTTGTTGGTGTTGTGTTTGCTGTAGTGCTTACAGTCGTACTCTCAGTAGTTGTTGGTGTTGTGGTCGCTGTAGTGCTTACTGTCGTACTCTCAGTATTTGTTGGTGTTGTGGTTGCTGTAGTGCTTACAGTCGTACTATCAGTAGTTGGTGGTGTTGTGGTCGCTGTAGTGCTTACAGTCGTGCTCTCAGTAGTTGTTGGTGGTGTTGTCCCTGTAGTGCTTACAGTCGTACTATCAGTAGTTGTTGGTGGTGTGGTCGCTGTAGTGCTTACAGTCGTACTCTCAGTAGTTGTTGGTGTTGTGGTCGCTGTAGTGCTTACAGTCGTACTCTCAGTAGTTCTTGGTGGTGTTGTCGCTGTGGTGCTTGTTGTCGCACTCTCAATAGTTGTTGGCAATGTGGTCGCTGTAGTGCTTACTGTCCTACTCTCAGTAGTTGTTGGTGTTGTGGTTGCTGTAGTGCTTACAGTCGTACTCTCAGTAGTTGTTGGTGTTGTGGTCACTGTAGTGCTTACAGTCCTACTCTCAGTAGTTGTTGGTGTTGTGGTTGCTGTAGTGCTTACAGTCGTACTCTCAGTAGTTGTTGGTGTTGTTGTCGCTGTAGTGCTTACTGTCGTACTCTCGGTAGTTGTTGGTGTTGTGGTTGCTGTAGTGCTTACAGTCGTACTCTCAGTAGTTGTTGGTGTTGAGGTTGCTGTAGTGCTTACAGTCGTACTCTCAATAGTTGTTGCTGGTGTGGTCACTGTAGTGCTTACAGTCGTACTATCAGTAGTTGTTGGTGGTGTTGATGCTGTAGTGCTTACAGTCGTATTCTCAGCAGTTGTTGGTGTTGTGGTTGCTGTTGTGCTTACAGTCGTACTCCCCGTAGTTGTTGGTGTTGTGGTCGCTGTAGTGCTTACAGTCGCACTCTCAGTAGTTGTTGGTGTTGTGGTCACTGTAGTGCTTACAGTCGTACTCTCAGTAGTTGTTGGTGTTGTGGTTGCTGTAGTGCTTACAGTCGTAATCTCAGTAGTTGTTGGTGGTGTTGTCGCTGTGGTGCTTACAGTCGTACTATAAGTAGTTGTTGGAATTGTGGTCGCTTTAGTGCTTACAATCGTACTCTCAGTAGTTGTTGGTGGTGTGGTCGCTGTAGTGCTTACAGTCGTACTCTCAGCAATTGCTGGTGGTGTTGTCGCTGTAGTGCTTACAGTCGTACTATCAGTAGTTGTTGGTGTTGTGGTCGCTGTAGTGCTTACAGTCGTACTCTCAGTAGTTGTTGGTGGTGTTGTCGCTGTAGTGCTTGCTGTCGTACTCTCAACAGTTGTTGGTCATGTGGTCGCTGTAGGGCTTACTGTCGTACTCTCAGTAGTTGGTGGTGCTGTGGTTGCTGTAGTGCTTACAGTCGAACTCTCTGTAGTTGTTGGTGTTGTTGTCGCTGTAGTGCCTAATGTCGTACTCTCAGTAGTCGTTGGTGTTGCGGTTGCTGTAGTGCTTACAGTCGTACTCTCAATAGTTGTTGGTGGTGTGGTCGCTGTAGTGCTGACAGTCGTACTCTCAGTAGTTGTTGGTGTTGTGGTTGCTGTAGTGATTACAGTCGTACTCTCAATAGATGTTGGTGGTGTGGTCGCTGTAGAGATTACAGTCGTACTCTCAGTAGTTGTTGGTGTTGTGGTTGCTGTAGTGCTTACAGTCGTACTCTCAATAGCTGTTGGTGGTGTGGTCGCTGTGGTGCTTACAGTCGTACTCTCAGCAGTTGTTGGTGGTGTGGTCGCTGTAGTGCTTACAGAAGTACTCTCAGTGGTTGTTGGTGTTGTGGTTGCTGTAGTGCTTACAGTCGTACTCTCAGTAGTTGCTGGTGGTGGTGCCGCTGTGGTGCTTACAGTCGTACTCTCAGTAGTTGTTGGTGGTGTTGTCGCTGTAGTGCTTGCTGTCGTACTCTCAATAGTTGTTGGTAATGTGGTCGCTGTAGTGCTTACTGTCGTAATCTCAGTAGTTGGGGGTGTAGTGGTTGCTGTAGTGCTTACAGTCGTACTCTCAGTAGTTGTTGGTGTTGTTGTCGCTGTAGTACTTAATGTCGTACTCTGACTAGTCGTTGGTGTTGCGGTTGCTGTAGTGCTTACAGTCGTACTCTCAGTAGAAGTTGGTTGTGTGGTCGCTGTAGTGCTTACAGTCGTACTTTCAGTAGTTGTTGGTGGTGTGGCCGCTGTAGTGCTTACATTCATACTCTCAGTAGAAGTTGGTGGTGTGATCGTTGCAGGGCTAACAGTCCTACTCTCAGTAGTTGTCGGTGGTGTGGTCGCTGTAGTGCTTACAGTCGTACTTTCAGCAGTTGTTGGTGTTGTTGTCGCTGTAGTGCTTACATTCGTACTCTCAATAGTTGTTGGTGATGTGGTCGCTGTAGTGCTTACAGTCGTACTCTCAGCAGTGGTTGGTGGTGTTGTCGCTGTAGGGCTTACAGTCATACTCCCAGCAGTTGTTGGTGGTGTTGTCGCTGTAGTGCTTACAATCGTACTCTCGGTAGTTGTTGGTGTTGTGGTCGCCGTGGTGCTTACAGTCGTACTCTCAGTAGAGGTTGGTAGTGTGGTCGCCGTATTGCTTACAGTCGTACTCTCAGTAGTTGGTGGTGGTGTTGTTGCTATAGTGCTTACAGTCGTACTCTCAATAGTTGTTGGTGGCGTGGTCGCTGTAGTGCTTACAGTCGTACTCTCAGCAGTGGTTGGTGGTGTTGTCGCTGTAGTGCTTACAGTCATAATCCCAGCAGTTGTTGGTGGTGTTGTCGCTGTAGTGCTTACAGTCGTACTCTCAGTAGTTGTTGGTGTTGTGGTCGCTGTGGTGCTTACAGTCGTACTCTTAATAGTTGCTGGTGGTGTGGTCGCTGTAGTGCTTACAGTCGTACTCTCAGTAGTTGTTGGTGTTGTGGTCGCTGTAGTGCTTACAGTCGTACTCTCAGTAGTTGTTGGTGTTGTGGTCGCTGTAGTGCTTACAGTCGTACTTGCGGTAGAGGTTGGTGGTGTGGTCGCTGTAGTGCTTACAGTCGTACTCTCAGTAGAGGAGGGTGGTATGGTCGCTGTAGTGCTTACAGTCCTACTCTCAGTAGTTGGTGGTGTGGTCGTTGTAGTGCTAACAGTCCTACTGTCAGTAGTTGCTGGTGGTGTTGTCGCTGTAGTGCTTACAGTCGTACTATCAGTAGTTGTTGGTGCTGTTGTCGCTGTAGTGCTTACAGTCGTACTCTCAGTAGTTGTTGGTGTTGTGGTCGCTGTAGTGCTTACAGTCGTACTATCAGTAGTTGTTGGTGCTGTTGTCGCTGTAGTGCTTACAGTCGTACTCTCAATAGTTGTTGGTGGTGTGGTCGCTGTATTGCTAACAGTCGTACTCTCAGTAGTCGTTGGTGTTGTGGTTGCTGTAGTGCTTACAGTCGTACTATTCGTAGTTGTTGGTGGTGTTGATGCTGTAGTGCTTACAGTTTTACTCTCAGTAGTTGTTGGTGTTGTGGTCGCTGTAGTGCTTACAGTCGTACTCTCAGTAGTTGTTGGTGTTGTGGTCGCTGTAGTGCTTACAGTTGTACTCTCAGTAGTTGTTGGTGTTGTGGTCGCTGTAGTGCTTACAGTCGTACTCTCAGTAGAGGTTGGTGGTATGGACGGTGTAGTGCTTACAGTCGTACTTGCGGTAGAGGTTGGTGGTGTGGTCGCTGTAGTGCTTACAGTCGTAATCTCAGTAGACGTTGGTGGTGTTATCGCTGTAGTGCTAACAGTCCTACTCTCAGTAGTTGTCGGTGGTGTGGTCGCTGTAGTGCTTACAGTCGTACTCTCAGTAGTTGTTGGTGTTGTAGTCGCTGTAGTGCTTACAGTCGTACTCTCAAGAGTTGTTGGTGGTGTGGTCGCAGTAGTGCTTACAGTCATACTCTCAGTAGTTGTTGGTGGCGTTGTCGCTGTAGTGCTTACGGTCGTACTCTCAGTAGTTGTTTGTGGTGTTGTCGCTGTAGTGCTTACAGTCGTACTCTCAGTAGTTGTTGGTGTTGTGGACGCTGTAGTGCTTACAGACGTACTCTCAATAGTTATTTGTGGTGTGGTCGCTGTAGTGCTTACAGTCGTATTATCTGCAGTTGCTGGTGGTGTGGTCGGTGTAGTGCGTACAGTCGTACTCTCAGTAGTTGTTGGCGATATGGTTGCTGTAGTGCTTACAGTCGTACTCTCAGTAGTTGTTGGTGTTGTGGTCGCTGTAGTGCTTACAGTCGTACTATCAGTAGTTGTTGGTGTTGTGGTCGCTGGAGTGCTTACAGTCGTACTCTCAGTAGTTGTTGGTGTTGTGGTCGCTGTAGTGCTTACAGTCGTACTCTCAGCAGTTGTTGGTGGTGTTGTCGCTGTAGTGCTTACAGTCGTACTATCAGTAGCTGTTGGTGTTGTGGTCGCTGTAGTGCTTACAGTCGTACTCTCAATATTTGTTGGCGTTGTGGTCGCTGTAGTGCTTACAATCGGACTCTCAGCAATTGTTGGTGGTGTTGTCACTGTAGTGCTAACTGTCGTACTCTCAATAGTTGTGGGTAATGTGGTCGCTGTAGTGCTTACTGTCGTACTCTCAGTAGCTGTTGGTGTTGTGGTCGCTGTAGTGCTTACAGTCGTACTCTCAATAGTTGTTGGTGGTGTGGTCGCTGTAGTGCTTACAGTCGTACTAAAAGTAGTTGTTGGTGTTGTGGTCGCTGTAGTGCTGACTGTCGTAGTCTCAGTAGTTGTTTGTGTTGTGGTTGCTGTAGTGCTTACAGTCGTACTCTCAGTAGTTGTTGGTATTGTGGTGGCTGTAGTGCATACTGTCGTACTCTCAGTAGTTGTTGGGTTTGTGGTTGCTGTAGTACTTACAGTCGTACTCTCAGTAGTTGTTGGTGGTGTTGTCGCTGTAGTGCTTACAATCGTACTATCAGTAGTTGTTGGTGTTGTGGTCGCTGTAGTGTTTACAGTCGTACTCTCAGTAGTTGTTGGTGTTGTGGTCGCTGTAGTGCTTACAGTCGTACTCTCAGCAGTTTTTGGTGTTGTTATCGCTGTAGTGCTTACTGTCGTACTCTCAGTAGTTGTTGGTGTGGTTGCTGTAGTGCTTACAGTCGTACTCTCAGTAGTTGTTGGTGGTGTTGTCTCTGTAGTGCTTACAGTCGTACTATCAGTAGTTGTTGGTGTTGTGGTCGCTGTAGTGCTTACAGTCGTACTCTCAGTAGTTGTTGGTGGTGTTGTCGCTGTAGTGCTTACAGTCGTACTATCAGTAGCTCTTGGTGTTGTGGTCGCTGTAGTGCTTGCAGTCGTAGTCTCAGTAGTTGTTCGTGTTGTGGTCGCTGTAGTGCTTACAGTCGTACTCTCGGCAGTTGTTGGTGTTGTGGTTGCTGTAGTGCTTACAGTCCCACTCTCAGTAGTTGTTGGTGTTGTGGTCGCTGTAGTGCTTACTGTCGTACTCTCAGTAGTTGTTGGTTTTGTGGTTGCTGTAGTGCTTACAGTCGTACTCTCAGTAATTGTTGCTGGTGTTGTCGTTGTAGTGCTTACAGTCGTACGCTCAGTAGTTGTTGGTGTTGTGGTCGCTGTAGTGCTTACTGTCGTACTCTCAGTAGTTGTTGGTGTTGTGGTTGCTGTAGTGCTTACAGTCGTACTCTCAGTAGTTGTTGGTGTTGTGGTCGCTGTAGTGCTTACTGTCGTACTCTCAGTAGTTGTTGGTGTTGTGGTTGCTGTAGTGCTTACAGTCGTACTCTCAGCAGTTGTTGGTGGTGTTGTCGCTGTAGTGCTTACAGTCGTACCATCAGTAGCTGTTTGTGTTGTGGTCGCTGTAGAGCTTACAGTCGTACTCTCAATATTTGTTGGTGTTGTGGTCGCTGTAGTGCTTACAATCGCACTCTCAGCAGTTGTTGGTGGTGTTTTCGCTGTAGTGCTAACTGTCGTACTCTCAATAGTTGTGGGTAATGTGGTCGCTGTAGTGCTTACTGTCGTACTCTCAGTAGTTGTTGGTGTTGTGGTTGCTGTAGTGCTTACAGTCGTACTCTCAGTAGTTGCTGGTGTTGTGGTCGCTGTAGTGCTTACAGTCGTACTCTCAGCAGTTGTTGGTGTTGTTATCGCTGTAGTGCTTACTGTCGTACTCTCAGTAGTTGTTGGTGTTGTGGTTGCTGTGGTGCTCACAGTCGTACTCTCAGTAGTTGTTGGTGGTGTTGTCGCTGTAGTGCTTACAGTCGTACTATCAGTAGTTGTTGGTGTTGTGGTCGCTGTAGTGCTTACAGTCGTACTCTCAGTAGTTGTTGGTGGTGTTGTCGCTGTAGTGCTTACAGTCGTACTATCAGTAGCTCTTGGTGTTGTGGTCGCTGTAGTGCTTGCAGTCGTACTCTCAGTAGTTGTTGGTGTTGTGGTCGCTGTAGTGCTTACAGTCGTACTCTCGGCAGTTGTTGGTGTTGTTTTTGCTGTAGTGCTTACAGTCCTACTCTCAGTAGTTGTTGGTGTTGTGGTCGCTGTAGTGCTTACTGTCGTACTCTCAGTAGTTGTTGGTGTTGTGGTCGCTGTAGTGCTTACAGTCGTACTCTCGGCAGTTGTTGGTGTTGTTTTTGCTGTAGTGCTTACAGTCGTACTCTCAGTAGTTGTTGGTGGTGTTGTCGCTGTAGTGCTTACAGTCGTACTATCAGTAGTTGTTGGTGTTGTGGTCGCTGGAGTTCTTACAGTCGTACTCTCAGTAGTTGTTGGTGTTGTGGTCGCTGTAGTGCTTACAGTCGTACTCTCAGCAGTTGTTGGTGGTGTTGTCGCTGTAGTGCTTACAGTCGTACCATCAGTAGCTGTTGGTGTTGTGGTCGCTGTAGTGCTTACAGTCGTACCCTCAATATTTGCTGGTGTTGTGGTCGCTGTAGTGCTTACAATCGCACTCTCAGCAGTTGTTGGTGGTGTTGTCGCTGTAGTGCTAACTGTCGTACTCTCAATAGTTGTGGGTAATGTGGTCGCTGTAGTGCTTACTGTCGTACTCTCAGTAGTTGTTGGTGTTGTGGTTGCTGTAGTGCTTACAGTCGTACTCTCAGTAGTTGCTGGTGTTGTGGTCGCTGTAGTGCTTACTGTCGTACTCTCAGTATTTATTGGTGTTGTGGTTGCTGTAGTGCTTACAGTCGTACTCTCAGTAGTTGTTGGTGGTATTGTCGCTGTAGTGCTTACCGTCGTACTCTCAGTAGTTGTTGGTGGTGTTGTCGCTGTAGTGCTTACAGTCGTACTCTCAGTAGTTGTTGGTGTTGTGGTCGCTGTAGTGCTTACACTCGTACTCTCAGTAGTTGTTGGTGTTGTGGTCGCTGTAGTGCTTACAGTCGTACTCTCAGTAGTTGCTGGTGTTGTGGTCGCTGTAGTGCTTACACTCGTACTCTCAGTAGTTGTTGGTGTTGTGGTCGCTGTAGTGCTTACAGTCGTACTCTCAGTAGTTGCTGGTGTTGTGGTCGCTGTAGTGCTTACCGTCGTACTCTCAGTATTTATTGGTGTTGTGGTTGCTGTAGTGCTTACAGTCGTACTCTCAGTAGTTGTTGGTGGTATTGTCGCTGTAGTGCTTACCGTCGTACTCTCAGTAGTTGTTGGTGTTGTGGTCGCTGTAGTGCTTACCGTCGTACTCTCAGTATTTATTGGTGTTGTGGTTGCTGTAGTGCTTACAGTCGTACTCTCAGTAGTTGTTGGTGGTGTTGTCGCTGTAGTGCTTACCGTCGTACTCTCAGTAGTTGTTGGTGGTGTTGTCGCTGTAGTGCTTACCGTCGTACTCTCAGTAGTTGTTGGTGGTGTTGTCGCTGTAGTGCTTACAGTCGTACTCTCAGTAGTTGTTGGTGTTGTGGTCGCTGTAGTGCTTACACTCGTACTCTCAGCAGTTGTTGGTGGTGTTGTCGCTGTAGTGCTTACAGTCGTACTATCAGTAGTTGTTGGTGCTGTGGTTGCTGTAGTGTTTACAGTCGTACTCTCAGTAGCTGTTGGTGTTGTGGTCGCTGTAGTGCTTACTGTCGTACTCTCAGTAGTTGTTGGTGTTGTGGTCGCTGTAGTGCTTACTGTCGTACTCTCAGTAGTTGTTGGTGTTGTGGTTGCTGTAGTGCTTACAGTTGTACTCTCAGTAGTTGTTGGTGGTGTTGTCGCTGTAGTGCTTACAGTCGTACTATCAGTAGTTGTAGGTGTTGTGGTCGCTGGAGTGCTTACAGTCGTACTCTCAGTAGTTGTTGGTGTTGTGGTCGCTGTAGTGCTTACAGTCGTACTCTCAGCAGTTGTTGGTGGTGTTGTCGCTGTAGTGCTTACAGTCGTACCATCAGTAGCTGTTGGTGTTGTGGTCGCTGTAGTGCTTACAGTCGTACTCTCAATATTTGTTGGTGTTGTGGTCGCTGTAGTGCTTACAATCGCACTCTCAGCAGTTGTTGGTGGTGTTGTCGCTGTAGTGCTAACTGTCGTACTCTCAATAGTTGTGGGTAATGTGGTCGCTGTAGTGCTTACTGTCGTACTCTCAGTAGTTGCTGGTGTTGTGGTCGCTGTAGTGCTTACTGTCGTACTCTCAGTGGTTATTGGTGTTGTGGTTGCTGTAGTGCTTACAGTCGTGCTCTCAGTAGTTGTTGGTGGTGTTGTCGCTGTAGTGCTTACTGTCGTACTATCAGTAGTTGTTGGTGTTGTGGTCGCTGTAGTGCTTACCGTCGTACTCTCAGTAGTTGTTGGTTGTGTTGTCGCTGTAGTGCTTACAGTGGTACTATCAGTAGCTGTTGGTGTTGTGGTCGCTGTAGTGCTTACTGTCGTACTCTTAGTAGTTGTTGGTGTTGTGGTCGCTGTAGTGCTTGCAGTCGTATTCTCAGTAGTTGTTGATGTTGTGGTCGCTGTAGTGCTTACAGAAGTACACTCAATAGTTGTTGGTGGTGTTGTCGCTGTAGTGCTTACAGTCGTACTCTCAGTATTTGTTGGTGTTGTGGTTGCTGTAGTGCTTACAGTCGTACTATCAGTAGTTGTTGGTGTTGTGGTCGCTGTAGTGCTTACAGTCGTGCTCTCAGTAGTTGTTGGTGGTGTTGTCCCTGTAGTGCTTACAGTCGTACTCTCAGTAGTTGTTGGTGTTGTGGTCGCTGTAGTGCTTACAGTCGTACTCTCAGTAGTTGTTGGTGTTGCGGTCGCTGTAGTGCTTACAGTCGTACTCTCAGCAGTTGTTGGTGGTGTTGTTGCTGTAGTGCTTACAGTCGTACTATCAGTAGTTGTTGGTGTTTTGGTCGCTGTAGTGCTTACAGTCGTACTCTCAGTAGTTGTTGGTGTTGTGTTTGCTGTAGTGCTGACAGTCGTGCTCTCAGTAGTTGTTGGTGTTGTGGTCGCTGTAGTGCTTACTGTCGTACTCTCAGTAGTTGTTGGTGTTGTGTTTGCTGGAGTGCTTACAGTCGTACTCTCAGTAGTTGTTGGTGTTGTGGTCGCTGTAGTGCTTACTGTCGTACTCTCAGTAGTTGTTGGTGTTGTGGTCGCTGTAGTGCTTACAGTCGTACTCTCAGTAGTTGTTGGTGGTGTTGTCGGTGTAGTGCTTACAGTCGTACTCTCAGTAGTTGTTGGTGTTGTGGTCGCTGTAGTGCTTACAGTCGTACTCTCAATAGTTGTTGGTGGTGTGGTCGCTGTAGTGCTTACTGTCGTACTCTCAGTAGTTGTTGGTGTTGTGGTCGCTGTAGTGCTTACAGTCGTACTCTCAGTAGTTGTTGGTGTTGTGGTTACGGTAGTGCTTACAGTCGTACTCTCAGTAGTTGTTGGTGTTGTGGTCGCTGTAGTGCTTACAGTCGTACTCTCAGTAGTTGTTGGTGTTGTGGTCGCTGTAGTGCTTACAGTCGTACTCTCAGTAGTTGTTGGTGGTGTTGTCGCTGTAGTGCTTACAGTCGTACTATCAGTAGTTGTTGGTGGTGTTGCCGCTGTAGTGCTTACAGTGGTGGTTTGTGTAGTGGCCGCTCCGACGTTTTGAACCTTTAAGCCCATGAAGTATAACATGAGTGATGTGATATAGGTGATGACAGTGTGTGTGGTATGCCGCCTGCATGGCCGTGTCTTCCGACCTAGGGCTGCGTATGCCACCATGACACTGATGAAATCTATTTCTTTGCTTGCTGCCGGCAATATCAAGTCGGATGTCTTTTCTTGCGTACAAAAGCTCCTGTTTATATCCTGTTTTTCGTCAGCAAAGCTTGTAATACTCGACGTTGACCCCCTTGTGCAAAGTATCAGTGTTGAGGCTGTGAAGTAGATGTGTTCCTGTTGGTACTCTCAATAGTTGTTGGTGGTGTTGTCGCTGTAGTGCTTACAGTCGTACTATCAGTAGTTGTTGGTGTTGTGGTCGCTGTAGAGCTTACTGTCGTACTCTCAGTAGTTGTTGGTGGTGTTGTCGCTGTAGTGCTTACAGTCGTACTCTCAATAGTTGTTGGTGTTGTGGTCGCTGTAGTGCTTATAGTCGTACTCTCAGTAGTTGTTGGTGTTGTGGTCGCTGTAGTGCTTACTGTCGTACTCTCAGTAGTTGTTGGTGTTGTGGTTGCTGTAGTGCTTACAGTCGTACTCTCAGTAGTTGTTGGTGGTGTTGTCGGTGTAGTGCTTACAGTCGTACTCTCAGTAGTTGTTGGTGTTGTGGTCGTTGTAGTGCTTACATTCGTACTCTCAATAGTTGTTGGTGTTGTGGTCGCTGTAGTGCTTACTGTCGTACTCTCAGTAGTTGTTGGTGTTGTGGTTGCTGTAGTGCTTACAGTCGTACTCTCAGTAGCTCTAGGTGTTGTGGTCGCTGTAGTGCTTACAGTCGTACTCTCAGTAGTTGTTGGTGTTGTGGTTACGGTAGTGCTTACAGTCGTACTCTCAGTAGTTGTTGGTGGTGTTGTCGCTGTAGTGCTTACAGTCGTACTCTCAGTAGTTGTTGGTGTTGTGGTCGCTGTGGTGCTTACTGTCGTACTCTCAGTAGCTCTTGGTGTTGTGGTCGCTGTAGTGCTTACAGTCGTACTCTCAGTAGTTGTTGGTGTTGTGGTTACGGTAGTGCTTACAGTCGTACTCTCAGTAGTTGTTGGTGGTGTTGTCGCTGTAGTGCTTACAGTCGTACTCTCAGTAGTTGTTGGTGTTGTGGTCGCTGTGGTGCTTACTGTCGTACTCTCAGTAGCTCTTGGTGTTGTGGTCGCTGTAGTGCTTACAGTCGTACTCTCCGTAGTTGTTGGTGTTGTGGTTACGGTAGTGCTTACAGTCGTACTCTCAGTAGTTGTTGGTGTTGTGTTTGCTGTAGTGCTTACAGTCGTACTCTTAGTAGCTGTTGGTGTTGTGGTCGCTGTAGTGCTTACTGTCGTACTCTCAGTAGTTGTTGGTGTTGTGTTTGCTGTAGTGCTTACAGTCGTACTCTCAGTAGTTGTTGGTGTTGTGGTCGCTGTAGTGCTTACTGTCGTACTCTCAGTATTTGTTGGTGTTGTGGTTGCTGTAGTGCTTACAGTCGTACTATCAGTAGTTGGTGGTGTTGTGGTCGCTGTAGTGCTTACAGTCGTGCTCTCAGTAGTTGTTGGTGGTGTTGTCCCTGTAGTGCTTACAGTCGTACTATCAGTAGTTGTTGGTGGTGTGGTCGCTGTAGTGCTTACAGTCGTACTCTCAGTAGTTGTTGGTGTTGTGGTCGCTGTAGTGCTTACAGTCGTACTCTCAGTAGTTGTTGGTGTTGTGGTCGCTGTAGTGCTTACAGTCGTACTCTCAGCAGTTGTTGGTGGTGTTGTTGCTGTAGTGCTTACAGTCGTACTATCAGTAGTTGTTGGTGTTTTGGTCGCTGTAGTGCTTACAGTCGTACTCTCAGTAGTTGTTGGTGTTGTGTTTGCTGTAGTGCTGACAGTCGTGCTCTCAGTAGTTGTTGGTGTTGTGGTCGCTGTAGTGCTTACTGTCGTACTCTCAGTAGTTGTTGGTGTTGTGTTTGCTGGAGTGCTTACAGTCGTACTCTCAGTAGTTGTTGGTGTTGTGGTCGCTGTAGTGCTTACTGTCGTACTCTCAGTAGTTGTTGGTGTTGTGGTCGCTGTAGTGCTTACAGTCGTACTCTCAGTAGTTGTTGGTGGTGTTGTCGGTGTAGTGCTTACAGTCGTACTCTCAGTAGTTGTTGGTGTTGTGGTCGCTGTAGTGCTTACAGTCGTACTCTCAATAGTTGTTGGTGGTGTGGTCGCTGTAGTGCTTACTGTCGTACTCTCAGTAGTTGTTGGTGTTGTGGTCGCTGTAGTGCTTACAGTCGTACTCTCAGTAGTTGTTGGTGTTGTGGTTACGGTAGTGCTTACAGTCGTACTCTCAGTAGTTGTTGGTGTTGTGGTCGCTGTAGTGCTTACAGTCGTACTCTCAGTAGTTGTTGGTGTTGTGGTCGCTGTAGTGCTTACAGTCGTACTCTCAGTAGTTGTTGGTGTTGTGGTCGCTGTAGTGCTTACAGTCGTACTATCAGTAGTTGTTGGTGGTGTTGCCGCTGTAGTGCTTACAGTGGTGGTTTGTGTAGTGGCCGCTCCGACGTTTTGAACCTTTAAGCCCATGAAGTATAACATGAGTGATGTGATATAGGTGATGACAGTGTGTGTGGTATGCCGCCTGCATGGCCGTGTCTTCCGACCTAGGGCTGCGTATGCCACCATGACACTGATGAAATCTATTTCTTTGCTTGCTGCCGGCAATATCAAGTCGGATGTCTTTTCTTGCGTACAAAAGCTCCTGTTTATATCCTGTTTTTCGTCAGCAAAGCTTGTAATACTCGACGTTGACCCCCTTGTGCAAAGTATCAGTGTTGAGGCTGTGAAGTAGATGTGTTCCTGTTGGTATTTTCGTCCGGGGTATGACGCTAGCCCGTGACAACCTGTAGGTTAGGGAATATCGTACTTATTATAACTACCTGACCTGCTAACCTGTGCGGCCTTCAAGTCGAAGCGAACGAATATCATCAACTGATAAATCATAGCAGTGACGTCACTTTAACCCGAAATCACTGCCAATGCGAGGCCTTTCTTTAAATGAGACGTCGCTACTATAATTTATTCGGGTATTCGTGATGAAAAAGAGACCCTTATAAAGCGGACATTTACGAAGAAGGAAGAAACTTGAAAGGGACAAACGCTGAAGAATAGGGATTCAAATCTTACCTTCCATCTTAAGATTGAATTACTGAGATAAATCGAAGTTATGCATTGAAAGATTTTACAATTTAGTAAACATGCTCAATTTTGAATAAAATAAGTTTTGGCATAATGATTATATCGAGGCAAAATGTCTGTGTCGACAACTCTTAGATGTGTACAATACACTACGCAATTATACGAGACTGGCGCAAAAAGTTATGGGAAATATTTTGGTCTTATCTTGACTTTTTCTATGGAGATCAATACCATATTTCCACGTTACTGGCAAGGCATGTATAAAATTAATGAGCATATCTAACTTACATTCAGATTACGTAATTTTTCGTTACAGAGATGACACTATTTCATGTTTAAATGTCTGCAAAATACGTTGTCAGGCGATGAGGCCATCTTGACATCTCGCAAAGACCAAAATAATACCCAGAATGCATTGCACATGCAGTGGCGCCTCACGGTGGCAAAATTAGATCTACGATTAGCGAAGTGGTCTATGGGAAGAGCTATGTCGTGTGCAGATTCATAAATCTGTCTACACCGGGTATGTAACAGGTTTGTACACAAAGAGGTGGGGGGGAGCAAGCGGGGAGGGGGGGGGGTGGAGGCAGGGCGGGTCGTGTTTCCAAATCACGAAAAATTTATTTCTTTATTCCCACGTCATGATGAATTAAGTATAAAACTGCAATGCAATGGAAGGGGCGGATACATGATATAAATTGGCGATTTTCCAATGCACGGTTATTTAACACTAAGATCGCAGTTCACGATTAATGAAAATCTTTGATCACGACGATCGGCTAATATACCATTCCCAGTTCACGGTAAAATTAAAAGCCCATTGACGAGGAACGGAATTACCCCTTGCTACCCCCCCCCCCCCCGCCCCTACCCTTCCCAAAGGGGCGGGACTAGAACTTTCCCCTTGAAGACGAAGTGCATGAATTCAATACGAAACAATACTCCGTATCACTAATCAAGCGAATAACAAATGTAAAACGACTGGCCATTCAATAGCAGCATTCTCTCATCCTTCTCAGCACAATCGGGCATCTTGAAGTATCCCTTGGGGTGAATGGTCACTTCCGTTTTGAGCGAACACTTCCTGTCTTCGTCCGATATTGTTGTCATTATCCGGTGATATCGCCCACTTGCTTGTGACGTTTCAGTTGTGATCCCGGTGACCAATGTATCCCAGCATGCACCGCGAATCTCGGTAAAGCCTTCCAAATGGTCCGTATGATATAATCCATTTATGCCATTTAATAATCTGGCCGCATGCAGCTCCCTGACGATCCAAGATTTTCCACTGTTTTTAGATAAAACAAGCGGGAATTCCCGCTTTATTGCATGGACGTCTTGGGCGGGCGGCCTTGGGACCGGGTACACCTCTTGGGTGACGCGTGGGTTACGGCTACCATCGACCTGGGTGAATACCGGACACACTGCTGTCATCTCCTCAGACATTTGTCGGTCGACAACTTTAGCCGTTTTAACAACAATTTCTCGCATATGTATGTCTCGATTACGTCCATGTTGATCTCTACATAAGATAAATAAACAGTCCTTGTCGAACATTAAATAGTTTTGCGATATTCCTGGCGTCATGTCCCATAGATACATCCCAGACGGCGGCATATTGGAAGGAATGGAAGAAATCTCCCCGGGGGAAAACATGTGCGAAATTATCCAAATGACCGATAAACTGATAATCCACAGAGCTGCCGCCGTTTTGTCCTGTCCATATGACGTCATTGTAGGTGGGGGGGAGGGTCCGGCAATGTTAACTTGGTCCTGTAATGATACAAAATGCATAGTAGCATCAGGGCAAATAACGAATTTGAGGTTTTGGGGGGTCGAGGCAATTTATCACCTCCACCCCTACCCCACCTATGGTATTTTTATTGTAAGAATTGTATGCATTAGCGCAGTAGGATAAGGTTCAAGGGTCAGGATATGGGTAATATGGGGGAGGGGCAATATGGTGATTAAACCCCAACTTACTTAGAGGGAAGGGCAGTATAAGGGTCTAATCTCCACCCAATGCATCGCATTGTCAATGCAAGCCATCAGTGCAATGTTAGATGGGCCCACCCCGCTCATCCCGAGTCGTAAGATTGCCGAGCCGCAGCTCCTCCCCCCTCCCCTCCTCCCTCTCTCCTCAGCCACCCCGGTTGAATTGTTTGGAACGTCATCATAGTTAATCCACCCATCTTTGGAAAATGTTAGCTCCGCGCGAGACGTGTCTATAGAATGCTAGACAATGCGGTTTCTTTGGAAAGGCGGTAATTGTCGTATGAGCAGCTTTAAGCATCGGAAAGGGGTTTAGCATTCGTGTAAACGTTGTTAACTTTCTCCATCTCGGCTCAAAAATCAACCCCCCTCGTCACCCACGAACCCATACGGACTCCATCCCCCACCTCCGTCCTACACTTTATCGTCACCCCCAACCCACACTAACGCCACCCACCACCCCCCGTTCTACACCTTATCGTCACCCCCAACCCACACCAACGCCACCCACCACCCCCCGTCCTGCACCTTATTGTCACCCCCCAACCCGTACTAACGCCACCCACCACTCCCGTCCAACACCTTATCGTCACCCCACCCCCACAAACCCACACTAACGCCACCCACCACCCCCGTCCTAAACCTTATCGTCACCCCCAACCCACACTAACGCCACCCACCACCCCCCGTCCTACACCTTATCGTCACCCCCAACCCACACTAACGCCACCCACCACCCCCGTCCTAAACCTTATCATCACCCCCAACCCACACTAACGCCACCCACCACCCCCCGTCCTAAACCTTATCGTCACCCCCAACCCACACTAACGCCACCCACCACCCCCCGTCCTAAACCTTATCGTCACCCCCAACCCACACTAACGCCACCCACCACCCCCCGTCCTACACCTTATCGTCACCCCCAACCCACACTAACGCCACCCACCACCCCCCGTCCTACACCTTATCGTCAGCCCCAACCCACACTAACGCCACCCACCACCCCCCGTCCTACACCTTATCGTCAACCCCACCAACCCAAACCCACACTAACGCCACCCACCACCCCCCTCCTACACCTTATCGTCAACCCCAACCCACACTATCGTCACCCACCACCCCCCTCCTACACCTTATCGTCACCCTCTAACCCACACTAACGCCACCCACCACCCCCGTCCTACACCTTATCGTCACCCCCACCAACCCAAACCCACACTAACGCCACCCACCACCCCCCTCCTACACCTTATCATCACCCCCAACCCACATGAACGCCACCCACCACCCCCCGTCCTACACCTTATCGTCAACCCCAACCCACACTAACGCCACCCACCACCCCCCTCCTACACCTTATCGTCACCCCCACCAACCCAAACCCACACTAACGCCACCCACCACCCCCCCCCTACACCTTATCATCACCCCCAACCCACACTATCGTCACCCCCCATCCCCCGTCCTACACCTTATCGTCACCCCCAACCCACACTAACGCCACCCACCACCCCCCTCCTACACCTTATCATCACCCCCAACCCACACTATCGTCACCCCCCATCCCCCGTCCTACACCTTATCGTCACCCCCAACCCACACTAACGCCACCCACCACCCCCGTCCTACACCTTATCGTCAACCCCAACCCACACTAACGCCACCCACCACCCTACGTCCTACACCTTATCATCACCCCCAACCCACACTAACGCCACCCACCACCCCCGTCCTACACCTTATCGTCACCCCCAAACCCACACTAACGCCACCCACCACCCCCGTCCTACACCTTATCGTCACCCCCAACTCACACTAACGCCACCCACCACCCCCCGTCCTACACCTTATCGTCAACCCCAACCCACACTAACGCCACCCACCACCCCCCTCCTACACCCTATCATCACCCCCAACCCACACTAACGCCACCCACCGCCCCCGTCCTACACCTTATCATCACCCCCAACCCACACTAACGCCACCCACCACCCCCCTCCTACACCTTATCATCACCCCCAACCCACACTAACGCCACCCACCACCCCCCTCCTACACCTTATCATCACCCCCAACCCACACTAACGCCACCAACCACCCCCGTCCTACACCTTATCGTCACCCTCTAACCCACACTAACGCCACCCACCACCCCCGTCCTACACCTTATCGTCACCCCCACCAACCCAAACCCACACTAACGCCACCCACCACCCCCCTCCTACACCTTATCGTCAACCCCAACCCACACTAACGCCACCCACCACCCCCCGTCCTACACCTTATCGTCAACCCCAACCCACACTAACGCCACCCACCACCCCCGTCCTACACCTTATCGTCACCCCCACCAACCCAAACCCACATTAACGCCACCCACCACCCCCCTCCTACACCTTATCGTCAACCCCAACCCACACTAACGCCACCCACCACCTCCCTCCTACACCTTATCGTCAACCCCAACCCACACTAACGCCACCCACCACCCCCCTCCTACACCTTATCGTCAACCCCAACCCACACTAACGCCACCCACCACCCCCGTCCTACACCTTATCGTCACCCCCACCAACCCAAACCCACACTAACGCCACCCACCACCCCCCTCCTACACCTTATCATCACCCCCAACCCACACTATCGTCACCCCCCATCCCCCGTCCTACACCTTATCGTCAACCCCAACCCACACTAACGCCACCCACCACCCCCCTCCTACACCTTATCGTCAACCCCAACCCACACTAACGCCACCCACCACTCCCCGTCCTACACCTTATCGTCACCCCCAACCCACACTAACGCCACCCACCACCCCCCTCCTACACCTTATCGTCAACCCCAACCCACACTAACGCCACCCACCACCCCCCGTCCTACACCTTATCGTCAACCCCAACCCACACTAACGCCACCCACCACCCCCCTCCTACACCTTATCATCACCCCCAACCCACACTAACGCCACCCACCACCCCCGTCCTACACCTTATCGTCAACCCCAACCCACACTAACGCCACCCACCACCCCCCTCCTACACCTTATCATCACCCCCAACCCACACTAACGCCACCCACCACCCCCCTCCTACACCTTATCGTCACCCCCAACCCACACTAACGCCACCCACCACCCCCGTCCTACACCTTATCGTCAACCCCAACCCACACTAACGTCACCCACCACCCCCCTCCTACACCTTATCATCACCCCCAACCCACACTAACGCCACCCACCACCCCCCTCCTACACCTTATCATCACCCCCAACCCACACTAACGCCACCCACCACCCCCGTCCTACACCTTATCGTCACCCTCTAACCCACACTAACGCCACCCACCACCCCCGTCCTACACCTTATCGTCACCCCCACCAACCCAAACCCACACTAACGCCACCCACCACCCCCCTCCTACACCTTATCATTACCCCCAACCCACACTAACGCCACCTACCACCCCCGTCCTACACCTTATCGTCAACCCCAACCCACACTAACGCCACCCACCACCCCCCTACTACACCTTATCATCACCCCCAACCCACACTAACGCCACCCGCCACCCCCCGTCCTACACCTTATCATCACCCCCAACCCACATTATCGTCACCCCCCATCCACCGTCCTACACCTTATCGTCACCCCCAACCCACACTAACGCCACCCACCACCCCCCTACTACACCTTATCATCACCCCCAACCCACACTAACGCCACCCGCCACCCCCCGTCCTACACCTTATCATCACCCCCAACCCACATTATCGTCACCCCCCATCCCCCGTCCTACACCTTATCGTCAACCCCAACCCACACTAACGCCACCCACCACCCCCGTCCTACACCTTATCGTCACCCCCACCCCCCCCCCCCCAAACCCACACTAACGCCACCCACCACCCCCGTCCTACACCTTATCGTCACCCCCAACCCACACTAACGCCACCCACCACCCCCGTCCTACACCTTATCGTCAACCCCAACCCACACTATCGTCACCCACCACCCCCCTCCTACACCTCATCGTCACCCCCAACCCACACTAACGCCACCCACCACCCCCCTCCTACACCTTATCGTCACCCCCAACCCACACTAACGCCACCCACCACCCCCCGTCCTACACCTTATCGTCACCCCCAACCCACACTAACGCCACCCACCACCCCCCGTCCTACACCTTATCGTCACCCCCAACCCACACTAACGCCACCTACCACCCCCGTCCTACACCTTATCGTCAACCCCAACCCACACTAACGCCACCCACCACCTCCCTACTACACCTTATCATCACCCCCAACCCATACTAACGCCACCCACCACCCCCCGTCCTACACCTTATCATCACCCCCAACCCACACTATCGTCACCCCCCATCCCGCGTCCTACACCTTATCGTCACCCCCAACCCACACTAACGCCACAGACCACCCCCCTCCTACACCTTATCATCACCCCCAACCCACACTAACGCCACCTACCACCCCCGTCCTACACCTTATCGTCACCCCCAACCCACACTAACGCCACCCACCACCCCCCGTCCTACACCTTATCGTCAACCCCAACCCACACTAACGCCACCCACCACCCCCCTCCTACACCTTATCATCACCCCCAACCCACACTAACGCCACCTACCACCCCCGTCCTACACCTTATCGTCAACCCCAACCCACACTATCCTCACCCACCACCCCCCTCCTACACCTTATCGTCACCCCCAACCCACACTAACGTCACCCACCACTCCCCATCCTACACCTTATCGTCAACCCCAACCCACACTAACGCCACCCACCACCCCCGTCCTACACCTTATCCTCAACCCCAACCCACACTATCGCCACCCACCACCCCCGTCCTACACCTTATCGTCACCCCCACCGCCCCCAAACCCACACTAACGCCACCCACCACCCCCGTCCTACACCTTATCGTCACCCCCCAACCCACACTAACGTCACCCCACCACTCCCCGTCCTACACCTTATCGTCAACCCCAACCCACACTAACGCCACCCACCACCCCCGTCCTACACCTTATCCTCAACCCCAACCCACACTATCGCCACCCACCACCCCCGTCCTACACCTTATCGTCACCCCCACCACCCCCCAAACCCACACTAACGCCACCCACCACCCCCGTCCTACACCTTATCGTCACCCCCAACCCACACTAACGCCACCCACCACCCCCCTCCTACACCTTATCGTCACCCCCACCACCCCCAAACCCACACTAACGCCACCCACCACCCCCCGTCCTACACCTTATCGTCACCCCCAACCCACACTAACGCCACCCACCACCCCCCTCCTACACCTTATCGTCACCCCCAACCCACACTAACGCCACCCACCACCCCCCGTCCTACACCTTATCGTCACCCCCAACCCACACTAACGCCACCCACCACCCCCCGTCCTACACCTTATCGTCACCCCCAACCCACACTAACGCCACCTACCACCCCCGTCCTACACCTTATCGTCACCCCCCAACCCACACTAACGCCACCCACCACCCCCTGTCCTACACCTTATCGTCAACCCCAACCCACACTAACGCCACCCACCACTCCCCGTCCTACACCTTATCGTCAACCCCAACCCACACTAACGCCACCCACCACCCCCGTCCTACACCTTATCGTCAACCCCAACCCACACTAACGCTACCCACCACCACCGTCCTACACCTTATCGTCACCCCCACCCCCCCCAAACCCACACTAACGCCACCCACCACCCCCGTCCTACACCTTATCGTCACCCCCAACCCACACTAACGCCACCCACCACCCCCCTCCTACACCTTATCCTCACCCCCAACCCACACTAACGCCACCCCACCACCCCCCGTCCTACACCTTATCGTCACCCCCCAACCCACACTAACGCCACCCACCACCCCCCGTCCTACACCTTATCGTCACCCCCCAACCCACACTAACGCCACCCACCACCCCCCGTCCTACACCTTATCGTCACCCCCCAACCCACACTAACGCCACCCACCACCCCCCGTCCTACACCTTATCGTCACCCCCAACCCACACTAACGCCACCCACCACCCCCCGTCCTACACCTTATCGTCACCCCCAACCCACACTAACGCCACCCACCACCCCCGTCCTACACCTTATCGTCACCCCCTAACCCACACTAACGCCACCCACCAGCCCCGTCCTAAACCTTATCGTCAGCCCCAACCCACACTTACGCCACCCACCACCCCCCGTCCTACACCTTATCATCACCCCCAACCCACACTAACGCCACCCACCACCCCCCGTCCTACACCTTATCGTCACCCCCAACCCACACTAACGCCACCCACCACCCCCCCGTCCTACACCTTATCGTCACCCCCAACCCACACTAACGCCACCCACCACCCCCGTCCTACACCTTATCGTCACCCCCTAACCCACACTAACGCCACCCACCAGCCCCGTCCTAAGCCTTATCGTCAACCCCAACCCACACTAACGCCACCCACCACCCCCGTCCTACACCTTATCGTCACCCCCTAACCCACACTAACGCCACCCACCACCCCCCGTCCTACACCTTATCGTCACCCCCTAACCCACACTAACGCCACCCACCAGCCCCGTCCTAAACCTTATCGTCAGCCCCAACCCACACTTACGCCACCCACCACCCCCGTCCTACACCTTATCATCACCCCCAACCCACACTAACGCCACCCACCACCCCCCGTCCTACACCTTATCGTCACCCCCAACCCACACTATCGTCACCCCCCCATCCCCCGTCCTACACCTTATCGTCACCCCCAACCCACACTAACGCCACCCACCACCCCCGTCCTACACCTTATCGTCACCCCCTAACCCACACTAACGCCACCCACCAGCCCCGTCCTAAACCTTATCGTCAACCCCAACCCACACTAACGCCACCCACCACCCCCGTCCTACACCTTATCGTCACCCCCCTAACCCACACTAACGCCACCCACCACCCCCCGTCCTACACCTTATCGTCACCCCCCTAACCCACACTAACGCCACCCACCAGCCCCGTCCTAAACCTTATCGTCAGCCCCAACCCACACTTACGCCACCCACCACCCCCCGTCCTACACCTTATCGTCACCCCCTAACCCACACTAACGCCACCCACCACCCCCGTCCTACACCTTATTGTCACCCCCACCCCCCCTCCCAAACCCTCACGAACGCCACCTACCACCCCCCGTCCTACACCTGGTCGTCACCAGCCAACCCACACTAACGTCACCCACCACCCCCCGTCTTACACCTTTATCGTCAGCCCCAACCCACACTAACGCCACCCACTACCCCCGTCCTACACCTTATCGTCACCCCCACCCCCCCTCCCAAACCCTCACGAACGCCACCCACCACCCCCCGTCCTACACCTTATCGTCAATCCTAACCCACACTAACGCCACCCACCACCCCCCGTCCTACACCTTATCGTCACCCCCTAACCCACACTAACGCCATCCACCACCCCCGTCCTACACCTTGTCGTCACCCCCCAACCCACACTAACGCCACCCACCACCCCCCGTCCTACACCTTATCATCACCCCCTAACCCACACTAACGCCATCCACCACCCCCCGTCCTACACCTTGTCGTCACCCCCCCAACCCACACTAACGCCACCGACCACCCCCGTCCTACACCTTATCGTCACCCCCACCCAGCCCCAAACTCTCACGAACGCGACCCACCACCCCCGTCCTACACCTTATCGTCACCCCCACCCCCCAAACCCACACTAACGCCACCCACCACCCCCGTCCTACACCTTATCGTCACCCCACCCCCCAAACCCACACTTACGCCACCCACCACCCCCCGTCCTACACCTTATCGTCACCCCCCAACCCACACTAACGCCACCCACCACCCCCCGTCCTACTCTTTAGAAATCATTCCCGCCGCTTATTGCATAATTTAATGACCCTCCACTCCTCACGATGTCTCAACGGAAACATTCCAATTTTACTGAAAACTTGCTTACCACCCAAGAATAAATTGACTCGTCACGCAGAACTTTGTCCACCATTCACATAGGGTTGTAAAATGTACCGCTTGACGGACTGATCTCATTTGATTGGCCGTGCGATTCAAACTGATACAGCCGCCAACTGTTGCATGTCTCAAGCAAGTCAACACATTGCTGACCAACTCCCCATTGAGCATCGCCGCTTGTCCGGGCGGCCAGCCGCCCGGAGTGCCAACGTGAGGCTGTGTCCCTCATATTGACCACACTGGGTCCATCTTCCAGGTGAGAGCCCACGGAAATAAAGGACGAATACCCCATTGTCCGCCACTAGTCACCCATTCCATAGTCACCCATTCCATATATCCGCCACTGTTGTTGTGAGATCTGCATATTGCATCGCCATCACCAACCATTATCATTGCTGTCTATACCCATTAAAAGTGGTTTTCGTTTGTGTTTTTTCAAAAGGAAAGTTTTGGGATGCCTTGATTTACGCAAACCCAAGCTAAAAAGCAGACAATATTACCAAGAAACATGTTATAATTGTGTGAATGTGTAAGTGAAAGGACGTGTTGTTAAGATCATAGTGTGCAAGGCCGACGTATCTTGTGGCGTACTACGTCATCAAAATTGGGATATCATTGCTGATTTTTGCCCTTTCACGTAAAATTTCATAATTTCGTGAAAGGTTAACGCATAATTGCAGAATATTTGCAACGCAAGTTTTAGAGAGGGGTTCCATTCATAAACTGACCACCGAGAGAAGGGGTGACAGTTCTACGAGCACGCGCTGTTGTCGGTACCCAAACAGTCTAATCCGGTGTGGTATGCGGGATTGTCCCATATGCGGAGATCTCCCCCTGTATCTATCATAATGGCACCATCCCAACACGTGGAGCCAAGAGGTGTTTTATATGCGCAGAGGGGGGGGGGGCACTTCCGCATGCCACCTGAAAATATAATCCTGGAAAACAGTGCAGTCTTACAGACTCTGTATTCTATAAACTATCTGTATTGAGGAATGCATTGCCTTCTCTGTACCCCTCTTTAGATGTCATTATTGACAACCAACATGGCTGATGCACTGAAGGTGTCCACATATGACATGATACAAATTAATGTTTACTGTCATTTTTGTTGAGGATAAAACATATTTAGCTTATATAGTGAGACCCCGAGTGAGACAGACACGCAATGATTCAGAAAAGGCATGTCTCTATCCTTCTAATAAAAAACTTGTTCCGTATTTACGTCCAAATGCCTGCGGCAGGAAAATGACATGCCCCCTTATCAAACGCGTACATATGGGTTTTGATGTCAAAGCTTGCTCTGCATTACCATGCATCGGCACAATCCCAACGCTTCATCCCGGGTAAGAAAAATCAACTTAATGCCTTACTTACCGTAACAATTATTGTTTCGCCTCCCTCGCGTGCGTCAAGGCTTTATTCCACAGCTGAAAACCGCTTATAACCCCCAGGTTGTCACTGGGTAAGGCGCTGATTATGAAACCGCGTGCGGCCTTTGAGTTTGGTATTCGTAGAATTGAGACTTTGACATGCAACGTCACTGCGATCTCAAGATAAATACGTGTACAAAATCCGTTCGAGGTTAGAGAAATTAGTTATTATCCGATATGTTATAATGCTGTGTGTTTGCCGGGCGACAGAGACATACCTATACCTCATCCAGTGTTCGCCAGCGTGTTCCGCGTGCACCGCGTCATGCATTGCGCCAGTACGCGTTAGATGCGCATGGCCTGATAATAAAGGGGGTAGTGAAGGGGGGGGGGGGGGTGCGGGGGTGGGAGGGGGGAGAGAATGCGTGACAATACTTGTCGGAAGTATCAATGACATATTGTGCTCAACCCCTGACCCCTTCCGCGAAGAAGCACCGCTACATTGGTCTTCACTCACTGCCCCCACCCCCCTCCCCCTTCCACCTCCTCCCTTCGTCCGAGCTACCCTCTGCCCTCAAGCGTGTCATGCGTGCCCCCGCCCCCCCCCCCCCCCCACCTCGCCATCCCCATACCCACTACAAGTCGCTCTAAAACATCGGCTACAGACTATAATCACCTTAAGATTAGTTTATGCTTATTTCTGGGCTAAAGCGGTTCCTTTGGTGTGTGGGGGTGTGGGCGTAGACGGGTGGGCTGAGGTTGGGGGGGGGGGTGAGCTGGGTGGACGAACTGGCAGGGGGGCTGGACGAAGAGGGAAGGGTGAGGGGTGGGGGGGGGTGGGTTGTAAAATGCTGGGCCGTAACTTGAGCGATTGGAATGCGCTGGTGCCGTAATTTACGCATGACTAACTCCCCCCCCCACCCAACGGTCAGCGGTGTGGATTCCAGGCCATTGTCACCCCCTCGGGTTGTTACGTCATGACGTCACGGGTGGTGGCGGCAGCGACATGTCAGTGTTCCGCCCAGTACAGCTATCACGAGGCCGGCGGGGTCCCTGAACCGTGCGAGACATGAGGTTCACGGCCCCGCTGACTCACTGACTCACTGACCCACTGACTCACTGCACCCTGGCGTCGCATTCCCCCAGTCGACACTTCCTCACCGCACACCCCGCCGCACTCTCCCCCTCCACCACTTGTCAGGGGAAACAGAGATGAACTCAAGCAAGACGACTCCAAAGTGCCCCCCCCCACACTCCCCACCCTCCCTTTTTCGTCCTCTGTGCACATGTATATAAACTTTATGAAACAAATACATTATCCACGCTGCAAATCCACTGACGGTGCGAGCGGGGAGTGGAGAGGGGGCTCACTTTGCCCGAAACATCCTGGGCCATTTTTTAGCGACCGGGGCCGGGGGGGGGCACATAATCTGAAAAGGCGGGGCACAGATATACTTGAGGGTCTGAAGGGGGGAGGGGTGGGGGGGCTCGGCGCAAGAAGTATCTGGTCAAGCTGTAATCCGAGCCACGTGTCTTCCGCTTAATTGCTTATGTAAATAATGCCATACTCGTATTATCGTGACTGTTTTTCGGTCTTTCTAGTGCGGTCTCTACAGCGAATCCACAACACACCAGGCAGCGGGTTCTATGATCTTTATTCTTCCTTATTTGATCTACACAACTGTTCTCTTTGCCGCTTACTCCCCAACTCCCGCACAACCCTATCCCGCTCGCGCACTCCACAGAGCCGGACACAAACTGGCTGAGAGGCGGGAAACGGAGGGACCGCTCGGACAGGCAACGCTCGCTGAACCCGAGGGCAGGGGCATGGCAGGGAGGGGGGGGCAAATAATTCGTGAAAAAAATTGCTGCTTGGATGGCCGATATTGGATTTCACATATATATGCTATATATTTGAACGTAGTCACAATGGAAGATATCGTGGTCTCCAAGTGCAATGGCAGATACTCAGATACACCCCCCCCCCCTTCCTCTTGAGGGGTCACCCTCCCCCCCCCCCCCACACACTTTACCTTTGTATATATTCATGTATATAATGTAATATAGAGATAAAAAAGTCGCCTTATAATAAAAAATTTAATTGAGATGGCGCTTGTGGGCATGTCTCTCGCCTGTCAAAGAGTGTAGGCCTAAATATAACACACTTTGTCTCCACCTCCGACTATGGTCTCCTACAACCCCCCTCCCCCTCCCCCCCACCCGCCCGCCGTCTCCGCCCCCTCCACCCCCCCCTCCCCCCCCCGCCCCTTCCACTCCCAACCCCGACCAACGAAGTTGTATATATTCATGCATATAAATAATATGATATGTCGCCTTATAACAAAAAAATTAATTTCATATGGCGCTTGTAGGCGTGTCTCTGGCCCAAAGATTGTAGGCCTAATGGCCATAATACATCTAAAAGTTTCGTTTACTTTGTGTTTCGGACACAAAGTAACCGAAATGTTAGATATATCAAGGCCATTATAAACTGTATCATGGCCATAATGATGCGGACATTTTGTGTCCCAAATTCAAACACGTCGGACATAAAGTTTCTCACAATTTGTGACCGAAACTATCCAGGATACCAATGAAATGTTTCGGAAACATTTCTAGATGTATCATGGGCATTACAGAACACACTTTGTCTCTATTTCACTATCGCCTGGAGCTCACACACGAAAGTGTGGAGAGGGGGGGAAGGGGGGGGGGGGGGGGCAGGGCGGGCTGGGGAAACTACACAGTGCAGAAGGGCCATCAATATGGAGACCCTACGTCACATATATTGAACTAGCACATATTTAGCGTATAAGTCCATACTGTATGGCGGGCCATCCTAACATTTATTCCCTAATTCTTGATATCAAGAAATCTATTCTTGATATCAACAATTCAATTCTTGATATCAAGAAATGACAATTCTTGATATCAAGAAATGACAATTCTTGATATCAAGAAATCAATTCTTGATATCAACAATTCAATTCTTGATATCAACAATTCAATTCTTGATATCAACAATTCAATTCTTGATATCAAGAAATGACAATTCTTGATATCAAGAAATCAATTCTTGATATCAACAATTCAATTCTTTATATCAACAATTCAATTCTTGATATCAAGAATTCGAACACCCTGGACCGAATTCTTGATATCCATAATTCGCTTGACTGGGCATGCTCGAATAAGAAACGGTCCCTTCGTATGAGGCGCCGTAGCGGTCAAAAGGTATGTGAAACAGAAAAAGCAGCTTGAAACTGCGCTCATGCAGGTTGAAACTGCGTGGGTGTAGGTGGAAACCGCGCGCGTGTGTGTTGAAACTGCGCTCATGCAGGTTGAAACTGCGCTCATGCAGGTTGAAACTGCGCGGGTGTAGGTGGAAACCGCGCGCGTGTGTGTTGAAACTGCGCGAATGTAGGGTGAAACGGCGCGCAAGTATGTTGAAACTGCGCGAGTGTGTTGGAACTGCGCGAGTGTGTTAAAACTGTGCGAGTGTGTTGGAACTGCGCGAGTGGAGGTTGAAAGTACTAGGGGATCGGCACATGATGTAGATCTATATATAAAACTGGTCCCAGGTCAAACGGCTCACGTGTAACTCTCCCCGTCCGGATAGTGCTGGATGGACAGACATGTGGCCACAGCGGGGTGCCACGACTTCAAAGCCATATAGTGCCTTTCATCCATTAAGGTCCTAATTGTCACATACAGAACCCCCATTGTCTGCCAGCTCTGTTTCCAGGCTGGAAAAGGGTGGCATAGTCCGCAGCAGACTAATCAGGATCCACGATTTATGCCAAGGTATATATTGTCATTACTTATCCCGAAAAGTTCAAGCTCGATACAACTGTAGAGGAAAGCAGTGTTTTATAATGGACATTAATATGTGCGCGTAAACTCCGTTTCGTGATGGCATATGTGTCTGGTATGGCGTATCTGTATGTGTGTAAAAAAGAAACGCACGGGCACAGGGTAAACCACAAGCTGTAGGTAAGTCCAGGATAACAATAAAATAGATAAAAACAGGCCAAAAACAGATCTGGGGAAAACATAACAGATGAAAACAGATCTGGGGAAAATGAAATGGATCAAAACAGGCCAAAACGAGAATAGATCAAAAATAGGCCAAAACAACAGTGAACAATCGTGAACAATTGCCACATTGCACACTTATGAATGAAAATGGAGACCCCGTGAGGGTAAATATGAGATGAACACTGAAGCCAAGGTTTCAGGGGACCAAATAAGACCTGTCTTCATCAGGGGCCGTTCACGTCTCATCGCTGTTTCTGATCGCACACCAAACTAGCCGACCGAGTCGCCGCCCCACAACATAGGATTCATAACAAACCCCAGTCCAGAAGGCGGCCCCGATCAGCTAGCATGGCGGCGAAATGGCCCAACAACGATCTACCAGACTCTGATAGCAATAGGCTTGGTGAAAATACTGAAACGGTATAGAAAATCATACCTAGTTCAGTGAACCTATAGAGTCTTGGTTACCTGGCGTGGCAGAGGCATCGAGTGAAGTCGCCAAGAAGGCTACTGCCTTTTATACCGACCCACCGTGTGTTCTGTGCACGCAAAACTAAAACTGCAAATGAGTAATTCAGAGCCAAAATGTGAGCATAGAATGAGAAGGCCAAACCAAGGAGTGGTCGTGGTGAGGAATAAGGCCTAAAACGATGGTTATGTACAAGCTGGGATGGGGGATTTGGTGCTCTAAGCCACTCGTTTGTGCACACCGGGACTAAACTGTACAACAGAACCTCAACTTCGTAATATGAATCGATAAAACATGCCCCAGATTAAGTGCCCAAGCCGGCATACTAGTTGCACGGGGATGGGGACACTACATACAGTTAGGCTCTATGTGCTGCCCTGTTTCCTCGCATTTTCTTTTCTTCCCCGGGCCCGCTGAATTAGGACGCCTTGTTTAGAACGACTAGCAGCGACTACTGTACAAAGGTGGTTGTAGTACGGTAATGCCCCCCACCCGGCACTAATTGCGACAGAAGTTAAACAGATGTCGCTGTCATCTACTTAACACATTCCAAACTGCTCTCCAGGCGTCGCTCTGATCCATTTCAGCACACTCGCGCAATTTCAACACACCGCGCAGTTTCAATACACTCGCGCAGTTTCAACACACTCGCGCCGTTTCAACACACTCGATCGCGCAATTTCAACACACTCGCGCAGTTTCAACACACTAGCGCCGTTTCAACCTACACGCGCGCAGTTTCAACCTACACCCGCGCAGTTTCAACCTACACCCGCGCAGTTTCAACCCACATCCGCGCAGTTTCAACCTACACCAGCGCAGTTCCAAGCTGTTTTTTCTGTTCCACATACCTTTTGACCGCTACGGCGCATCATAGTATGGCCCTCCATACAAGGGAGTCTTCGTTTTTTCATCAAGGCCGTGTGCACTCATGCGAATCCTTGCTATCAAAAATTCAGCTGAATTCTTGATATCAAGAATTGAATTGTTGATATCAAGAATTGATTTCCTGATATCAAGAAATGGTACACTAATTCTTGATATCAAGAATAAACAGCGTCATTTCTTGATATCAAGAATTGAATTGTTGATATCAAGAATTGAATTGTTGATATTAAGAATTGATTTCTTGATATCAAGAAATGGTACACTAATTCTTGATATCAAGAATTGAATTGTTGATATCAAGAATTGAATTGTTGATATCAAGAATTGATTTCCTTGAATTGTTGATATCAAGAATTGAATTGTTGATATCAAGAATTGAATTGTTGATATCAAGAATTGAATTGTTGATATCAAGAATTGATTTCTTGATATCAAGAATTAGAGCATAAAAGATAGGATGACCCGCCATAATACTGTGTAGTAATGGGCACTCAATGTACAACACCCAGACCTTCAGTAAGCTTCCGTTCCGAACCAGCCCCAGTTACTGTAGTAGTTGCGTGATGAGCATGTTGAGAAGCAATTAAATTACAATGGAATTGGGCAACCGCCACGGCCATAACACATGCGCGGCTCGTTGGTCTAGGGGTATGATTCTCGCTTAGGGTGCGAGAGGTCCCGGGTTCAAATCCCGGACGAGCCCCATGTTTTAAGTTTTATAATAAAACCGCCGTGTAATTGAGTAAGGGCGAGCAAACCTGGGGGGCTGCAAGGGGTAAATGGCGACACGCGACAAAGATGGTAAACAATCGACACAAGGAACCGTTTGGAAGGATTTTGCGTGCCCTATCGTCCCCTATGGATTCGCGACCCGCAGGTTTTATAAGACGCAACACCATGAAATAGGGCCCACACCTGGGCAGTATGTCTACAGTATAAACCATGGCAGTTGCCCTACATTTTACACCATGGCATTTGGCCTACGTTATACCATTTTCACGATGAAATCTTGCGACCCGAGGGGGGTAGGGGGGTGAAAGAAATTGCGATCAAGGGGTCTATTATTTTTCAATATTTTTGGGGGGGGGGGGGGACACAGGTATACTTTAGGGTCTGAAAGTGGGGGCACGTGCCCCCTGTGCCCCCCTGCCCCCCCCCCCCCGCTGGACGCGTCCATGCATACGCATATGCCTATATGGGAAATAGGAAGGACTAAATGACAGGCCTATAGGCTAGCTACGTTAGCTGCGCTCTTATATAAACGCGTTCTATGCGGCACTTCCCTATGTGTCCAGCTGGTCGAAGCTTGGCGTCGTCTTGCTGTGCTCCAAATTTGCTTGCTCTCTGTGAGGGATTCAAAGCTCACACCCGGGAGGTGGGGGTGGGGCACTACATTAGTACAGTGACGGGGGTACCGTGTGCCGCCAAAGCCATAGAGAGCATATGGAGAGCTAGAGAAAAGTGCGAGAGTGTAGTCAATGAAAGAGAAATTTTTGGCTAAATAAGGCATCCAAAATAGACACTGACAGTCTTGGCAATGTAGGCCTATATAGAGGTTTATTAATTGAAAAGTTTCGATATCAACTGGAAAATATATCCAAGAGCTGCAATTTTGATAAAACTTCAGTGTCAGATGGGCACAACGAGTAATTGTGGATTTCTGCTCCGAGGATTGAGAGACGCTGAAAAAGGGGTCATTTGGGCGGCACATATGACGGTATATACCTAACTATATGTATATATGAACTAACTATATATGAGACATTCGGGAGGAGCGACGAGCCATAAAATGCAGGCGTTTGATTGCCATCGAAGCTGTCCGCAACAGCTGCATGACGCTTGGCCCCGCTGATGGTTGGGTACGCTAAGCATGCTGATGATGATCGAGACATCTCAAAGTAGGGCAACCGCCACGGTGCGAGCGCCGTTTTTCGATGAAGACGGCGTGTTGTTCGTAAAGTAAGGGTCGCTTTCAAATGCGCGCCGCGCCATCTCGTGCAAGGCTCGTTGGTCTAGGGGTATGATTCTCGCTTAGGGTGCGAGAGGTCCCGGGTTCAAATCCCGGACGAGCCCCATGTTTTTGTGAGTTTTTCTTCACTTCATGCCGCTGAATAAGTGACCGATAATTATTTCCAAACTATGGGTTTGCATGTCTCAAAGGCATTTATGCACGTCAAAATAATGAAAAGGTCGAAAGATGTTTGTTAAAATAAAGGTTCAAGCATCTGGAAAGGTGTTAGCTAGGCCTCTATAGAGGTGAGGATACTTCGAAAATGGGAGCTAAGCTTAGTAGGCGATCAGTTGTCCAATATCTTACGACCGGAGGGGGTTAGGGGTGAGGGTGGTTACCTCGAGGTGGCACCCTACAAGTCAAGCACTGCACAGTGTAGGCCTACACAACATCAAACGCAGTAATTTTCACTTAGGCCTACACTACAGCCTATGCTACGTAGCGTTATTGCCAATTGTCGATCTAAGCCTATATTCCAAAAAATAAAAGTTACGCATTAGTCAAATACCAATCTCATAACAGAATGTAAACAACATCAGATTATTAAATACAAAAAATAAATAAAAAAAGGTGGGGCTCGTCCGGGATTCGAACCCGGGGCCTCTCGCACCCGAAGCGAGAATCATACCACTAGACCAACGAGCCGGTTGGAATCGTGATCGCCTAATATTGTACATATTTACGCACATGCGGTGTTCCCCTGTTCCAAACAGTGATCGAAGAATGGTCAAAGTAATTCTATTTCATGTGTATGGACACGGGTTCTGTAGATAAAGTTGCTCTTGAGCAAGTTATTCCTGACTAAAGCAATGGTATTTAGCAATGTGAAGCGAGTACCATGTGGTATTCGCCACTGACGCTGGTTCATGCACGCGGCGACCTTTCAGCCTGCCTTTGGAGGTCATTATGACGCTTGCGTGCGGCATGTAGTCAGTATATCAGTCGCTAGATGGCACCACGTGCCGGGACCTTTTTCGGTCACGTTCGGATGAGCGCGTTATGAATTATTAACGCTAGCTTCTTAGGGTTAGAGTTAGGGTTAGTGTTAGGTTAGAGTTAGTGTCGCCCAATATATTATACATATAAAATGAAAATTATAGTCGGCGTTTTCAATATCTGCAGCCTCGCTTTCATAAATCATTTTTTTCGAGATGCAGCCACGTTTTATGCATTCGTGTCTATTACAGTTCTGATTTAAACTTACTTGTAGGTATCTTGTATTTTAGCTTGCAAAAGCAAAACTGTAACGGAACTATAATGATCCGCTCTGGCACACTAGTGATCCGCTTTCAAAATGACCTCATATGCTCATATGAGACTAGGAAATGCATGTAATTCGTGTCACAGTGCGATATTTACACAAAATAACCACTCTCTCAAAATACCAGCAATACTACCGCCCATGGACAGGACTCATGAGACCGTCAAAACACAAGCGTCCGCCATATCGAAACTTGTGCGCTTCGCTTGCGTGAAACTAATCATCTGGCATCATGTGAATTCTCTTGACACCAGGACTGTGAGTAAGCCTATTCTGTTGTGTCTTGGGTTGAAGTTAACCAATATAAATTGATTTTAGGCGTGCCAATGAAATATGTTGTCATATTAGAAATTTCCGTGCCGACTACAGACTTAATCGATGGTGTTTTTGCCGATAGCGAAACCCAGTTTTGACCTTTTAACTTGATCACTCATGCATTTGGGCAAATTTATTACCACAGTCAACAATGTGTCAGACGGGAATTGGTGTCATGTAAGTGTTAAATTGTTGCAAAAGCAGCTTTAAAAGCAGCTTTAACGAAGCCGGTCATCCAATTCGGAGTTTCATGCATACCGAATCAAACGTTTATAAATGGAAATTGGTGCCATCCGCCATGTGATAAATATGACAAAGAATATGGCGCACAGCACCTGTTATGGTTGGTTGTATATTCAGGGGGCTTTAACCATTTCTGGTCATATGGAGAAGGAAGGCAAGAGCGGAGCCATGTCTCGGGGTAAACCCCCTACCTTTTGCGAATGACATGCTATCTTTATCCTTCGACTACATAGACAGGACCACAGCGGGGCGCGAACCACCAATCCACGCGTCGTTAGGCTTTGCCGGATGGTCAGAGCGTCTAATGAGAGAACTCTAACCCAGTGAGCTATCGAGGCGGCCCCATCGCACATGTTATGTGAATGGCTGCGCGCCAATTAAATTTATGGAAAAAGATGGAGTCTGTATTTAATACAAAAACATTATTCCGAATGATATAATGGTAAAAGACTTTTTTATGAAGATTTTATTAGCTATTTAATATGTATCTTACCTTTAAAATGAGGAATTCGCCACGCAGCGCGAAACAACCGTAAATACATTCTCCAGACTCTCTATTAGTCAAAATCGTGTTCCAGAAAAGACGTGTATCCTGTTGGCAATAATTTTAGCAAATGTACACAAAATAAAAAAATGGGCATCTCTCTTGTTACTTCAATATATATGTTTTCACAATTGCTGCGATAATCTGTTTTGTACTATTTATTGTCTGTAAATCGTTTATTTCTTGAACCCTATAATATAAGGACAGGTTTGTTGCCAATGGTGAGGTGCTGCCTAATACGCAGTATGCGTAGCTAGCACCCTCGGACCATTATGAAGTAAATTGCTGCAAGAAACGCGAATGGGCGATATATCTCCACAAACAAAGCTATAAAGTCGTCGATTGTTTTAAGAGTTTATATCCCTCTTATATAATACAAATACATGTTCTGGGTCATTCTCAAGTTCAGTTCTCATACCCTGTTGACTTTGGTCTCACTGCTCGACGGGATCCAACCCCGGGGGGGGGGGGGGCACTGTTACACGAATCTGGTGGGGGGGGGCTGCATGGGTGCTCCTTGATATCTGAAGGAGCGGGTACTTGTGATGAAAAGGATACCCATATAGAGCCGATATTTGCGACGGGGGGGGGGGGGGGCTATGGAAATATGCGTTCATAGAGCGGGTCGCAAACAAATACCCCTTATACCCCTTCCGAGCGGATTCTGGTCGTAAAACGCCCCTACCGCACGGATTTTGGGGGTGAAAATAGCGAGGCTTTACTGCAGAATCCCCATGCCCATAGCAATGTATTGAGTACCACCCGGCAATCCTACCCAGCTAGTCATAAACATGGGACATGAACGTGATAACACTAGTGGCCAGCGCCCGGATGAAGGAGTCCCGGTCGCCAAACCGGATGCCTCGGGGAATCTCCACCTGGATCGCATCCGTGTTGCCGTACTGCCGGGATCCGAACCTCTCCGTGTTGTACCCCCCTCTGTAGTACCCCCCGCCGACGGGGGAGGCGTTGGCGGGGGAGGGCACGACGCGGTACCCACACCGCTGGAGTTGCCACCCCAGGCTGGACTCTCCGTTGATCAGCGACCGGAAGCAGGCTTGATCCTGACGACAGTTGCGCACGCCCAGACTCCGGATGGAGGACTCCTCAGCGGAATACTCTCCGGAATCGAGGTCCTCATCGTCGATCCTGTACCCCAGCTCCACCCACTCCTCCGAGTGCGTCTGACCGTGGATATCCAGGAAGAGCCCGACGCGAGGAGCGTCCGTGCCGCTCCAGATGGCATTCCTCGCTGTCTCCACGAACAGGGTGTAGTTGTGGTAAGCGGCTACGGCGTCCGGGAACCCGAAGGTCGCCTCATCCAGCTCGCGGTTGGCGTCCAGCAGTGACCTGTGCAGCATGTTGGAGACGAGGTGGGGTCGGCGTCCCGTGAGAGCCGTGATCTCGTCGCGCAGCCCCTCCGCTATCTCCAGGGTGTACGAGTCCTTGGATGTCGTCACACGGCAGCGGCTGGAGGGATCGCCGCAGGTATGGGAGTACACGCACTGGCCGTCGCGGAGGCAGCCCTGGGTACGGCTGGGAAAGCCGCTCGGCCGAAGGCTCCCGCCGTGTGGAGCCGATATGACGAGGTTCCAGTCGCCGGGCCAGTAGTTGATGTAGCCGTTGTAGTCGCTCACAACTTCCGGGAACAAGCATTGATGGGACAAGGACGCTGCGAAGAGGTGACTCAGCAGAACGAGCGACAAGGTCAAGGTCGCGGCCATCTTAGAAATAGAGAAAAAAAAGCGGTGGTTGATCGATAGGTCAATGATGATTATTAATATGTCAAAATAAAATGAGGGGGTGCCACACCGTAAAATCACATAAGCGGGGGGGGGGGGGGGGGGGTGGTACCTCACCTTGCGTACACCAATTATTTTTTTTGGGGAATCCATAATTGTTCATGGGTAATTTTAGTGTATTGCGCGTTGCAACATATATATCAAAGGTGCATGTTGAACAATCTGGTGCAACATATTATACACGTAACCCGTAAGCCCCGAGTTATTATTTTCTCTTGGTGGGTCATTATTATTATTATTATTATTATTATTATTATAATGACCCGCTCTGGGACAATAATGACCCGCTTCGATAAAATAATGACCTCTTGCTCAGGGCCCGCATGCAGGTCCTTGCCGGCAAAACACGACTCCAAGGGAACAATAGAAGTATGCATTAGCTATTACTTAACACATGGGCCACGATATCTAACAATATAACAAATGCCAAGCGTGAGTAGCGTGTGAGCTATTCTAAAACACTGTCAGCCTCAAACGGGGAACAGCAGCTATCACTTTGTGCCTTAACAGGAAATTAGGCAAACGCAGGAGTCTGGAATGGGTTAATGGTGAAAGGTGACACAAGCATATTTGAAAAATCGACATTCGACATTGACCACCTACATTGAGGATCTGAAAAAGCAACATCGACACAGATTTTAAACAAACTACCCTGAACATATCCCAGACACGGAGCGTCGTAAAAAATCGACATTCGACACTGAGAATTTTGAAAAATCGACACTGGAAACTGGACCCCCTTCCAGACCCCTAAAGCCTATACATTACCGTTAGAACAGTCTCGCCCTCTGCAGCCTGCAAATCTCTTTCACTGCTGCTTGAGGCGACGGTCGGCAAACGGATACTGACACAGGCAGTGACAAGTCGTCTGCTCTGTAATGAATGACCCTACTCTTTATATATATGTATATATACATGTCAGACTCCAGCGAGCCAGCCAGCCATCCATCCAGGCATTGAGTATTATAAACCGATACCGTCGACCTACTTACCCCTGTGTGTTGGGGCGCCAGCCAGGGCCAAGGCCGTCAGCGACCAGGTTCGTCAGCTGACCTCTGTGTGCCTGTTGGGTACACCATGTCGTCCAATTACCGTCGTTTACCCGCCCACGCGGTAGTGGGTGGCTAACAGCTCCATAATTGTGCTCTTAACGTGACGAGACAGGGTGAACGACGTTGTATAGAAGGGGATGTGTGTTAACGGTGGAGGCGGGGGCGGCGGGCGGGGGGGGGGGGGGGTGAGGCAGGAGGGCATATTACTCTTTAAATTTATAATAGACCGATCCAGGCGTGTCAATCATTCACTGGCGTAACTGTTGCTTTATTCATTCATGTGGTGAAAAAAAGGTCCTCCGCGTGCGTACAAACAAAGCAGCATGGCACTTTCTTGTCGCTTTCAGAGATGAGTACTTCTCACTTGTACCCACCATCAGCTATGGTTGTTAATTTTTTAAGGAAAAAGGACTCAAGCGTGGGCGGGGCTTAGGTCGGAGTACCGATTCCATAGCCACTCCCCCCTTCCATCAGAATGAGTTTAACCATCGGAATACGCGAACAGAGCTATCAGAGCACACCGGGCATGTGACTGACATGTTGGTGTCGGTTTCGTGCACATGCAGGCAAAGAAATCTCCCGGCACATGCGTTGGAGCTTATTTGAAGCCCACGATATGTATTATTATAGTAACAGATAGGCGTCAGTCATACGTGAGGTAGTTGAAACAATGGTTCGCTCTGACACGAAAGAACGACCGTTCTGATAAAATCAGTGGTGGATTCACGAACGTAGTTTAGCCGACTACGGGGCTTAGTCGATCGACTAAAGTTACCATGTTTATGATGGGCGATTTTAACCGTCTACGCGCCGTAGCCGGCTAAACTATGGACGTGAAATTGGCCACAGACAAGCTATTCGAACCACTCGATCTGTTGTTATTTAGGACCTAACTGTATCAACTTGTTAGCTGTCGAGATGATGCTGGTTACTATTTTATGACGTACGGCTAGGTCAGGACTACAGATTCCTAGTGCGTTCGTGTAAATAATGAACAAGTAACAAACATTGGTAAATTTGTTTCGCTCTTTATTGATGTAAGTGTGTACGAGCGTACACACTATTGTGTTACTTAATTTGGTGATTGGCCTGACAATCACACAGTTCTGAGAGGGTTAAGGTCGTTGGGGGGGGGGGGGAGAGGTCGGGGGAATGGGGCGAGGCGTGGGTGATCGCAAAGGGCTGTGTGGGGGTCGAGGAGTTTGTGGGGGTCGAGGAGTGGGTGAGGTTTGAGAAGTGGGTGGGGCTCGAGGAGTGGGTGAGGTTTGAGAAGTGGGTGGGGCTCGAGGAGTGGGTGAGGTTTGAGAAGTAGGTGGGGGTCGAGGAGTGGGTGGAGGGCGATGCGTGGGTGGAAGACTGGGCGGGGGTCGTGGAGTGGTTGTGGGTGGAGGAATTGTAATTAAGCCAAACGATTAGCGTTATGTTGCTGCGCTACAGCGTTATATCGGTTGGGTTTTGTGACCAGTTTTGGGCGCAGCAAGGCTACAGCTTTGTCACGGTAGCTCAGTAGGTTGTAGCGCTCGCACTCAGCGCTCTGGCCACCTCAGAGCCTAACGGGAGGTGGATCGGTGGTTCGCGCCCCGCTGTGGCCATGTCTGTGTGGTCGCAGGGTAAAGATCCAATATCCTTCTTCGCAAAGAGTAGGGGGTTACCCTCGGAAACCCTCTTCCTTCCTTCTCCCGTTGAAGCGATCAAACCAAAAGTGGTTAAGACGTCCTGAATATACAACCCACCAACCTCCGCCGCCGGCTTGCGTCAAGATATATGATATTTAAAACCCAATAACGTAGGGGCGACAAATTACTAAGGTCGTTACATCCATTCACCTCATGGCCTCTTGTCAGGTTCCCTGTGGAATGTTTTGCACAACGGTAGCCTAACGTATTACTTTATCCATCCAAAAACATTATCTTGATGAAATTCGCCGGCCAACACAAAGTGACGACACTATTTTGAACAACTTCAAGCGGGTGAATAAATGTCACCTCATTTTATTGTTTTAGTCAATATTTACATGTAAATAATAACATATTTGTACAGTTTTATAGCGCGCGTCATACTTCTATGAACAATTGTGCTGTAGACTCACTCATATATATACTGATACATCACATTGTCGTTACAATCACAGCAGTTCGGTACGAAGTCCCAGAGGGGGCATTCTGTTTACATCACGTATCTGGTTATCGTGTTCCAGTTATCAGGTTACTATATCGCCCCATCCTCATTTGTAAACCTACCGAGGAAACACTCTATATGCATTAGCCCCTCCTATTCTCCATAAAATGTCATCTACGCTGCTACTAAGGGTCGTTTAAATTACGCCCGTAAGCATTACAAGCGAATCTATCCGAACATGTTTAACGCCAGTTTATCACAGTAATATTGTAAAAATCAAATTGTGAAAATAATGCGGATGTATACGGTACAAAACTAATATCGTATCTGAACTTTTTTTAGTTGTTTCGCCCACTTTCCGCCGTCCATGTTCAGGATTCATTACATTGAATATCCCTTTGTCGCGGAAATTAAAAACGCTAATGGCCGTTCAGTTGCAACGCTCGAAAGCACATGGTGTAAAATGGTGTTATGCTAAAAGCACGATAAAAACAGAAAAGTCGGAACCAATTCTTGGAGGTTTATATCTTCAACCGAATATTCTTCAGTTCGTGTAATCTAAATAAGATGTATAACCAACTTGTTTGTTCACAATCACAACAGTCTTTGGGCGATGCCTGCCACTATATTTGCCCCATCGTTATATGTGTATGCAGTACATCCTCTGATTATTGTTGACTGAAGTTCACACAGCGTTGTATTCGTGGTTTTCTTCCCATTGTGAATTTGTCTTTCCACAAGCGGTACAGGAATCCAGGCTGGGTACAGATATACGATGTGAATCATTTGTATCACTGCTATACGGATGCCTCGTGTACCGCGAGAGGTCCCGAACAATGGTGAGGATTGTACCATCTCTTGCTATCTGATCTTATCTTTCATACCAATATAAGTGCGAGACTGATACCAATATGACACCGGTATCAGGGACAGACTGGTACCAGTATGAAACTGGTACCAGTATGAGATTGGTACCAGTATGAAATGATATCAGTATGAGATTGGTAAGCGTATGAAACTGATATCCGTATAAGACTGGTGCCAGGGGGAGACTGGTGTCAGTATGAGACTGGTACCAGTATGAGACCGGTACCAGTATGAGACTGGTACCAATATGAAACTGGTACCAATATGACACCGGTATCAGAAGCAGATTGATACCAATATCAAACTGGTATCAGTATGAGACTGGTATCAGTATGAAACTGGTACGCGTATGAAACTGATATATAAGACTGGTGCCAGGGGGAGACTGGTATCAGTATGAGACTGGTACCAGTATGAGACCGGTACCAGTATGAGACTGGTACCAATATGAAACTGGTACCAATATGACACCGGTATCAGAAGCAGATTGATACCAATATCAAACTGGTATCAGTATGAGACTGGTATCAGTATGAAACTGGTACGCGTATGAAACTGATATATAAGACTGGTGCCAGGGGGAGACTGGTATCAGTATGAGACTGGTACCAGTATGAGACTGGTACCAATATGACACCGGTATCAGGAACAGACTGATACCGGTGTGAAACTGGTATCAGTATGAGACTGGTACCAGTATGAGACTGGTATCAGTATGAGACTGGTACCAGTATGAGACTGGTGTCAGGGGGGAAATGGTACCAGTATGAGACTGGTACCAGTATGAGACCGGTACCAGTATGAGACCGGTACCAGTATGAGACCGGTACGAGTATGAGACTATGAGACTGGTACCAGTATGAGACTGGTACCGGTATGAAACTAGTGCCAGTATGAGACCGGTACCAGTATGAGCCCGGTGCCAGTATGAGACCGGTACCAGTCTCATAGTGGTACCAGTATGAGACTGGTACCGGTATGAAACTAGTGCCAGTATGAGACCGGTACCAGTATGAGCCCGGTGCCAGTATGAGACCGGTACCAGTCTCATAGTGGTACCAGTATGAGACTGGTGCCAATATGAGACTGGTGCCAGTAGTATAAGACTGGTATCAGGGTGAGACTGGTATCAGGGTGAGACTGGTATCAGGGTGAGACTGGTATCAGGGTGAGACTGGTATCAGGGTGAGACTGGTATCAGGGTCAAACTCGTATCAGGGTCAAACTCGTATCCTGTCGGTCTCCGGTATCCAGTCGCTTAACGACATACGGCCCTGGAACTCTATCCAACACTGTTATCGTGGCCTTCACATACGATCCGGATCATCAGTCTGGATTGCTATGCTCTGACCGGATCCGGGGGCATCCCGGTGTACAGAGGTTGAGCTAGAGTATGCGGGGGGTCCGGACGGCGTGTGAGGGGCCGCGGACTGCGCCAACAGCGCATGCGCACGAGGGGCTCTCCTGGCTGGCGATGATCCAGACACGTGTCCGGATGCCAGGTCGCCCGGATCAGACACCGCGGCCTGGCGGTACGACCTTCGCTCCCCCAGGCGGACGTAGGCTGGTCTCATCTCCTCTCTTTCGACGCTTTGTGACGTCATATCCGCTGACATCCCATAATGTGGTGACGTATCCAAGGAGGGCTGAGCGATAATAGGCGCTATACCGACACGACGTAATGACGTCACATCTGCGCATAGCCGCCACAGGGCGTCCTTCATGATTTCCATATTGGTTCCTGTGTCTTCTTGGCTGTGTCGAGACACGCTCTCGAAGCGCGCCGCCAGCGATGTCAGGTCGCTGTGTACCGACTCCAAGCTGGCCACCGTCGTCGACTGAAATCCTCCCAGAGAGCTTTGCGAATACTTGAGCTCGGCCCGAAGTTCCGCCATGTTTTCTTGCTGGTCGGTTGAGAAGTCCAGGCAGCGCCCCTCCAGGGCGCCGCGCGCGGCCGCAAGGTCACCGTCAAGGGCAGAGAGACGCTCCATGAGCAATTGCTGGTCCTTCTGCTGACGCATCATGTTCATGGTCACCTCGCGCTTCAAGGACGAAAGGTCACTCTTGACTTGTTCGGCGAGGCCATCTGAAGTAATTGAATGCAAGGATTTAGGGTATATTTTATAAAGTGGTGGTTATTGCTTAATTGATATATAAACGTAATGCTAGTATATACAATGCGACTTTCTTCTTTGCAATTGAAAGTACGCTTTACACGTCATTAATGGGGAAAGGCACATTTACAACATACATTTCTCCTCCAATTACAAATATAAACCAGTTGACATCGCCGAGAAAACGTCTCCAATGTTGTCTATATTGATAATTGCATTAATTCATATTTGTTATTATTAGTTGGGCAATTCCACCACGTCCATTGGTCAATATTAGTGGACACTATAAGTGTTTGGTCATAAAGATGTAAGTTAGATATGCTCATTAATTTCATACATGCCTTGCCAATAACCTGGAAATGTGGTATTTTCTCCTTATAAAAAATCAAGATAACACCAACAAATATTTCCCAGAATTCTTTGCGCCAGTCACGATTTTTCCAAGATGGTGTATAATTGCGAAGGCGTGTATAGGGTGAGGTCACATATACGTTTTCCTGCCAGTGATGCTACACTTACCACCCCCATCCTCAGCACCATTCTTGCCCTTGCCGCCCTGCTGGATGAAGCGATCCACTATGTTCTTGATTACCTCCTGGGTTATGTAGGGGGGTATAAATAACATATTGACATATATCCGAGGTGAACATTAATATGTGAATTCGCTGTTGTGAACCTCGTAAAATGAATAATAAGTTTATATATAAAAAAAAAATTGATTGTACTGGTGTCGGTCATTTCACTAACATATCGTAAATGATATTTAAAAATGTTGAATTTATTATTATCATATAACCGCCATTGATGATATTGGCTGGAAATTAATTTACATTCGATGGTTGTACCCTGGTAATACTTATATCACGCATCTTTCGGTTCTACAAATGTTTAATTTATTATTATTATGTAACGACCATTAATGATATTGGCTGGAAATTAATTTATACTCCATGGCTGTACCCTAGAAATATCTGTATCACGTAACTTTCGGTTGCTCGTAAATTGGTCACCAGTCATTAAATAAGCATGTAATATATAGGGTTACGATCACGTGACTGTTGAGCCTCTTCGTTCTAAATCTAATTCTATATTGTTAATTAAGGCACCATGCCCCAGTTTTAATTGTTGTACAATGATCAAGAAATAATCGGAAGCACAGTTGTTTCATATCAAGTTTATCAACACGAACAAACGGAAACCAACACGCACCTGATATTTTTCCGAGTCTTGTTTTTTCTTCGCGGTTTTTTCGTCTATGTGCTGATCGAGGTCTGCCATGTTCATCGTGGCCAGAGTCTTCAGCATGAGGACGTCGTGCCCCACCAGGCTGGACTGGGCCCTCAGCGTGCCACTGCCCCGTGCGCCGGCCAACAGCTACAACGACAAGCAAGGCGGTCCCCTTCTGTCATTGGCTGTCGTGGTGCTACTTCGCTGAAGTTGCATATCGAACTCTTTCCCGCCAAAACGGCGCCCGGCCATGCGATATATATATCACAATTTGCAGAAAACTCTTGTTTCATTCTATAATTTCAGAAACCTAATAAACATCGCCGTTTTCGGCTGTGATGTGCCAGGCGTGTCTATCCCGGGACACACCAGAAATCTGTCGCGGCACTGCTACCTTTAAAAAAGCATCGCGAAGCACACAAACTGATGACGTTTACCACTAAGTTGAAAACATGTGGTAAATTGATGAAGGGAGACTCCATTTGTCGGTATGCGTGGAATATAGACAAAAGAAATCTTGAATGATTCAAGGACTAATTCTTATTTGTATTTTGACTTGGCGAGAAAGAGCTTGATATGCAACTTTAATTGCATTTGGTTGGTTGTATATTCAGGACGCTTTAACCAATGCTGGTCATATCGCGTCATTGGGTTGGGTGGTTGGCTGTATATCTAGGGCGCTTTAACCACTTTTGGTCATATTGCGTAAATGGGAGAAGGAAGGGAGAGTGGAGCAATGTGCCCGGGGGTAACCCCCTACTCATTGCGAAGAAAGACTAACCCACTGAGCTACTAACCACACGCCCACTAACTACGTACGGCACGTAATATCAATCTCGAAAACACTACCCCTCCCCCCCCCCCGTCCACTCATACCGCCGCCACCATTTTCACAAATAGCAGTGGGAGGCAAAACCAATCTATCAAGACGCCCACATACTGTAGTATCACCCCGGGTCACCGGCCGTTCTGGTACAGGGATAATCATATAATGATGACCACACTTAAGTGAGATAATATCTGTGAAATTGCCACTCACAATATGTCGACAACGGCCAACTAATATTTGACCTTTTCGTGTTGATTACTGCGCTCAAAAATTCTACACAAAAATTCACAAAAACTACACTGGCGAGTTCAGGGTGGGAGAGGGTAGGGTGGGACAGGGTATGGGGTAGGATGGGGCAGGGGGTTGGTCGGTATAGCAAATTTACCCTTGTTTAGAGGGGGAATTTAGGAGCTGTAACGCTCATATTAGGACGGAAATCTACTACAGCTGACTTATTAGATACATGGAATTGTGCTTGTGGCTACCATCTAAAGGGCACATCTAAAGGTATTGTTGGTGTTCTTATTTATCATTTCTTTAGAAATACAACATATTTATTCAAAGATAATTTACAATAAACTATAATGAAGAGTGAAACAAAGTGCAAATAATATGAACTATATTCACTATAATCTACAATATAGTCAACATAATCTACAATAAATTCAACATAATCTACAATATATTCAACATAATCTACAATAAATTCAACATAATCTACAATAAAGGCAACGTAATCTACAAACAATTCCACAATATCTGCAATAAATCCAACGTAATCTACAAAAAATTGGAAATCATATATACACTCATATTTGATTTTATATATTTGTATTGATATTGTAGAGGCTATTACTTGCTTACCTGTGGTGTATTGTAGTACTGGAACCCGCCGTTGGCGTCTTTCTCCCTGGGGTCTGGTTTCTTGGCGGCCTTGCCAGACCCCCCACAGCAGCCACACATCCGGCACATGGCTCGCATGGCCAGGTACACGGACTTCCACGTGGGCACCAGGTTGAAGGGGACGCACAGGGTGCAACCCTCCTTAATGAACTCCAGATACAGCTTGGTCCTGGCGAACTTCCACTCCGAGTCTTCCTCTTCCTGGGAGATATAGGCATAGGGTCCTTATTTGTCATTATTTCCCTTGAGGCATTCACATATGGCACGCCGACAGGGCCATAACATATTCACAAACATGCGGGGCGACCCACCCGTGAGTGCATATATACAGCGACGGCAACAGTTGATGGTTTATCTGCTCGTCTGTTTATTTGTCCAACTGCAATGTGTTTTGTCATCGCTATACCATTGATGGTATCCAAACGTTAACACGCACCCAATCACATCTGTGCCATATTAATATTGGATAAATTAGATGGTGAGAAAGTAATTATCATGCGGGAGAATCCGTCAGTGAGTGCATAACACCAGTTGATGGTTTATCTACTCGTATGTTTATTTGTCCTATTCTAAAACTGCAATGTGTTTTGTCTCCGAAATACCGTTGACGCACCCCCACCACGCCTGTGCCATATTGGCAGAGGGTAAATTTAGAAAACCCGTGGATCAACGTCACTATTAAGCCACTTAGCCAATTCTCTGGTTTTTGTGTATATGACCCTGGCGTATATGTATTGTGACGCGGATATATTGCCATGCCCCTGCCCCTGCCCCTGCCCCTGCCCTCGGGTTCAGCGAGCGTTGCCTGTCCGAGCGGTCACTCCGTTTCCCGCCTGTTAGCCAATTTCCCGCTCACCGGCCCTCCCAGGGGCTTGGTTGGTTGTATATGCAGGACGCTTTAAAAACTTTTGGTCAAATCGTGTAAATGGAAGAAGGAAGGGAGAGTGAAGCCATGTCCCCGGGGTATCCCCCTACTCTTTGCGACGAAGGAGACGGATCTTTATCCTGCGACCACACAGACATGGCCACAGCGGGGCGCGAACCACCGATCCACGCACCGTTAGGCTGTCAGGTGGCCAGAGCACTCACGGCGAGCGCTCTAACCCACTGAGCTATCGCGCCGGGCCCGGGCTCTCAGGGGTACTCGCTCCACAATATGTCGTGACGAATTCCCAACCCACCAGGCAGCGGTCTCTATGATCTTTATTCTTCTCTTTTTATATGCACAACTCTTCTCTTTGCCGGTCACTCCCCCAACTCCCAGACAACCCTACCCCGCTCGCGCACTGCGGAGAGCCGGACACCACTCAGCCGGTCCTGAGATAGGACGCCCCCCCCGGGAGACCGCTCGGACAGGCAACGCTCGCTGAACCAGAGGGCCGGAGCAGGGCAGTGTATCCGTGTCACAGTGTCTTGTCGTCTGCCGACATTAACGCTAGCCCCACGGAATCTATTACTGGCGGTTAAAGGCGCGAGTAAAACGTGGGTTACGCTGAATTAACGGATGGCGCCAGCATGAATGAAGCGCGATAATTAGCGGGTAAAAAAAGAGGAAGAAAAACAGGGTTTCATAGTATTTTTTGCAAACGTGCGCTAAAAACGAAAGTGACCAAGATCCCAGGAAAATAATATTCTCCGAATATTCCGCCAATGTTGCTGGAATATTAGCAAAAAACATTCCGGGAATGTTTTTCAGGAAAATTATCTTAATATTTTGGGAATGTTTTTTTGTGAATGTTACGAGCGAACCTTTCCAGAACATTAAAAACACATGATGGTGCACTCACAGAAATGAAGCAGAAAACCGCAGAAAAACATTTTTAACGTCTTCATATTATTAGACCACGTGGTTGACAGGTCAATATCTTCCAGGAGCAAAGGCCGCAAAAGTTCTGAATATGCCAAAAAAATTGTACTAATGTGCATCGCAACCCATGGACGGATCCAAGAGGGGCAGGCGCGGAACCCCGGGACCCCTCCCGCCTCTTTTGAGGAAGAATGATGTTTTTTAATGCAAAATTTAGGCGATGTAGGGGATGGGCCCCCCCCCCCCTCCATTTGGAGGAAGAACGCTATCTGAGGCGTGCACCCCCGCGGTCGCAATTTGTGGTGGACCCTGGTTCGCAATTTTGTTCAGAGTCCCCCCCCCCCCCCCGCCACCCCCTTGTGTCGCAAGTTTCAATGCATATAACGTAACAAAATTTACTTTGTGCAAGCGTACCATTCTCAAATCACCCTCGTAATTCGTCGTTAACGTAACAATGAAAGAACACTGAGCGAATATTACGGGAATGTTCGTCCGTAACATAACATGGAAATAACATGGAGCGAATATTACGGGAATGTCCCATGTTTGCTGGGATGTTGGAATAAAACTTAACTCTTGCGATGGATGACAGAATTAAGCACGTGACTCACCGCGATAAACTCGTACGATCTAGTCATCATGGCGATCAACATGTTGATGAGGATAATCAACATCATCCAGTTGTAGAGGGCAAACATCACGTGACCCGTAATGGCCGTTACACGCTGATTTTCGAAGGTATCAAACATGTCGAACTCCAGATCAATCATGCCAAATATTGTCCAGAAACACGTTTGTATGATGGCCGCAACGCTGCAGATTGATCAGAAATAAATAACACTGTTGGTAATGTAGTCGATAGAAGCATGAAATGTGTTGTAAAGGACGAGCTGGCTGCCTTTATTTCGTAGTTGATTCGAACTATCTTTCTCCACAACCCTTTACATTATGCTGAATGCTAAGGAGATAACACATGAAACCTTCTAAACCTAATGTCAAACTCGTCTCCACTGAAATTCACTGTGACATTCAACAAGATAACAACCTCTATTAGAAATGGTTGACAATAGTATTAGTTTTTGTGATTAGCCAATTGAAAATATCTCTGTTGAACGTACAGTGTCTTACATAGCTCCGGCGCGACCCCTCACGAATGCTTTGGGTGGAAAATAGTCGACAGGGCTCTACACTTCCCTCGGCGACCACCCGCCCCCCCCCCCCTCCTCCACCCGCCTCCCAACGGGCCAGGGTGGCAGTACGAGAAGCGGAGGATAGAATGGGTGTGGGGGGGGGGAGTTGAGGGAAGGGGGTGGGGGTTCAAGGGAGGGGGTAGGGGGTTCAAGGGAGGGGGTGGGGGGTTGAGGGAGGGGGTGGGGTAATACTAACCCGCCGAATGTGCTGTAGGCCTGCAGGTTGTCCACGTTGCCCCCGGTGCCCCCCAGACTGCCCGGGTAGAAGTACCAGTACAGGTTGTGGAAGCCGATCACGAAGGCCGCCATGATGAACACGAACAGGAACATGAAGAAGAACATGTCCTGGAACGCAATGTAAAACGTAATGACACAACTGGTGTGAAATCAGACCTGCATGACACCCGTTATGGAGCACCCCTTATGGAGCACCCGTTATGGAGCATCCGTTATGGAGCACCCGTTATGGAGCACCCGTTATGGAGCGCCCGTTATGGAGCGCCCGTTATGGAGCACCCGTTATGGAGCACCGGTTATGGAGCGCCCGTTATGGGGTGCCGGTTATGGAGCGCCCGTTATGGAGCACCCGTTATGGAGCACCCGTTATGGAGCGCCCGTTATGGAGCACCCGTTATGGAGCGCCCGTTATGGAGCGCCCGTTATGGAGCACCCGTTATGGAGCGCCCGTAATGGAGCGCCCGTTATGGAGCGCCCGTAATGGAGCGCCCGTTATGGCGCGCCCGTTATGGAGCACCCGTTATGGAGCGCCCGTTATGGAGCGCCCGTTATGGAGCGCCCGTTATGGAGCGCCCGTTATGGAGCGCCCGTTATGGAGCGCCCGTTATGGAGCGCCCGTTATGGAGCGCCCGTTAAGGAGCACCCGTTATGGAGCGCCCGTTATGGAGCGCCCGTAATGGAGCGCCCGTTATGGAGCGCCCGTTATGGAGCACCCGTTATGGAGCGCCCGTTATGGAGCGCCCGTTATGGAGCGCCCGTTATGGAGCGCCCGTTATGGAGCGCCCGTTATGGAGCACCCGTTATGGAGCGCCCGTTATGGAGCGCCCGTTAGGGAGCGCCCGTTATGGAGCACCCGTTATGGAGCGCCCGTAATGCAGCACCCGTTATGGAGCGCCCGTTATGGAGCGCCCGTTATGGAGCACCCGTTATGGAGCGCCCGTTATGGAGCGCCCGTTATGGAGCGCCCGTTATGGAGCACCCGTTATGGAGCGCCCGTAATGGAGCACCCGTTATGGAACACCCGTTTTTTCTTTCTGATGCATAATGTAATAAACGTTCAAGCGCAAACAACTTAGAAACACTTAGATGAACATAGCACATTACATTAGCGTGTTCAAGCTGCTTGTCGAGCATTTCCCGCCAAATCTAAGCCCAGGCGTCATACATATCACAATTTGCCGAAAACTCGATTGTTTCGTTCTATCAATTTAATACACATCGCCGTTTCGGCTGTGATGTGGCAAACGTGTCTATCCCGGGACACCACGGCAATCTGTCGCGGCACTGCTACTTATAACAAAGCATCGCGAAGCACACAAACGGATGACGTTTAAAATTGATTGTAAATTTGTTGTAAATTGATATCGCGGTCAAGGCTACGAGACTCCATTTGGCAGTCTGGCATGGGTGAAATTTAGACAAAAGACATTTTGCTAATTCAAGGACTGACTCTTATTTGTATTTTGACCTCTTTATTCTTGGCGGGAAGGTACTCGATAAGTAACTTTAATCCTGTATCCATGCACATGGAGGCGAATTTGGGCCAAGGTAGATCCCAGGACAATAGAATGGAGTTGGATAAAACTTTTTAGATGCAACTGTCATAGATTTGACCCACGACCTATTAATCTGCAACACAGTCTATGAATACGCGTATCTGAAAAGTGTCGTTTACCAGGATTTCCCTGGCCATGCTTATTAAATTGAATGTTTCAGGTTTGATGCCGAAAATAATGCCGACACTATGAATACAGATATATGACTGATGTTACGGGTTAGGATCATCTTGGTGAGGATAGATGATTGGTTGGTTGGTTCAGGACGCTTTAACCATTTTTGGTCATAACGCGTCAATGGTAGAAGGAAGGGAGAGTGGAGCCATGTCCCCGGCGGTAACCCCTCTACTCTTGGCAGAGAAGGACATGGGATCTTTATCCTGCGACCACACAGAAATGACTACAGCGGGCCCGATTCACGTGCCATTAGGTTCTCAGGTAACCAGAGCACTCAAGGCGAGCGCTCTAACCCACCGAGCTACCGGGCCGTAAATAATGTACACTTTACATTAGGCCATGCTTATTAAATGGAATGTTTCGTGCTACTGACGAGGATCATCTTGGTGAGTGAGAGGGCGAGGGGTAAATAGACAGCTTACATTAGGCCATGCTTATTAAAGGGAATGTTTCTTGTTACTGACCAGGATCATCTTGGTGAGTGAGAGGACGAGAGGCCCCAGCCTCTCACTCATCATAAACAGGTAGGTCAGTCTGATGACGCTGATCAGGTTGGCGATGGCGAACAGAGCCTCAGCCAGGACCAAAGGGTCGTAGGGGTCCCACGTGTCCCGGTCTGCGCGGTCACGTGGTGTAGGTGACGAGAGGGAACGAGAAAAAAACATACCAAATGGGCCTAGCACAAAAGGAAATATGAAAATAATAGCATGTTCACGCCCGCTTCAGATTTCAGAGAATTTTATTGATAACTTCTATAATTTGTCTTTTCAACTAATATGTTAATTTAATTTTAATTAATTAATTTTGATCTGGTTGCTTAAGTCTGGATGCAGTTGAGATGCATTATTATTGCTTACCTGCGTTCAGCCAATAGAGATTGGCTACTGCGTCTTCTTGTCCAGGTATGTCGCCTGCCAGTCGGATCCAGTTTGTTCGCGAGGAAAAGTAGTCCAGAGAGTTCCAGACCTACAGATTGTTGGTTTAATTTATCATATCGTTGTTGGAAAGCGCAAGCTTATGTGTTCATTATCTGGACGAACGCACCGTTATACTGAGAAGTGTCTATATGTGAGACCTAGCCGTGCATCATGACTAACCTAATTGGGCTTCATTTAAATGACATACGAAACGGTGCATTATTATTACTGGTTGTAGTTCTAATAGGTGGACTCCCCGGACTCACGATCAAGTTGTCATCGACAGAATTCGCTGTCGTACATGTGCTACATAAAATATTCATAAACATACGTGCTTGGTTTTACATCATATTAATCTTCTGTGTTCCCACGTTTATATTATCGAGCTATAACGCCCCAAATAGTAGAAGGGAATACTTTTTTTTCAGTTATTTTCGCACATAACAACTTAAATTCTGTGAGCGAGAAAAGTGACGTCAAATGGGAATACAAACGCACGTGCTTTTACATTAAGACTCAGAATCTCTGCTCATTTGCTTTAACTCAATGAAAGGCACTCAACCATGAGGATAATACACGCCCTCGACAACAGATGTCTACGCACTACATCAAAGCTCACATGTCCATCTTGTGACATCATTAGGGAATTTCGAAATAACGCTCAGATGCAATGCTCCCAGAAATAAACCCGCCGGACCTCAGTTTTGCTACGTTAACGAACGCGTTTATAGTGATATCGTAAAATAAAAACTGTAAACTCCCGTTAAAACGAATTCTTAATTGTCAGGCTGGCTCCCAGCGAAAGATGCTGACTACGCCAATGTGTTGATAACATGATAGACCAATCGAGGCTCTGACACTGAACTCCCCCCACGCTTAAGTCCTCTTGCCTTACTCGTGAGTATGAAATTGACAATCGTAACTGATAGTGAGAGTGAGAAGTACTTATCTCTGAAACTGACAAGAAAATAAGATGCGGCTTTGTTTGTCCGACTTAATTGTCCGACATAACGCACGGAAGTTTTTTTCACAACATGATTGAACAAAAGCAAGTGACGTCAGTGAATGGTTGACAGCCTGGATCGGTCCATTATGCATGGTGCCACCATGGCCTTTGTGTGTGTAAACATGTGTAGCGATGTCATATTAAGTGGACAGCCGACTTACCCTGTCCATGGTGACAAAGCGCATGGTGAACGAGGTGATGTAGAGGATGAGCATGCAGAAATCCATCGAGTTGTACCAGTTCTCGGTGAAGTACATGAAGCGTTCTGTGTAGAGCTTCTTAATATTGTGCCACAGCAGTCCTTCAAGACAAAAAAAGAACTGACGCTGTATATATATATACCTTAGTCGGTCATTTGTTCCAATGCTTATTGTTGACTTAATCTTATCTTATTTGATATCTGTGTCCTTAACGTAATGTAACATGCGTGGTCTGAGGAAAGCATATTATTGCGCTATCCTCCCTTCGGATAATGGATGGATTGCTGTTTTTAATTATTATTAATATTATGAATATTATGAATTACTAATATTATAAATATGAATATTATGAATATCAATATTATGAATATTCATATTATGAATATTAATATTATGAATATTAATATTATGAATATCAATATCCTGAATATTAATATTATTAATATTATGAATATTAATATTAATTTTATGAATATTATTAATATTAATATTATAAATATTAATATTATCAATATTACTATCAATATTAATATTATTTTCATTGATGCCATGATGACCTTAATATGTATCATATTCATTTAGAACATTTAAGACCTATCTTAGGTGGAAATAGCTGTTGCATAAGCACCTTTAAGCTGCGTACTACTCACCGACCAGCCAGACGCACACGACAATAGTACCAGTGCTGAATGAACTGTAACGAATCCACACATCTTGAACCAGCGGCTGTGACGTCATATTGGTGACGTAGTCCAAGTACAGCGGTCCAACAGTTGCATGCTGGGATAGCGTGTACCCCGCGGATGCGGCTTCCGTTGCACTGAAGACGGTCAGCATGATGATGAAGGCTATGTAGGACAAGGCACTGGCCCAGAATTTGACAATGGGAGAGCGGAGTATGGCGCCAATCTGAAACAAAGTCAGACATTTTCACTCAAATTGTCCTCAGTTTTGTCATCATACCCTCACGTGCAGGTAATGTTGCGTCATTTCTTAGATGACATGTATCTCGGGGGCGGATCCAGAAAATCGGGGTAGGAGAGGTCGGATTCAGGGACGGATTCAGACATGCTCGATAGGAGGGGGCGGGGGCCGGTTTGGATTTTCGTATGTTAAATGGTATACATTTCGACCCGAAAAGGGGGTAGAGGCGGGGCCGGGCGCCCTCTCTCCCCCCTAGATCCGCTCCTGCATCTCATCAACAAATTAAAAAAATCATGTTTTGGTTACTTAAAAAGCGAGAAAATATATGGAACTTAGGTTGAACGCCATGATATGCGAGCGGTTTAGTAAGTCGGACTTTATAATGCGCCCCCATATAGCAAACAGTTTGGTTGACCCAGTATCTGGTTCAGGCGGTGTTGCTGGTCTACCTTGCCCCACGGGTAGACCCAGTAGAGAATGGCCAGGAAGGGGTAGGCGATGGGCAGCAGTATGAGGAAGAGCAGCATGACGGCCGGCCGCTCGATGTTGGGCAGCTCCCCGTTCCACAGGGTGCTCAGCTTCTTCTGGCAGCTGGCATGCGCCGCGAACTGCAGCCAAGCAAACACGTGACGATAGTACACACGCCGGCCAGAGACATACAGGCTGTCAATGTGCGAGAGGAAGAACGCCAATCTGTATAAAATGTGGATTTATTGTACTATTGTACTATTGCCACGGGCCCATGAGTACATACACCGGAATACAACATGCGTCAAATATAAGAATTTCGGACCTTAAATAGATTGAAAGCAAACATTATAAATTCCCCAAGGAAGAATGCTGCTTGTTGCATATACCACTATATATTTTATAATCATCCCTTTATATGAGAATTATTCGCGTTGAAATTAACTTAATATTAATTACTAATTACTATCGATAACACATTACAATTGTATCATATACCACAATTTCTGTACTTAATAAATGTCCTTTGACAATGAATTTACACTTCAGTTTATCGAAAACAAAATAAAACTTAATCTGATCTGATATGGTCGTGCCGTTATGTAAGAAACTGTCATAGAAAGGAAAAACATTGATTATATGTCTCATGGTCGTTATTAAATGAACTTATATTTTATTATATTATATCAAAGAAAGGCACCCTTTTCTCCTTGTAGTGAATGGCCAGCTTGAGGCGCGCCATCTTGTCGTAGGAGTCCCCGAGGTCATTGCCGTCCGTCTGATCCAGAAGGACGTCCAGCTCCTCGCCATCCCGAACCTTATCCAGAAGACGGACCACTACACCGCTCGCCTGGGTCGCGATCTCGGCAAACTCAGACTGGGGGCGACGAAAAACAAGTCGGTGGGTTTATACATGTCATGGGCGTGTCCGGGGGAGGGGGGGGCACAGTGGGAACGTGCTCCCCCCCCCCCTTTCAGACCCTGGAACATATCTGTTCCCCCCCCATTTTAAGTTATGTGCCCCCCCTCCCCCTTTTAAATGCTGTGCACCCCGGTCACCTACGTCTCAGGCTTTTACAAGCATTTGTTATATATACATGTGCCCCCCCCCCCCCGTTAAGAATTCCTTAAAGGAAAAATCCACAATACAACATGGGAATGTGTATGGTAATGGTCAAGGTAGAGAGAAGCCATGTCATCATTTGAATGTTCGAAGCATGCATGCGTTTCATCAAGCTCCCCGCACGATGGCGCTAGGCAAACTCCGCTTTTACCGCTGCTGTCGGGCAAATTTCACGATTCTTGAAAAAGGGCCAAATCAGCTGTAATTACTTGAAAAACGGTCAAATCAGCTGTAATTTCTTGCAACATAATAACAGCGATATAATGGAACCCTAGCGGAGTGAGTCGAAGGCAGAGAGTGGTGTCTCACCTTGAAATGCGATTCGATGTTGCTGAGTTTCCGGAGTTTCCTCGCCAGTTGGAATCCCCTCAGAATGGGATCACTACTGGACAACGTCAAGTACGCATCGCTGGCCATGGCTCGGTAGAAGCTGAGCCTCGTTTTGGCGTTGCGGTACTCATCATAATGCGGGGAGCCGCGGCACTCTTCACACGAGCAATCGTTGTCATGGGGTTCGTCTATCTTGTCCCCTAGCGACAGCAACAGCTTCACAATCTCGAACTGGTTGCGCGTGGCTGCCAGGGACAATGGCGTGACGTCACCGCTCAGTTGGGATTCATCTGCGGGCAGAGTGAACTCACTCTCGTCGGCGATGGAACTGACCGCCGCCACGCGGCCCGGGGTCATGTGACGCCGTACCTGTAATACCATTGGTCGATTATGTGTTAAAGAGCAATTACCATGGATACCCGATCCGAGATCTATGTTCAAGTTCATGTTCAAATATTTTTTTTTATAGCGACATGCCAACATATATAGGCCTACATGATATACAAACAATAGGAAATATCAGGTTGGCCCAGCCGTACGGGCTTACAAGTCACTCTAGGTTAAGAAAATCTATTAGCTTTCACGAATTTAGCTCATTTGATATTGTGCGGACACGGTCTGGTGTATTTTGCTAATTGTAGCGAACAATGGTTAAACATGTAAATTATTTGTTGATCTTTAGTGAAACTACTGAAGGTAGGATATCGACTATGTACATTATACAACCAGTCATTCCGAAATTCTTCTATGATGCATATCGTGTTACAGTATTACAAGTGCTCGATCAAGATTTATGTAATGGTTGTATATGCAGGACACTTTAACCACTTTTTGTCGTATCGCGTCAATAGGAAAATGAAGGGAGTGGAGCCATGTCACCGAGGGTACCCTACTCTTTGCGAAGATCGGATCGCGGTAAATAGGGAAATGGTCTTCGCTTTGAACCAGGAATTGTACAGATAACGATGCCCAAAAATTGCCACGTTTAAAGTTTGAACACCTTCCTTCCTAGGCAACTACTGCATAGTGGATGTTTCCTATATCGTTCTGCACTTGTGCAACTGTGCATATACTTTCACTCCAACGATCACGAGTGTAACCTCTGTAGAGGGGTTACGTGTCTCCCCCCCCCCACCCCCGCCACACATCCACACCATCCACAACGGGGGACCCCCGTGGGCGGTGCTTCGAACGTCGCCGGTAATGTCATCTTGCGATGATCGAGCGTGACCATTCGCGTGATCTCACGCGGTAAATTACGTCGAACCAAGGGCGCGAGACCTCTTTACAACCACTTGCACTTCATCCGGTCGCCAAGAAGCAATAAAATGCAGCGCACGCTGTATTACGTGTCAGTAGGGTCCCTAAGGGGGTGTTTGAAGGTATGGAGGGTACTTTATACCACTGGCAAGGTCCCCAAGGCCTACTTCAGGGAATAAATCAGTTTGTCCGTGCAGCTATGTTACCCTTGACTTGGGTCAGGAAAATAATCATGAGGGACAGTCATGCTTCTGCGATGTTAGATCGCGTACTGCATCTGCCAGACACAATAGATCAAATCTGGCGTAATTATAAGTAGTACTGCTCGTCCTTGGCTAACAGGCGGGGTCAAATATATTTACTATGTAAGAGTTCAGGGGCGGGTCCAGGAATTTTCAAGGGGGGATGATGGGGGCGGGCGTCCACTGTATACTCGCGACCGGGGTATTGCCCCAATTTGTTGACGACCAGGGGGGTGGTGGAGGGGGGGGTCCACCAATGCTGTGAGCTTTCTTTCTCAAAAAGGCAGGGGGTCCGGGGGGGGGGGGGGGGGGTCCGCGCCTCTGATGGCCTAAATTTTGCCTTGAAAAACGGTATTCTTCCTCAAAAGGTGAGGGTGCTCCGGGCGACTGACACAGAATGGTGATTAGATGTCCTGGGTACGACTTTACACTCACCTCTTCGTACTTGGGGTGTCTGATGATGATCTCTGTGATGTGGTGGCGGTCCAGGCCGATGGAGACGATTAGACCTCGATACACATTGAGTGGATGGCTCCTCGGCAACAGACTCTCAACCATCTGGGAAACAAACACTTATTGATGAAAGGCGTCAGGGGCGGTGCCAGGAATTTGAAAAGGTGTTATGTATCGACAGAATAATTACAATAATTACAATTACAATATATTTAAGGAGCAGATTTCAATTCTACAAAAGTGACGAGGGATAGACTAAATATTTAAGTTCAATATGTTTGCTTAATCATCTTCTACTTGCCAGTGGACCTTTTACCCGCATCCTTTATATTATACGTGAACATCGCTGTTGCGCTGGTGACTACGTGGATTTCTCTAGCTTGGGTAGTTCAATTCAGTCAAGATCGACGAAGACACAGCACCCCCATCAGCCCCCCACCCCGCCCCCATCCAACGCATGTCTGTGAAGCTGAATATTTTGTGAACACCACCTCAACTACCGACTTATCGCACCTATGGACACCCCAAGACCTCCCACCTATGGAAACCCAAAGACCTCCCGCCTATGGACACCTCGTGGTCTCCCACCTATGGACACCCCATGGTCTCCCACCTATGGACACCCCATGGCCTCCCACCTATGGACACCCCATGGTCTCTTACCTATGGACACCCCATGGTCTCCCACCAATGGACACCCAAAGACCTCCCACCTATAGACACCTCGTGGTCTCCCACCTATGGACACCTCGTGGTCTCCCACCTATGGACACCTGATGGTCTCCCACCTATGGACACCCCATGGTCTTCCACCTATAGACACCCCATGGCCTTCCACCTATGGACACCCCATGGCCTCACACCTATAGACACCCCCTTGCCTCTCACCTAGAGACACCCCATGGCCTCCCACCTATGGACACCCCATGGCCTCACACCTATAGACACCCCTGGCCTCCCACCTATGGACGCCCTATGGCCTCCCACCTATGAACACCCTATGGCCTCCCACCTATGGACACCCCCTGACCTCCCACCTATGGACACCCTATGGCCCAGCTGCTATGTCCACCCCATGACCTCCCACCTATGGACACCCTATGGCCTCCCACCTATGGACACCCCCTGACCTTCCAGCTATGGACACCCTATGGCCCCGTTCCTATGGCGACCCCATGACCTCCCACCTATGGACACCCTATGGCCCCGTTCCTATAGACCACTTCGCTAATCGGAGTTCTAATTTTGGCACCGTGAGGCGCCACTGCATGTGCAATGCATTCTGGGTATAATTTTGGTCTTTGCGAGATGTCAGGATGGCGTCATCGCCTGACAACGTATTTTGTAGAAACTTAAATATGAAATAGTGTCATCTATGTAACGGAAAAGTTACGTAATCTGAATGTAAGTTAAATATGTTCATTAACTTTATACATGCCTTGCCAATAATGTGGAAATATGGTATGTATCTCCATGGAAAAAGTCAATATAACACCAAAATATTTCCCAGAACTCTTTGCGTCAGTCTCGATTTTTCCAAGATGGCGTATAATTGCGCAGTCGTGTATGGCCACCCCATGACCTCCCACCTCCCATGGACACCCTATGGCCCCGTTCCCATGGACACCCCATGCCCTCCCACCTATGGACATCCTATGGCCCCGTTCCTATGGCCACCCCATGACCTCTCACCCATGGACACCCTATGGCCCCGTTCCTACGGCCACCCCATGACCTCCCACCTACGGACACCCTATGGCCCCGTTCCCATGGACACCCCATGCCCTCCCACCTCCAGCTGGTCTTGCTTGACGGCCACCATGAGCAGGGACTGCCCCCTGCTGTCCTCCACGTGGTCTATGTTCAGCGTCCCCTCGCCGCTAAGCAGTGACGTCATACGTCTGACGTCACCATAGCGCATGGCTCGCAGCAGGTCGCGTTCCTTCTGCTTCTGTCTCGCGTCCTGGTATTGCATTTCCTGAAAGCGGCACGCATAGAGGACTTCATATACATCCGCCATCTTTGCAAAAACAATCACTGGCGCAAAGATTTTTGTCAACATATGTTGGTTTTATCGTCAATATTTGTATTCGATCAATACAATTCTTTCATGGGCATGGTATCAAATATATGAACGTGTCTCAAGCTCACCCACAATTGATATATTTCCTTCATATGAACGCCAACTTTTAATAGCCACAATAATTTGTTGTCATGACCAACATCATACCTAGAATTCATGGCACTGGCAGGAGCGCCTCATAGTGAAGTAATCTGAACTACCATGTGCGAATTAATCAATCTCAACGCAGATTTCATACCTTATGCAAACTCAAGGTTAGGATGCATCATGTTTTAACGGTCGTATTATATCTGATGATATGAAAGTCTATTTATCGGACACAAATGACTTATTAATAACTTATAATTCTTTTTAATTTAAAATCGTCAGAACGTATAACTAACCAGTGTATTAACGCAATTGAAAAAGTATTAAGGAAAACATTGATATTTACATTTAAGTCCCGATTTTAAATTAATTTACTAGTAAAGTAAAGTTATTTTAGTAATAAAGTAGGAATCGGGACAAACATACGGCAGTGGCGCCATCTGCCAGATCCGCCTCTTCCCTGGTCACGGATTTTCGGGAGGCTGCACTCTTAGTATGTGGACGCCTTTGTCCTTCATCCTCCGCCTCCCCAGCCCCCACCCCCACCCCAGCCGCCCTGTCCTCCCGAGGGCGACGCTTGGGGGTCTGGCGGGAGGGGAGGTCCCTCTCACCCCCCAGAGTGTCCTCACCCCCCAGGGCGTCGTCACCCTCGAAGGCCACATTACGAGCACCCTTCTCTAGCGTAGCTGCCAACTGGGGGTGTTGAACTACAGAAATAAAAGAGATATGTATATATGTGTATGTATATATGCAAACTAAATCACAGGTAACAACTTCCGCTTCCGGTTAACGCGATACGCATAGCTGAGATCATGAATATTTAGAACATTGATACTTGACATAACTGACCGCTGACAGAATCGCTTTCGGCTAAAGCGAGACAAGCAGACTCGAATTCGCAGTATTTGAAATAGGATAATGCCCATGACTATACGCGAATACTGCTGACGAAGTACATCTTGAGAAGGAAAGTATTATTCTTTTCCTTGACTTTGACCCGTTTCAAATCAACAAACGCCACCCGACAGGCGGGTATATAGGTGACATTCCCATGGAAATAAATTCATGTTTACTTTCGAGAGGGCCATTTACAAATCTGTTTTAAAATAGAACTAAAGAATACCAATGCCACAGCACAGTCTCAGGTATTAAGAACCGGGTTAAGAACGTTCCGTGAAAGCCGTTACATGTTGGTTTCAACGAAAAGGAGCGTTCCTCAATAACAAGGAACAAAGTCGTCGCTTTTCATTCCTTAAGTTGGGTACATACAGGACAGAAGTGAAATCCCCTCCCCCCCCCGCGCCTTGACAAAGGGTGCAACACCAGGATATGCACACAAGCGTATCGTTGACAGTGGGGAATGAAAATAGAACACAGAAAAAGGGTAAGTAAGTCAGGGGAATGTTGACTCTGAGGCGATATGCTAAACAGGACACACCATCCGTGGCATCGCACGCATAGCCTGCATGAACCGCCAGCTGAGCATACTGGGTTGGTTGGATATTCAGGACGCTTTAACCACTTGTGGTCATATCGCGTCAATGGGCGAAGAAGGGAGAGTGGAGCCATGTCCCCGGGGGTAAACCCCTACTCCTTGCGAAGCCGGACATGGGATCTATATGCTGCGACCACACAGACATGGCCACAGAGGGGCGCGAACCACCGATTCAAGTGCCGTTCGGCTCTCAGTTGGCCAGGGGCCGTATTCATAATCGCCACTTAGGCTACGCCACTAGGCTTAGTGCTAAGTGGAAGATTTGTCGAGCGATTATCGGGTTCAAAATACATATGTAGTTAAGAAAGTGCTAAAATTATATTGAAGAGGATTTCTTAATCATGCACCCCACCACACGACAGCGAGTTCTTTAACGTACTTATAAAATTGTTATAACAAGGCATGACATGTGCTCACGTTTGGACACAGGAATTGACTATTGTGTCAATTGCACTGCCCGACGAATACATGAGGCACATTGTGGAAACAACGGTGCGTCATTGTGAAGCCCCGGGGGAGGGTAGGAGTGGGAAGGCGTGGATGAAGTAGACAGTTTGGAAGTCATTGCTTGTTAGTTTCGTCAAAACATCGCCCCCTGAAAAGCAATATGACGGATACAATGAGAAATGTATGCAATCGATAACTGTGGAATTTCCATATATTTTGAGATTTCTGATCTAACCCCCGCCCCTTTGGTGCTTAACATTGACTTATGCATTCCACTGTTTGTCTTGAAATTGGCAAGTTCTGTCAACACCAGCCAACTCGGCCCCGCTCAGCTCAGCTCGACTGATTATACCGTGACACTTGACGAGTCAATATTAACAACTGTTCTTTATCTAAATAATGCACAGTTTTTCCGTTCATTATTAAAATAAAGCACTGTTTACCGTTCTTTATTTGAATAACGCACACTTACGTTAATACAACACGGCTAGGTCTGTTTTTAGATCCATTCTTCAAGATAATGAACACTTAAGACAAAGGCGTGACGTCACACAATTTTTTAAGGAAAACGATCCCCAAAAATTGCCAACGGCTAATCGAGAACCTCCAAGAATTCATGGATGCCAATCGCGGAGATCGAATAAGGTATCCCCTCCCTCATATAATTATATCAATTTTAAATATAAGTTGTTTTTATCGTATTTTAGTGGCTCCATGTATATAATAGTACTGGCACTCGTTTCTTTGTCTTCTATTCATTTGAAGGGGTACAATGCATTCATTCTCATTAAACGCAGAACATGTCTACCGAGAAAGGGTTTCGGTCCGTCTTCAAATAAGATAGATAATATGTTATAAATCACACCCGCACCCGCACTCGCACCCGCACCCGCACCCGCACCCGCACCCGCACCCGCACCAGCACCCGCACCCGCACACCCGCACACCCACACCAGCACTAACACCCGCACACCCACACCCAATGCGTGTCTCCTACTCCTTTGCATATATCTCCGTCTCTACACCGCCGATCACAGCGCCCCTCTCGCCGGGCGGGGCCAGCCACTTCACACCAGAGACTCCCTTCCCATCTTCACCTCCCCCAGGTCCCGCCGACTCCAAGCTAATCCCGCACTCGAATCTCAAGTCCTATCGATGAATCATGCCTTCAGCTTTGACGAATCCTGTTACAGGAAGGAGCGTCACGCACTGTACATGGCGGCGATTACCGCCGGTGCAGCGCAAGGGATCTTCAAATTGGTGTCCCGTTCAAGTAGCATTAAAATCGTTTTGCACTCTGTTGAACACGTTGAAGGTCATTATGCTGGTAAATAAATAAAAGGGGTTCACGTCCACGGCCACTATATATAGCAACAATGGAGTCAATATATTGTGTTATAGAGCAGGGAGTGGACTTTTGGCTATGGCTGCATAACAATGGGGCAGAAAGTGGCGACCGGGGGAGGTGGGGGGGGGGGGGGGACAAAGATAAATTTAAGTCCTTAACATCCCCACGCTTCCCCTTAAACAACCCCACTCCCTTGGATCCACCTTGGATTTTCACTTTTAATTCAATTATATTTCGAACGCCAGAAGTTTTACAGTATATGCTCATATATGCCCCTATTCCCCCCCCCCCTCCCCCCCCCCCCCTCCGCCCTAGATCTGCCCCTGGGGTTTTGCGCCTCCTACATCAATGCAATCTTTGGGCTCGCGTAAGCAACACAAGTACTGGCACTGACACGATCTTAGAATCGTTGAAGCCACCATGTCTCGGTCATACGTTCCACTGTACCATGGCGAGGTTGTACGGGGACCATGAAATATATTACAATTCAGGCTTTTAATTCATATAAAAGCAGGGGCAAATCCAGAAATTTAAAAAGAGGGGGGGGGGCTCTGAAAAATATTTTTTGGACCACCGGGAGGGTCGACTGAAAATTTGCGAGGGGGGGGGGTCCACGCCGCCTCAAATAGCGTTCTTCCTCAAAAAGGAGGGGATCCAGACCCCCTGGCCCCCCCCTGGAGTCCCCCCCCGGGGATCCGCACTTATAAAAGTAAATGGACGTCTTTATTCCGTATGCGATGGTTAATAATAGCGACTCGCTGTGGTGGCGATTCGTACCTGAATGACAACGGTGGAACAATGACATAAACTCCCGACCGACCTTGGGTGATTTGCACAGGCTGATATAACCTCCAAATAGGAAAATAAGGTGACAATGGCAAGGGACTAAGTAGCAAGACGCCATGAGTACGCCCCCCCCCCCCGTGCTCTTCATGAAGAGGGATATTGCCCACATATATATGTAGGACTCGAGCGTAGTTAGTTGTATATTCAGCACGCTTTAACCACTCTTGGTCATATCGCGTCAATGGGAAAAGGAAGGGGAAGTGGAGCCATGTCCCTTGGGGGCAACCCCCTACTCTTTACGATGAAAGACCTGGGATCTTTATCCTGCGACCACAAATACATGGCCACAGCGAGGCTTGAACCACCGATCCACGTGCCGTTAGGCTCTCAGTTGGCCAGAGCACACCAGGCGAGCGCGCTCTAACCCACTAAGCTATCGGGCCGGCCCCTGGAGCGTAGTCACCGGACGCTGGACTAGCCTACCACAATCGTCACACGTCGGAACGCGATACCTACTGGGCCACAGGGTGACCCCAAGTGGTGGATTTCACGAAGGTGGTTTGGCCGACTACGTTGCTTAGTCGACTAATGTTACCATGCAATTGATGGGCGATTAAACCGTCTAAGCCCCGTAGCCGGCTAAACTATGGACGCGAAATAGGCCACAGGTGGTGGTTTAAACATGTGAATAAGGACCAATATTCGCAATATCTAACATTTAATATATAAACTAGGTCTAACCCTAGCCCTATGGGGACCACGACACGCTACCGTCTATTGTACGAAGCAAACTAGTCAAGGGGCGATCGTTTCCCAACTTCGTGGGTAAAAAGTCCGTAGCAAATTTTGCAGGCGCAACAAAACTAGATAATGCGCTGATAAGTTTTCCATGTAATTTCCATAATTTTAGCATAAATTTGGCTTGCCGGTGGTGACAAAAAGACAGAATAGCCAGTAATAGGCGGCCTGATAGGCACGGCATGATCGCATTGCGTCTCTCGCCGGCGCTGACATGGTCAAGTGCAGCGTGACATGATGCCTAAAGCAGACGACATTTAACACATCTCGGGTTATTTAAACGATGGCGCCGCTGAGATAATTATGCACCATTGTCACCCGTCCGCACACGTCATAAAAATTAATAGCTATTTGTATTGTAGGAAAGTACTGTGGCGTGACACTGGGCGCATTTCTAACATTGATAACCCGGGTATCTCACTGAGATAAACCGAATACGGTCATAACTCACCGGTATCCCGCCCGACACTGCTTTCACCCGGGTCGGGTGCGCACATCCATTCAGTATGCCGTCCCATTCAAAACAGCACGATACATTCGGGATTAGATGGCGGCTGATGGAACAGTGACTGTCTAGGCTGCTCCTTAATCAACCGGACATCAACCGGTGTGAACATTTCTGTCAGCAGGTCTGGAAGAGTCTGGGTATCTCGAGCGGTATACCGGTCCTGGGCCGAAGAAATGCACCGACTGACGGGCATGAAAATAGCTTGAAAAACGATTCCATGATTGTTTGGTTTTGAGAAGACGACGTTTTGCTTCTGTGGTCTCCCATTTAATTTGATTGTTCTGCCATGTCAGTACTTATATTGGACCCCCGCCCCGCCCCCCCCCCAACATATGATTTGGTTTGTATAAGAGCAGGAAACTATATTGGGTTTGCAGTATAAGACAAATGTCCTTTGGTTGAAGCCAAAATCGACAATGATGATGATGACAATCGACTATATAACTCAGCTGCAGAGAAGCAAGGTTCAAACCCTCGCAGCTGCAGAGAAGCAAGGTTCAAACCCTCGCAGCTACAGAGAAGCAAGGTTCAAACCCTCGCAGCTGCAGAGAAGCAAGGTTCAAACCCTCGCAGCTGCAGAGAAGCAAGGTTCAAACCCTCGCAGCTGCAGAGAAGCAAGGTTCATACCCTCGCAGCTGCAGAGAAGCAAGGTTCAAACCCTTGTAGCTGCAGAGAAGCAAGGTTCGAACCCTTGTAGCTGCAGAGAAGCAAGGTTTGAACCCTTGCAGCTGCAGAGCAGCAAGGTTCGAACCCTCGCAGCTGCAGAGAAGCAAGGTTTGAACCCTCGCAGCTGCAGAGAAGCAAGATTTGAACCCTTGCAGCTGCACATGGATCTTGTTTTCAAGAAATCCCGTTTCATTGTCCCAGGAAGGATCCTTCATATGCAGCGTGGCCAAATGCACCCAAATTCACTTTAGCAAAGGCCGTAAGCCAAGCGCCAATGCATCGCTGTCATAGCGATCTTTCATTACCACGCGGCCCATCACATACCTTTCACTAGACGGACGTTAGCCGTTCTTAATTGGCAACTCTTATCCAATGAAATCTCTCCGGGGTGATTGCTTCAATCCTTTCTCAATGCCAGAGAAATCTAATTTCCTATTTCTTCGTATATTTTATTTGCAAACTTCGCCATGCTACAGCAACGGACAAAACAGTATATGATTGGTGCTGGTATAACAATATCACCAACAAAAATACGCGACTTTTTGTAATCGTTATAATAATTTCAATTTATCGATTCCAAATTTTAGACAAAAGATTAAAAAAGGCTTCAAATTAGTCAAATTATATATAAAATTAACTAATAATGATGCTAAAATATATTACCAGTTTCGTCTTCTGCCTCCCGACTGGTTGGCTTAGAGCGCTTGGGGGTAGATTTCAGAATGCGCACTTCCACTTGCGGCTCAATAGGAGCTTCCATCGCGCTCACTTGTATGTAATCCTCACTGGCTTCCAACCGGTAAACTAACCAAGTTCAAGTCAAGATGCTCGCGACATGATACCTGGTTCACGGGCCACTTCTCATAGGCTGGCACACATGGGGAGGCGGGACGCCCACGTTAACATAATGGAAGTTGATGACAGTTAATCTCGCTTCCTGTATGTATATCCACAGTTTCCACTACGTATGAAGGCCTATCTATCCACAGTCGTATGAAGGCCTATATTTTATAGGCTTTCGGTAAAGAATGGTCGTCGTTCTCAAAGGGGTCATATATATACCTCACCCCACTGTCGTCGAGGGACAAGACCCTCTGTTGGGTAACAAATCCGCGGTCACAGCTTGCACGCGAGGGTGAAGAAGACTTCTAGAAACTTAAGATGACGGGTGCGGCGGACAAACGCCATCTATCGCAGATTCGTGCGCGTCGGTTTTTTTTTTTGCGGAGTGAATCACGTGATTTCACATCCGGGCTCTCAGTGTCGCGGCTTTAGTGGTCTCCCAACACACTCGAGTTTTCGTGGATTTAAAAAAAGCTAAGGCCGCCGCGTGTAGTGTTGTTGGCAGCGAGACGTTCCGTGATGGTTGTGCGAGGGGATGGGTGGATGGATAGGTGGATGGGGGGACGGGGGAGGGGGGTGGATGGGCGGTGGTGGTGGGGGGGGGGGGGGTGGATGGACGGATGGGGCGGTCGGCTCAAAGCATTATTCACTGACACCCGAAGTTATTTTACCCGGCGACAGACATGGGGATCATTGTGGCAACCATGTCGTGTTGACCTCGAGGGCGGGGTCATCTTCCGACGGCGACCGCTCAGGCTGGGCACCCATTGGTAGTGGGGCTACGGTGCGGTGGGGGTGGGAGTGTGAGGTTTGGGAGTGGTGGTGTGGGGGTGGGGGTGTGGGGGTTGGGGGTGTGCGGGGTATAGGTGTATGAGGAGGGTTGGGGTGGTGTTGGGGGGGTTGTGTGTCCTCTGAGACGAGTGTCATCGGGGGGCAAACATGCAGAGCTCTCAAAAGGAACAAAGCGGTGGTGTAAAAAAGTTAAACTCTGGCAGTGGGGTGGGGTGGGGGGGGGCACAAAATGTAAAGGTGGGGGAGGGGGGTGATCGTGAAAAGCACAAGACATAGCCTGGGGTGGGAGTGGCAAAAATATATAAGCGGGATCGGGGTCAGATCGGGGTGGGGGGGGGCTACAAGACAGTTGGGGTGTCGGGTGGGGTTACAAGACATAGGCAGGGTGTGGGGGAGGTTGGTTTAAACGTAGTTTTATATTGCAATTGGAAATCAGGCAAGGCCTATAACAAATTCCTCTTGCTGGGGGGGGGGGGAGTGTGGGTACAAGACATAGGCGGGGTGTGGGGGGGTTACAAGACGTAAACGGGGTGTGGGGGAGGTTACAAGACATAGGCGTTGTGTGGGGGGTTACAAGACATAGGCGGGGTGTGAGGGGGTTACAAGACATAGAAGGTGTGTGTGTGGGGTGGGGGCGTTACAAGACACAGGCGGGGTGTGGGGGGTTACAAGACATAGGCGGGGTGTGGTGGGGTTGCAAGACATAGGCGGGGTGTGGGGGGGGGGGGTTACAAGACATAGAAGGGGTGCGTGTGGGGGGGTTACAAGACATAGGTGGGGTGTGGGGGGGGGGGGTTACAAGACATGCGGGGTGTGGGGGGTTACAGGACATAGGCGGGGTGTGTGTGTGTGGGGGGGGGGGGTTACAAGACATAGGTGGGGTGTGGGGGGTTACAAGACATAGGCGGGGTGTGTGTGTGTGGGGGGGGGGTTACAAGACATAGGTGGGGTGTGGGGGGGGTTACAAGACAGGCGGGGTGTGGGGGGTTACAAGACATAGGCGGGGTGTGTGTGTGTGGGGGGGGGGTTACAAGACATAGGTGGGGTGTGGGGGGTTACAAGACAGGCGGGATTGGGAGGTAATAAGGCATAGACGGCGTGGTGGGTGGAAGTCACAAGACATAGGCGGGGTTGGGGTTAGGGTTATGCGGTCTGAAAGTATACCCCATACTACCTGTACAGTTTACCCCATACTACCTGTACAGTGTATCCCATACTACCTGTACAGTGTATCCCATGCGGTCTGTACAGTTTACCCCATACTACCTGTACAGTGTATCCCATGCGGCCTGTACAGTGTATCCCATACTACCTGTACAGTTTACCCCATACTACCTGTACAGTTTACCCCATACTACCTGTACAGTGTATCCCATGCGGTCTGTACAGTTTACCCCATACTACCTGTACAGTGTATCCCATGCGGCCTGTACAGTTTATCCCATGCGGCCTGTACAGTTTACCCCATACTACCTGTACAGTTTACCCCATACTACCTGTACAGTGTATCCCATGCGGTCTGTACAGTTTACCCCATACTACCTGTACAGTGTATCCCATGCGGTCTGTACAGTGTATCCCATACTACCTGTACAGTTTACCCCATACTACCTGTACAGTGTATCCCATGCGGTCTGTACAGTTTACCCCATACTACCTGTACAGTTTACCCCATACTACCTGTACAGTGCATCCCATGCGGTCTGTACAGTTTACCCCATACTACCTGTACAGTGTATCCCATGTGGCCTGTACAGTTTACCCCATACTACCTGTACAGTTTACCCCATACTACCTGTACAGTGTATCCCATGCGGTCTGTACAGTTTACCCCATACTACCTGTACAGTGTATCCCATGCGGTCTGTACAGTTTACCCCATACTACCTGTACAGTGTATCCCATGCGGTCTGTACAGTTTACCCCATACTACCTGTACAGTGTATCCCATGCGGCCTGTACAGTGTATCCCATACTACCTGTACAGTTTACCCCATACTACCTGTACAGTTTACCCCATACTACCTGTACAGTGTATCCCATGCGGCTTGTACAGTTTACCCCATACTACCTGTACAGTGTATCCCATGCGGCTTGTACAGTTTACCCCATACTACCTGTACAGTTTACCCCATACTACCTGTACAGTTTACCCCATACTACCTGTACAGTGTATCCCATGCGGTCTGTACAGTTTACCCCATACTACCTGTACAGTGTATCCCATGCGGCCTGTACAGTGTATCCCATGCGGCCTGTACAGTTTACCCCATACTACCTGTACAGTGTATCCCATGCGGCCTGTACAGTGTGAGTGGAGGGGGGAGGGGGAGGGGGGTGGAGCCTGCGCCGCCGTATAATTTACAGGTAAACAGCGACCACTTGAGCTGTCGGTCTAGGAGCGTACTTCAAACAGGTGTGACGCCCCGGGATGTCTTCCGATGGCAAGTCACTGACCTCAGATTAAAAGTCTCTGCCGACTCACGATTCATCGATATTAAATGGATGGGTGGATGAATGGCGTTTTCTGCCACTTATTCATAGTAAGAGGCTTGGCGAAGGCACACCGCGGCACATGGTGAGGGTACACCGCGGCACATGGTGAGGGTACACCGCCGCACATGGCGAGGGTACACCGCGGCACATGGTGAGGGTACACCGCGGCACATGGTGAGGGTACACCGCGGCACATGGCGAGGGTACACCGCCGCACATGGCGAGGGTACACCGCGGCACATGGTGAGGGTACACCGCGGTACATGGTGAGGGTACACCGCGGCACATGGCGAGGGTACACCGCGGCACATGGCGAGAGTACACCGCGGCACATGGTGAGGGTACACCGCGGCACATGGTGAAGGTACACCGCGGCACATGGTGACGGTACACCGCGGCACATGGTGAGGGTACACCGCGGCACATGTAAGATCTGAATACGCAACCTGACGGTTTGGCAGTTGATACCCTGGTCACGCCAGCGGCACACCCATATTAAGGGGAGGTGTGCGTGTGTGTCTGTGTGTGGGGGGAGGGGGGGGAGGTATTTCTGTTCCTACGGAATGGGCTGTTCATTTCACCGTGAATTGGGAATGTAGAAAATAATTCTTTGTGAACTGGAAATGGGATGTTAGCCGATCGTCGTGATCAAGGACTTTCATTAATCGTGAACTGAGAATTTAAATATTAAATAAACGTGACTTGTGAAATCGACAGTTTAGCATCATGTATTCGCCCCTTTCATTGTAAGCGGGGAGCTCTCCAATTACTTCATCGTGACCTGGGAATAAAGACATTTATTCTTCTTGATTTGGGAGCACACCCCTGTCCTTGCCCCCTCGTTGTGTGAAAGAGATGCATAAATGTTGTATAAACCAGTTGTTTCGGCGTGTAATGTAATCGCAGCAATAACATCGGTTTATGCACCACGGTGCTAGATATGGACGGTGTTAAAATTACGGTGTTACAGCTACGGTGTTAAAGTTACGGTGTTACAGCTACGGTGTTAAAGTTACGGTGCTACAGCTACGGTGTTAAAGTTACGGTGTTACAGCTACAGTGTTAAAGTTACGGTGTTAAAGTTACGGTGTTAAAGTTACGGTGTTAAAGTTACGGTGTTAAAGTTACGGTGTTAATTTTACGGTGTTAAAGTTACGGTGTTAAAGTTACGGTGTTAAAGTTACGGTGTTAAAGTTACGGTGTTACAGCTACGGTGTTAAAGTTACGGTGTTAAAGTTAAGGTGTTACAGCTACGGTGTTAAAGTTACGGTGTTAAAGTTACGGTGTTACAGCTACGGTGTTAAAGTTACGGTGTTAAAGTGACGGTGTTAAATTTACGGTGTTAAAGTTACGGTGTTAAAGTTACGGTGTTAAAGTTACGGTGTTACAGCTACGGTGTTAAAGTTACGGTGTTAAATTTACGGTGTTAAAGTTACGGTGTTAAAGTTACGGTGTTAAAGTTACGGTGTTAAAGTTACGGTGTTACAGCTACGGTGTTAAAGTTACGGTGTTAAAGTTAAGGTGTTACAGCTACGGTGTTAAAGTTACGGTGTTAAAGTTACGGTGTTACAGCTACGGTGTTAAAGTTACGGTGTTAAAGTTACGGTGTTAAAGTTACGGTGTTAAAGTTACGGTGCTAAAGTGACGGTGTTAAAGTTACGGTGTTAAAGTTACGGTGTTAAACTTACGTTGTTTAATTTACGGTGTAAGAAAGTTTCGGCCGTAAGAAAATTACGGTGTTAAAGCTACGATGTTAAAGTTACGGTTCTAAACTTACTGTGTTAAAGTTACCGTGCTAAGTTACGATGTTAAACTTACAAGGTAAACGTTACGGTGCTAAAGTTACGGTGTTAAAGCTACGAATGTTAAACTAACGATTCTAAATTTATGATGTTGAAGTTACGGTGTTAAAGTTACGGTGTTGAAGTTACGGTGGTGACGTTACGGTGTTAAAGCTACGAAGGTTAAACTTACGATTCTAAAGTTACGGTGTTAAAGTTACGGTGTTGAAGTTATGGTACGAAAGTTACCAACGTCATACTGCGAAATTCGCGCCAATACTATAATTTTTCCTGGCGCAGTGCAGCCGGCGTCGATTGAGGCGACACCACTTGAGTTATATTCAGTGGGTCACCGATAAGACGTGTATAGGCTTACGGAGCGGACACGACCAGTCATTCTATAAAATACATAACGGCAGTAAGTAAACCAACGCCAAACCCCACTCCACCCAACCCCAACTCAACCCACCCCACCTCACCCCCACCCGCCTCCACCCACCTCACCTCCACCCACCTCCACCCACCCCACCCAGCCCGGCGGACACGACCGGTCATTCTGTAAAATGCATAAAGGCAGTAAGTAAACCAACTCCAAAACCCCGTACCACCGCACCCCACCCCGCCTAAACCAACCCCACCCCACCCAGCACGCACGCACGCACCCTCCGCCTTTCTCCCCCCTGTAGCAACATGACCTTAACAAGCTCCTGTAAAATTTACCAACCCCACCTCCTTTTTTTATGAAAATAAAATAAAATTACAAGGGAATATATATACAGACGGCTAAAGCCTGTAAACGACATCGGATATGGCTTGGGGACATGTGCACTGGTCGTTGGGCGGCACTCCAGTGTTTGCCTGGTACATTGCGGTAAATCAAGAACGCAAACATGAACCTGGTAGGAGGAGAAAGCTGTGCCATCATGTCGCTGTTTGGAAAGCCTCTCTTCTTGGAATGCCACACAGCGTGATCCCAATGCTGTTGACCGTTCACCATGTGTTTACATTGAATGGACATCCTCTGTTAACATTCCAGCTACTCACAACATGCGGTATTACATGTATTGATATCTCGGGGGTAGGGGTGAGGGTTATCATGCCTTAAATCTTACAGAAAAGATGAACTATATTATCGTATTACTACTGACTGAGAAAGAGGTTTGTATATAAATATATACATGTATCCTGCCGCTTTACGGCACAGTAGAACCGAAATGTTTCAGCAAGCCATGTGGAGCCATGTCCCCGGGGGTAACCCCTTACTCTTTGCGAAGGACATGGGATTTTTATCCTGCGACCACAAAGACATGGCCACAGCCAGGCTCGAACCACCGATCCATGTGCCGTTAGGCGCTCAGGTGGCCAGCGCGCTCAATGGAAATAATATGTTTGGGGCTGGTCAAGGATGACAGGGCTCGTCATGTCGTTATAAGTGGTTAAATGGACACCACAAATATTGATATCGCTGGACAGTGTCGGCTTACAACAGAGCCTCGTTCAAGTGAAATCAATAGCCGACAAGACTGAGTTGAAGGGACAGGAGGCGCGCCACGCCATGTCGCCAGTCTACTTAATCCACCGTACACTGCCCGTCATTGTCAAGAAATGCAACACAAACATGGTCTGTGCAAGCGTTCCCCTTCCATGTAACCCTTGACATATTATTATGAGGATGTTGTTTACAAGCACGTCAGCGGCTCGGCCTGTCACCGACACGGAGGCGCGCTGCGTATTGCGACCGGCGCCAACGATTACTGTTCTATTTCTGGGTGACTTTAACGATGCGGAACATATCTCTTGACCAATGGTGACTCGTTAACTGCTACCACATAGCTTAGCCAAAACTGTGTGTGTGTGTGGGGGGGGGGGGGGGCATAAGGTCGGAACGATTGAATGTTACTACGTGTATATCACAACCACAAATGGCCCACCACGACGCGCTCTGGTTTGGAAAACTGGATTTGAAACGCTAATCTAGACGTGCAGTAAGTATAACCCTAGACCTATCGACAGGTCATCAATGCGACGACTGCGGTGACCTCTATCGGTCACAGATAGGCTTATTCTGTCATAAGCACAAATGCCGCGACCCAAATCGTATAACTTAAACCAACACAAAGCTGCAAATCCATCGTCTTTCGCAGACGGACGGCTACCAACCACGGTATGTTGGTGGATGAGGTACATGATGCAGATAGCGCATCGCAAGCGAGTTAATTAATATTTCAAAACGTGGTCCAAGTTTATATATCAATAAACTACATATATTTAATTTACAAAGCGATCTCAACATTAGCTCTTCGTGCATTAACCTAATACCTATGTCTATACCCGGATGAACTCAGTTTGAAGTTTCTTGCTTTTTTACATCACGTTTACATGAATTGACAATAAATATCGCTATTACTTATCTTCTATTCTTCATACTTATTGATATTATTTGTATTGTTATAATTATTATTAGCATTATCATTATATTGATTATTTTTATTATCATTATTATTTTGTTTCTTTCTTGACTATTACTATTGTTATTATTATTATAGACAGTTACGTGTCCAGCATGGCCCACCACGGTGAAGAACCACCTTTGGGTCTGTTCGGACTTAGTGCGATACAAGGTACAAGCCTGTGTGACAAGTGACCGATCATGTTGAGAATGCTCAGATTCGCATGTCAAAATGTGAGCTGAGCTGAAATAATTCGAAATGATAGATATTTTCTAGTGGAACCTACTATATGGGAGATACGAACTCCCGTTACAACAGACCATTCCTGTGTGACAGCGACAGTGACTACGGGGTTAGGTGGACACTCTGCTGTGAAAGTATGACACATATTTTTTGTTGATATGAACCCTCTAGAAACTTTGTAGGGTGGCCACCCTTGCTGGATATTCACACAGATAATTTTAGAGAGCTCTTCATCGTGGAAACCATGAGCAATTTTAAATGAGTATGGTTCTCATGGTTGAGGGTTTTTGTTGAGTTCAAGCCAATGAGCAGAGTAAAATGTAAAAGTACGTGCGTTTATATTCCTCTTTGATGTCAGTTTCCTCGCTCACATGCTTTAAATCGGCATGTTCGAAAAAGTATTCCCTTCTACTATTTCGACGCGTTACAACTCAGGCAAGTAAGAGAATAAACAGAAAAGCTAAAGTTGGTTTGGCGTGGCACCAAATAAAGGTTCAGTGAGTTTCTGCATTTTGTACTTAGTTCTCAGTGGGGCCGTATTCAACCCTCAAATTACTAAAGCGCCAAACTTATATTGAAGGGAGTTCCTTAATACACAACGAGCTGGTGAGGCTGAGACTAAAATACACTTTTCGTGCGTAACTTACGAGGGGATTATGAATACGGCCCCAGAAGCTTTGCGCGGCCCCAAGTCTATGAATACCGCCCCCTGTAATTGAATATCACTTAAGGCTTACTTAAGTAGGGTCACTTTATGCTTACTTCAGTTGGACCACTTTAGATCATCCAGATATTCTGTTATTACAGCCATTGCAATAATACAATTACGACAAGGTCGCATGTTACCAACATGTGCATTTGTCATAAAAGTGTTTATGCGCGCGGAGTCGGAAGCTATGAGCACTGTTATTTATAAAGAGCTCGTGTTTACTAAACCGGTACCCGTAAATAAATCGTTATTGCCCGCCGTTATTTGTTATCAAACCGAAGAACGAAAATAAAGGAATGTTTGTACGTTATGTACCCATGAACGTCACAACGCGTTATCGGGTGGTATAACCAAATAATACAGAGCTAGCTAGGTGGGGGGAGGGGGTTACCCATACTCGTTTCGAAACAAATAGAAGCCTTATCCTGCAGAAACACACGCATGCCATCCCAGTGGGGTGCTAAGCCCCGAACTCGGGCGCGCTGGCTGGCCTGGCAGAGCTCACTCGACAAAGCCGAGTCCACAAACAACTGGACCAGTTATTGATTATTTGTGGAACGACGAGTTATTGTCTTCGTAATATCTAATTATTATCTTTCGAATAACAAATTTATTTTCGTCCGAATGCCTTAGTTTTATTTTCAGAATAACCTTTTTTAACCTTTAGTTGTGAGCACACCGCCAAAGAGACGCCACTGACAAGGGAAGGTTTCAGTGATATACTCCACTCACTGAGTTCTGAGGAGGTTGCCATGGCCTCGGTTGCTCTGATCCGCCCACTGCCCACCTCAGTCATCCGCCCCGTGCTCAGGTGGGGGGAGGAGAGGCCCCGACGGGGGGTGAGGGGTCCCTTGTTCTCCCGTCGCCACATCGTGGATGTATCCCACCAAACGGCAGCAGACTAATGAGAAGAGAAGCGACGTTCGCCGTGCTACCGTAATGATGGCTTCCTCCAGTCTCTCCCGGGTTGGCGTCCCGCTCATTTTGTTGTTCAGTATATTGTTTTGTGTTCTCCGGTGGTCTCTTTCGCTCCTTTGGTTTGATTTTTATATTCTTCGTATTTGCAAATAAATATTCTTGTCATTGTTTCTCGACCGATAAGTTTCATTTTTTTTTAAACCGAACAAACGAGGGTATGTAGATATCACAGGGATGTGGTAGGGTGGGTGTGTAGGGATTGAATCCAGGATGACGTGGGTGTAAGGGGGGCAGGGTGAGGTTGGGTTATAGAGTACTTGTAAGGAATGGGGTTGGTGGACATAGGGTCATTGGACGGGTTTAGTGGTCGAATACGTTGAAGGAGATGGGGGATGGGGGAGTGGTGGTAAGATAACTAGACGGGGCGGGTTGAGTCAGGTAAGGCCGCTGGATGGGGTGGGGGGGGGGGGGTGAGGGGCTATGATCATTGTACGATTGTAACGGAGGTTGGGGTAGAGTCGGAACACATCTGAACTGCATAATTGGTGGAGCATCGGTAATTTTTGTAAAATTGACAATACAACTTACGAGGATGCAGTAAATATTGTCCATCGTGTCTTTACACTGCAGCAAAACCGTTACCACGTGATATGATATTCAAACGAGATAATGATAAGCAACCCGTTCCCGTGAAAGGGCGGTCTGCTGTGCAAACATCATTTCACAATCAGCATTCGTCACGATCGTGGATCAGGGGAGAGCAGGTCAAAAACCTTTGATATCTATGTTTAGCATGCGTCGCATATTCCCGAGGAGAGTAGATCTCCGTCTCTGTAAAATACTGTTCTGTTCCATGGCTACCTCTCCCGCATGTCAATGAGGCTATATATATTGCGACCCCGTTATACAACGTTAAACCGCTCAGTGTATGAACAAATTGAGAAAATGTGATGAAATGTCATGACAGTGGCGGATCCAAGAAGAGAGGACGGGGGGGACCTTTTTCAATTTACGCGAATTTCATGCTCGAATTCTTGGATATTCGCGATGATCTGTTAGCATTTTGGGGTGATCGTTAGTTGTAAACTTTGTGTAGCAGCGGCCATAGGCGAATGTGGTGTAATCCCATTGAATGTCACATGTGCACTTAAGGTGATAAAGTACTGGCTTAATAAACTTCTTAGATCCCCGCCCACGGCGATTGTTCGTTCCGCATACAATATGATGGTTTATTACATCAAGCAGGTAGAGACACATGGGCAAGTCAGGTTAGGAGGGTGTTATCCCATTTTGGTTTCCAGCAGGCCTGGATTGAGCAGCAAGTAGGTAAGGAGTCGGAATTTTTTAAGGCGTTAGAATTAGCTCTCATTAGAAATGCATCTAACTTATGGGTTAGTGAGATAGCTGAGAACGGAAGATGGGATACTTATAGAAGCTTCAAATATACTCCTGTAACCGAGACATATCTATTGTCCATAAAATGTTTTGACCTGCGTAGTTCTTTGGCTAGATCACAGTGCTAATCCCACAAATTAGCTATTGAATCCGGGCGGCATCGTGGACTAGAAAGGAAAGAAAGGGTGTGTCTTTTGTAAGCATATGTACCAAAGGGAAGTACTTGAAGACGAGAAGCATTTTATATGTAGCTGCCCCTTATACCAACATTTAAGAGACAGACTCCTTCCCTGTATAATTAGCCTGACCAGTTTTTGTTGCTAATGACATCAGAATGTGAGTTAGAAATAGCAAATTTGTTATTAAAATTAAAATTTGTAAATATAGCGTTTAAAGAAAGACTTCATTTCTTTGAAAACGAAGTTTGTATATAAATTTATGTATGGTAATTTACTAAGATCTTTACTATCTAAGATACGATTTACTTGCTTGTACTTGTGTACTTATTTGCTTACTGCACTGTTTCGTTTCTCTATCATTGATTTTGTGCATGTGCATGAACCAGAGGCTGTGTGCCTAAAGTGCGAAATAAACATTTACAATTACAACTTTGTGTAAAGTTATATGCACAAGTATTACATATGTATGGCGGTCGCCTCCTCCCCCCCCCCCCCCCCTCGCCTCCAAAGATATCCAGCGCCGGTGATGCATTGTTGTGGTTGTTAATAATATGAAATGTAATGAACTTCCAGGGATGTAGGCGGTCTGATAACTAATCAAACCTGACAGCGATTACCAAAGTGACGGGGGGAGGGGATAGGTCCGGCCCCCTCCTTATTCTTGAGCGAGGATGCCTTTTTTCAATGGCAAATGTACGCCATGGTTTGCAATATTTTTTGTTCGACCCCTCCCCCCCCCCCCCACCCCCACCCATAGAACTTGTGACCTCATGTATTCGCATTTACAGAAAAAGAGAAAACTTCATTAACAAATTATATATCTCCCCAAAGTCCAATCACGGTCTGTTTCCTATAGACGTATAGTGTAGGGGTGGGTCAAGGGAAGGGGGTCCCTCGATGGTTCGATCCACCCCCTCCCCCCTTTGCTACGACCAGAGGTTCACAGACATGACGACAACACTCCCCCCCCCCTCCCACCTTCCGGACAACGGCTTGGTGTGCATGGTTGGAGGTGGCGGATGTTTGGGATTAGGAATGGCAGGCAATGCTGCAAAACAGTATGTCTAAAAATGCGTTGCACTATTAAAAGAAACAGTATATCTAAAATGCGTTTCAATATTAAAAGAAACAGTATATCTAAAAATGTGTTTTGATATTAAAAGAAACAGTGTATCTAAAAATGCCTTTCAATATAAAAAGAAACAGTATATCTAAAAATGCTTTTCAATATATTAAAAGAAACAATGTATCTAAAAATGCTTTTCATTTATTAAAAGCCTTTGCCCAGTGCTCTGGAGGCATAATGGTGCAGGTAAGAGACGACATCCCACACCGGTGGTGCAAGGATATAGAAATTAATTAAGACGAGAATTGGCGTATCGGCAATAGAAGTGAAGCTGAATGCTGAAAAGTGGCTCTTACTCAATGTTTACAAGCAGCCGAAGGTAAAAAACGCATTACTTGTGACAAAGATCAATAGCCTTCTGAATGCAATCGCTGCTGAACAGGTTAACCTTGTACTGTTGGGAGATTTAAATGTAAACATGTTAAACCATAAAAATTGTCTGAGCGACATATTAGAGGTCTATGGTGCTAAAAATATCGTTACGTCACCAACTTCTTTCAAAGGTAAAATACCGACCTTAATTGATGTTGTGATTACAAATGTGTCGAAGCGCTTACGAGATGTATCATGTACAGACACGGGCCTCAGCGATTTTCACCATATGGTATGCGTAGCAACGAAAATAGAAGTTCCCATTAAGCAGCAGAAACGTGTCTATTATCGAAGCTTTAAACATTTTGATGAGATTAAATACAAAGACGATTTAGCCCCAGTTCCTTTTCATGTAGATGAAGTTTTTGAAGATGTTGATGATTCATATTGGTTTTGTAGCACATTGATCAAAGCGGTCGTTGATAGACATGCACCAACCAAGCAACTGGTAGTTAAGAATAACTGTGTGCCCTATATGAATAGCCATCTTCGCAAAGCCATAAATGTAAAAAATATGCTGAGACGGAAGTACGAGCAATTGTGTAGCCAAGAGAATTGGGAAAAATACAGAAAGCAAAGGAATCTCATAGGACGTCTTCGGAAAGTAAGCATGCAAAAATACATAAAGAGGAAATGTAGCGAAGCTACGACTAACGGGAAGGAATTCTGGAAAGTTGTAAAACCACTGATATCAAGAAAAAACGCAAGCTCTGAAAGAGCGAGACGAAAAATAATATCACATCCGTCAAAGGTAAGTGACATATTTAATCAATATTTCATAGACGTTGCCATTTGTCGTGGATGTTGCCACATGTCGTTGCCGTGTTCTCAAATGTCGTGTCAACGTTCCCCCATGCCGTGGCAGTGTTCCCCCATGCCGTGGCAGTGTTTCCACATGTCATGGCTGTGTTTCCACATGTCATGGCTGTGTTTCCACATGTCATGGCTGTGTTTCCACATGTCATGTGATCCCACATATCGTGTCAACGTTCCTACATTGAGTGGCAGTGTTCTCACATGTCGCGGCAGTGTTTCCACATGTTTTTGACGTGTTCCCATATGTCGCGGCTCTGTTTCCACATGTCGTGACTGTGCTTAAACATGTCGTGGCGGTCTTCCCATATGTCGTGTCAACGTTCCCGCATGTCGCGGCAGTGTTTCCATATGTCGTGGCAGTGTTTCCACATGTCGTGGCTGTGTTCCAACATGTCGTGTCATAGAGTTCCCACATTTCGTGTCAACGTTCCCACAAGTTGTGGCTGCGTTCCCACATGTCGTGGCTGTGTTCCACATGTCCGTTGGCGCACGGGTCGCGGCAGTGTTTACACGGTTCGCGGAGGTGTTCGGAAGGGTCGCGGCAGTGTTTACACGGTTCGCGGAGGTGTGCGGAAGGGTCGCGGCAGTGTTTACACGGTTCGCGGCAGTGTTCGCACAGGTCGTGGCAGTGTTTACACGGTTCGCGGCCCTGTTCCCATGGGTCGCGATAGTGTTTCCACGGGTCGCCTTAGTGTTCCCACGGGTTGCGACAATGTTCCCACGGGTTGCGGCAGTGTTCCAACGGGTCGCGGTAGTTATTCCACCGGTCAGTGTGGTGTCCGCCGCGGGTCAGTGTGGTGTCCGCCGCGGGTCAGTGTGGTGTCCGCCGCGGGTCAGTGTGGTGTCCGCCGCGGGTCAGTGTGGTTTCCGCCACCGGTCAGTGTGGTGTCCCCCACCGGTCAGTGTGGTGTCCGCCGCGGGTCAGTGTGGTGTCCGCCGCGGGTCAGTGTGGTGTCCGCCACCGGTCAGTGTGGTGTCCCCCACCGGTCAGTGTAGTGTCTGCCGTGGGTCAGTGTGGTATCCCCCACGGGTCAGTGTGGTGTCCGCCGCGGGTCAGTGTGGTGTTCCCCACGGGTCAGTGGGGTGTCCGCAACGGGTCAGTGTGGTGTCCGCCGCGGGTCAGTGTGGTGTCCGCCGCGGGTCAGTGTGGTGTCCGCCGCGGGTCAGTGTGGTGTCCGCCGCGGGTCAGTGTGGTTTCCGCCACCGGTCAGTGTGGTGTCCCCCACCGGTCAGTGTGGTGTCCGCCGCGGGTCAGTGTGGTGTCCGCCACCGGTCAGTGTGGTGTCCCCCACCGGTCAGTGTGGTGTCTGCCGCGGGTCAGTGTGGTATCCCCCACGGGTCAGTGTGGTGTCCGCCGCGGGTCAGTGTGGTATCCCCCACGGGTCAGTGGGGTGTCCGCAACGGGTCAGTGTGGTGTCCGCCACGGGTCAGTGTGGTGTCCGCTACGGGTCAGTGTGGTGTCCGTCACGGGTCAGTGTGGTGTCCGCCACGGGTCAGTGGGGTGTCCGCCAATATGGTCGTCATTCACGATGTGATATTTACATTGGTTCGAGTGCGAGATTAGTTCATCTCATCCCAACTCTCCCATATATGCTGAGATAAACCCTTCTCGTACGAGAAGCCACCACATATGTTTTTTCTCGCACTAATCACGTCAAAGTTTTTCCGAAGAAGTGACAATTATCCGTCATGCGAAAATGCTTAGTCGCAGAGCGCATGTTGTACTGGGATTATCCAAAACCTAGTGTCAATCGGCCGCAACCAAGAACTGATTCCCCCGCTGGTCGTAGTAGGATCTCCGCAAATCGCAGAAGTGTCCCTGCGGGTCGCAGCAGTGTTCTCACTTGTCACAAGACAGCCCCCCGGTGTCGCAGCAGCGTCCTTACGGCTCGAAACCGACGGGGTTTAGCAATGCCCCCAACGAATTGCACTGCCCCAATTGGTTGTGGCAGTGTTCTCACGGGCGGAATCAGCGCCCACATGGGTCGTGGCATCAGTGTCCCCACGGGTCGCAGCAGTGTCGGTGGTATGTCTGCCATTTACATCTTGGGTCGCAGCAGTGTCTCCACGAGCCATGGATGTCTAGTCCGTGCGTCGCAGCAGTGTTCTCACAGGTTGTTACGTTATCTTACCTTAACCATAGCCACTGACCAGAACAATAATCTGAACCCAACATTCCAAAGTGCCTCAGAATTAGCTGGGTAATATTTAACTTAAAAACGACATAAAAAAATCGTAGAATCGCGCCTTCTTTTCGCCAAGCCCCGTTGTGAAAGCATAACGGACCCATGAACGAAGGTCCGTGTTGTTCCAGCCATACTGCCTCATAACCGTCCCAATACAAGTCGTTCAACACCAAATCGAGTTGCTAATTTGAAGTTGACTGCTGCTAACCAAGAACCAGTTTTAAATATATCGCATTATATGACAGAAGTCAAGAAGCGGTTTGTTTGTTGCATAGTGCGACGGCAATCATTTGAATAGCTTGAACGAGCCTTAAACATATATTTCGTCGGTTAGATGTTGTGGTTTGTTTTACTAGGGTTGGTGTCGGCCACGGGCCAGTGTGGTATCCACCACGGGTCAGTGTGGTTTACGCCACGGGTCAGTGTGGTTTCTGCTTTCCCCGGTCATGTGGCTCGATGTTGGCCAGCAAATGTGTCGTCAGTTCCCCGACATAACATTATATGTGAAACCGCGCGTTTGCCCAAAATAGAAATGGTTGTACAACTGTGTTAATGCCCCGTGAAAGCAATTATGTGTAAAAAGTTCGGCATGATAATGTACTGTTTAAATAAGCATAACGAGTCCCCTAAAATAATTATCCATTTATTCTGGGCCGCATAGCATCATACAGTTCCCATACAAGTTGTTTCCAACCCAATACATTTGCACATTTAGACCTGATGGCAGGTTTCAAAATATCTCCGTATCAACTTGGTATCCCTTTTTTGCCAACCAGTGAAAACAGTTCTGAATAGCTTGAACAACGTTTATCCAATATTTAGTCAATAAATTATGGATAGAGCTTTGTTTTCCATTGTTCTGTTCAAATGACGAGGAGAATGACGGCTTTATAGTTACACCTTCTTGCGTGTAATTTAATCCGGTCTTTGTTAAGTAGGTGTAATATGATTAATCCCGTTACGTGCCAGTTTCAACAGGCATCCAGTCGTGCCTCCCTCCCTCACTCACAACTAGTTGTCTGCAACAAAGCCACAACCTTGGGGCTGGTAAATTACCAGGTTATAGCTAAATGTGCCCAAGGTCATTATGCAGAATGGTCATATCAGTGGGGTGGCATACCGCCCTGATGTGTGAATGAACGCTTCCTTAGTTTATTGCACGGCATGAAGCAAAGCAGTTTCGGTTCATCTAATTATGATTTCGAAGTCAATTTGTCAAAACGGTATTGGTTTTATGTAAATCGGTTACAGCTTGCATGCAACTGATTGCAACAATTTTGGCTAATAAATACTGTATTTCGCATGATTTTTTTCTTTATTAAAAATATTTTAGACAATTATGTTTGTTTAATCTTGTGAAAGTTGAAACTGACGCTATATGAAACTGATGTTATCATGTTTTAAAGGAAAAAGGAAAGTTATGCACGAATTCAACTGACTTAGTGCCGTTGCATACACTTAGTGTTTTCTTATGAAGCTCTTCAGCTGCAGATAAATCAAAACATGTTTTCGATCTGTCCCATTAATTAGTTTCATTCGTTATACGCACTAAGGTGCAATAAAGATAAAAATGCAAGGAACACTAAATTGTGTGTTGTGCTGGTAGGCGATGATTTTATTCTTAATATGTTATAAATCGACAAATATTTGACATTCAGCCAAAACAAGTATCACAAGAATCACTGTAACAATACACAAATATGAATATAAATAAAACATTGATCATAACGTCCCCATGTATGACCTTAACATTAAAATTAACATTAACACGGGGGGCAGGTGGTTAACCCTGCATTAGGTTATCACCGTCATGATGTTATCATGTATACATGGCACAACATATAGCACAATATAAATTACGGAACATGATTAAATTAAAGAGCATTACTAACCACAATTAATACATAACTGCAAGTGGAACAGCATTACTTCCACATCTACATACAACCAGACACGCATAATGATAAAACTATTGCTATAGACTGTACTAAAACAGTAAAGTTAAAACAGCAATAATACCAGATACAACAAAGTATGGAGCGCCGTTTGCTCCACAGTCCTCGCTTGATATACAAAAACATTCACGTTACAAAGAGGCACCACTATCACACAGCATGGTGAAATAAGTGGTGAGGATGAAGAACTGTCCCCCACGCTGGACAATTTGATCACCCTTACTTGGTTGCGTCTAATCCACAGCGGATTACCGAAGCTTGTGAAACAACGATACGGTACAGAATTAAGATCAAGGACCTTAGCCAGCATTAAACCTGAGATCTCGCAAGCTCTGGACTACTTAATAGAAGAACTGAACACATCACAAGACGCCAAGATTATGCGAGCAGCAGCTTCTCGATTCCAGAAGCCACAGCATAACATATATCAACAATCTAGAGCCAAACGAGTATGCCCTCTGTGCACTAGGGCAGGACGGGAGAGTAACAATCACTTCCTAAGCGAATGTAAGCACCTCCCTCCTGAAGATAGAAAGTACAGCTCCAGGGCCAGACAGATATCAAACATCTTAAGCGATGATGAAGAAGTGGAAGAACTCAGTGAGGAACCACACTCTGCCCAACGAATACAAGTTTGCCAGTCCCCATACATAGATACCTTCCTCTACCACCGTACTGCACGAATCACCATTGACATCCGACCCGCCAAACGTCAAGTAATACTCACCGATGGCACAATATATGCCCAGTGATTGCCCTAGAAATTTTTAAATGGGGGACATCGTGTCCCACACAATAACATTTTGGGGGACATTTTGGATAATAGGGGGACCTGGCAGTTCGGATGGCCGTCGGCCGTCCGTATAGCGGTCATATGCCAGTTAAAGTGCTGTTTACAACAGGCTCATTCAACCGTAGTCCAGCGGACGGAGCCATAGTCCACGACTGGAGCCATAGTTCGTGACTGGAGCCATAGTCCGTGACTGGAGCCATAGCCCACGACCGGAGCCATATCCCACGACCGAAGTAATAGTCCAGCGCACGGAGCCATAGTACAGCGCACGGAGCCATAGTCCAGTGCACGGAGCCATAGTCCAGCGCACGGAGCCATAGTCCAGCGCATGGAGCCATAGTCCAGTGCATGGAGCCATAGTCCAGTGCACGGAGCCATAGCCCGTGCACTGAGCCATAGCCCGTGCACTGAGCCATAGCTCACGATCGGATCCATAGCCCACGACCGGAGCCATATCCCGCGACCGTAGCCGTAGCCCGGCGCACGAAACCGCACGGCGCAGTCAAGCGCACGGAGCCATAGTCCGCGACCAGAGCCGGAGTCATAGTCCGCGACCGGAGCCAGAGCCATAACCCGGCGCACGGAGGCATAGGCCATCGCGGGGCCATAGTCCAGCGCGGAGCCATAGTCCAGCGCACAGAGCCATAGTCCGGAAAACGGGGTCATTGTCCGTAACCAGTGGATCATTAATTGCCCCTGATCGGAGCCATAGCCCGCGACCGGAGCCATAGTCCAGCGCACGGAGCCATGGTCCGCGACGGGAGCTATAGACCAGCGCACGGAGCCATAGTCTAGCGCACGAAGCCATCGTCCGCCATTGCCCGCGACCAGAGCCATGAATTGCCCGTGATCGGAGCCATATCCCGGCGCACAGAGCAATAGTCCGGCGCCTTGAGTGTCGGGAACCGAGAACGCGAGAACACGAGGGCGAGAACGCGAGGGCGCGAATGCAACGGTGAAACCCACCTTGCGTTTTCGCCCTCGCGTACGCGCATTCTGGCGTTCTCGCCCCTGTTTTGTCACAGGCGAGAATGCGCACTAGATATTTGGCCGAGAACTGCAAGTATCACGCACTGCGTGCAAGCTATAAAGTTAGCGGCAGGCTCCCTCCGCTCAGAGGAAATATTGCGTCCTCATAATACACACACTAATAATGTACAATATAAGGCTGCCACCAAAGCCTGCAAAGGCCCCTACAGTTATAAATTCCATTGACCGCTTGACCGCAGCCGGACACGGGGACGCATGTCTCGCATTTTTACGGGACATATGCTTTATTAGGGGGACAATGGCGCAAGGCCGCGCTCTCCGGCGAACACTGTATGCCTATGGAACATCAGACACTTCGTCAAGACGTCACACTGTACGTCGTGCGTGCGTTCTTCGGGCTCCTGATAACACAACTACCATTTGGTCGGGCGAATATGTAGAGGTAGAGCTGCCATAGGCAAGTGAATTCTCTTCAGAGGATGATATTTTCGCTCTAGAACCACGAGTAGACGCCCCTTGCAACGCGAAATCTAACAAACCATGGCCTCCCCCTGCCATGATATCGAGCGTTGCAGGGAAAGGACGCATTGCAAACTGAACACCTTCTCCCAAGTTATTAAAAAAAAGGAACATTTCTGTCAGGTGCGTGCTGTATACTCTCCTCAAAGCGTTACAAATGCACACACGGAGGGAATAAGCGCCTCCGACAGACGTATCCGCAACCCGACCGCTCGTTGGAAAGAAGCCTCAGAGGATCTGGGAGATATGCTCTCTGGCGAGATAAAGACACAACTAGAAACAGTCATGGAGGAATATAATGACGTGTTCAACCCCCTGATTTCAAAGGCTATGACGGAGCGGTAGGACCGTTCAAAGCTGTCGTCAACATGGGCACTGTCAGGCCTCCACAACGTAAAGGCCGCCTTCCTCATTATTCTGAAGACAAGCTGAATCAACACCAACAAACAAACAGCGTGTGACGAATCACCCATATAGTGAGAAAGCGAAGGCTCCTAAAGGGAATCTACCTGTCAAAGCTGAGTTTGACGTGGGAAGCCTTGTGTACCTGCATTCGGATGGCAACAAATCCCGAGCCCGTCATCGGTATCTGGTCACCTCCATCGATGGAAACTGGTGCAACATCAGAAAGTTCGGTGGGGCCCAGTTAAGAAATACAGCTTACCGGGTTAAGCGAAACGAATGTTACCTGGTACGAGATGAATCTTCTTCAACTATTGGGTTATATCAGCGAGAAATGAACAGCGATGTATCCGACGATGAGGAAAAAGACGTGGACCCGATCGGAATACCAAACCCTCCGGAACTTAGTATCGGAATACCAAGACCTCCGGAACAACCTCCGGTCCCACTACTAATTTCAACACCTGAGTCGTCGATAGCACAAGACCTGGAGCGCCCCGTGACAACTGATTTACACTGAAATTCATTGCAACTTTCGGCTACATTAAGCCAACCAGCCGTCCCGGTAAATCATCCCACAGGCGAACACAACGTCGCCCCAAGGCGTTCCACCAGGCAACAGAGACCCCTACTGACTTGCAGGATTATGTAACCGACCAAAAATCGTATATGATCCCATTAGGTTATGTTTCGAGGACTCACTGATGAACAATATAATTACAGTGCTCTAATGAACTTTTGTTCTAAGCAGCATGCATACTAGTACCCGCTAATGCTTTCAGAAAGAAAGAAATAATTCACGCCAGTAGGGTTGTAAGACATTTATTGGTATGCTACCTCTCGTCTCCTTCCGGTTTATTGTTGTGGTTACCTCTTTACCTTATGTGAGGAATTCCATCAAAGTGATGTAACTATTACCAAGGTCGTTGAAGTGTCGTATGACTTTAGCAGATATATCAACCTTTATTCCATTGGCGCTTGTAAAACAAACACTCCAGGAGGTTGTGACCTGGCTAGGAGGCTAACAAATATCGGAGCTTATAGCTCTTATTACGGACCAATTAAGCTTACTAAATGATAATCCCAAAAGAAAATAAATCAAAAAGTAAATTTTTTTGATCACTTTGGAAGTAAACGGACCAGGCAGTCGAAAGTCAAAGCCGTCAGAGTCAGTTGAAGGCTAGCGAGTTCACCCCCCAACGCCATACCTCCCTCCACCACCAACCAAATCAGTCAAAAAAAAGTCAATCAGCTGACCAAAAAACAAAAAATCTGATATTGGAGAAAGCTACCAAAGCGACCATTCCCAGACATGAGAGTAGATCTAAGTGGCGACGGACTAAAAAAAAAATGAAAAAAAATCGGACTGGAGCCATGAAAGATGGAAGAAAGTGAAACCCAATAAATTTGGAAAAAGGTAAACAAACCGCCGCCATTTTGTTTTCACCCCCACTTCCAACTACCCACCCCCCTCTGGCCTACCGTCTACCCTCCACCTTTTACCCCCTCGTCCACCCCCCCACCCCAGTCACCGGATGTAAACAAACCGCCGCCATCTTGTGACGTCACCTGTTGGGGTCACGTGATACGACACCCGTGACGTGGTTGGTTTGTCAGTGATCACGTGACCTGTGTGACGTCACAGAGCTGGCGGCAGACCTCCCTGTGACAGTCACCGAGGGAGGGGATGGGACACAAGAGCCAGACAGGCCACTCTGACCGCCACCTGGCACAAAACTCTGGGTTACTTGTGACCAGCCTCTGTCCGGGCCCTGACCGCGGAGGGATGTCCGTCATCCCCTCACCACTCAGCAGGGGGTGGGGGACAGGCCTATCCTCGCTATCTCCCCTCAAGCGAGTCGCCAGGTCCCTCAGGTACGGCCCCACGTCCCCGCGCCTCACCCTGTCACCCTCACTCGCCTCACCTCTGACCAAGTCCCCCAGGACGAGGTACTTGAGGACGATGGAGGGGACATCAATTTGGGGTGAGGGTGGCACCCCCACAGCCTCCCGGACGGCGGGGTGGAGGAGGGGGGCAGTGTCCCTGTGTGACAGCTTCCGGGCCTCACGGGTCAGGTCCTCACACAGGCTACACTCACCCTGACACCCCCCAGCCCCCCTCACCGCCCAGTGCGCTGTGTGGGTGGCGGACACCACCAGCGCCACCCTGCTCCAGTAGACCCCCGCCCCAGCCTTCCACTTCCCCTCTCCCTCCCTCCTCTCTGGCAGCCTCACCCTCCCGGTCTCCAGCGACTCACTAACACACTCAGAGAGTCCACCCACGTCCACCAACCCCCCAATACACTCCCGGGACCCCCCCCACCCCCCAGGGCCGCCAGGGTGGCCCTGGCCTCCCCCACCTCACGCTCATCCAGGGGGCGCCACTGGAGGTAGCGCCGCGCCAGGAGTTTAAGGCCCCGGATGAGGGTGACGGTGGGTGAGCGGTGGCCGAGGGCGACCAGCGCGTGTGTCTCCACGACACACGTCGTCGGTAACCACTTACTCCCCGGCCCCCCCGGCACCAGGTGGACGGGGTGTGAGGACCGCTCCAGCCCCGCCACCCCCTCCAGGAGGCGTATCGCCCTCTTGGTGACACCCTTCAGGGCCCCGCGGGGAACAGGGAAGGCGGGGGTGAGGTCACAGGTCAGCCGGGTCACCCCCCGCCACACCAGAGACAGGGTGACAGTTGTCCTGCCGACCTTCACCCCGGTGTACCTGGGGGAGATGGGGCCGCCGTGGGTCAGACCCTCGGGGAGCGGGACGGTTGGCCCCACGGCATCAAGCCAGTCCTCCCAGCGCTGGAGGAAGGCCTCGGGGTCCACCTCACACTCCTCAACCCCCTCCACGACACGGGGCTTACCTCTCAGGACATCCCTCCTCCCCTCCTCCCGACAGGCGGCCAGGGCGTCACCACTTACCCACACACTACTATTCTCCAAACCCCTCTCCTCCTCCTCCCCCTCCTCCTCATCCTCCTCCCCCTCCTCCTCTCCCTCCTCCCTCCATACCTCGTCCCTCGCCACCCTCACCCCCTCCCACGCCACACTAACTAAAATGTCAAACTCGTTAGCCGTTCGTCTGACATCTGTCCCGTCGCCATGACTGCCGACTAGCGTGTCCCGGTGTCTGGCCAACAGGGGGTCCTTCCTACTCGCCGCCTCGATCAGGTCACAAACAAACCTCTGAAGCTGTCTCTCCAGGGTTACCGTGTCAGGGTGACACCAGTCAAACGTCTCCCCCTCCAGTCTGGCCGCCTCCTCCCTCAGGGTGCCGGGGGGTCGGCCCTCCACCCATGATCGGGCGGTGCGGACCATGGCGTCTTGGGGGTCGTATTCCCCTGGCAGCTCCATCCGCCAGGTGGGGATGCGGGGGGTGGCCGTACCAGGGATGAGGTCCTGTGGGGTGGTGGTGCCGTGGGTGAGGTTCTGGGGGGCGCTTGCAGCTGATGTTGACCTTAAATAGAAAATAATAAACTGTTTTAGACATTTTGTTTTCAAAAGAGGAAACATGTTGTTTACAGCAATAGCTCTAGACTGTAATTGTAAAGCGCGTTAGACGAATGATCTGATAAAACTTAATTAAGGCAACGTGGGCTAATCTCGATCCTTGGGTATCCTCGACCCCCATGTGCTATTTGGGTTGATGACGTCACCAATCAATATTATTTCGCCGAATTGATTTTTTTTATCACAATCTTATGGATGCCCCTAATAACTAGACACAGAGACGCTGGATTATATGTATGTATTTTTGTATCAAATTTAAATTAAATAATTCATGTAACCCTACATTAACACGTGCTTGTTCAGCTTATCTCAAAAGTTAAGACACATGAGTTTAAATAACAAGCAGTATGCCTGATTAACACTGAGTATGAGAACTTATTTTATAATAAAGAGTGACAGCAGACGATGTTTACAACAGGTGTGACATCATGACAGTTCTTCCCCAGATCGATTTTGACCTTGGGAGAGATCGAGGTTACCCCGCCTTTTTTGCGACTGTGGTCTAACCTCGATCCCTTCTTTAATTAAACATAATTTTATAACAATATATTTTTCATTTTTTAGCAGTTGATGGTCACAAAGACACAATTAAATGCAACAATAACTGTCCTGTCCTGCTTCCGTATATTTTGACGCAAGCTAATATTCATATGTGTAACACGAAGGATTTATTTTGGCATCGTAACGCATCCGCTCCAAATGGCATTTCCTTAGAGTGATGCCCATGAAGTATTCTAAGCTTATCTTTGCGTTAGGACTGCCCGTGTATTAACACTAATAAATATTGTTCCAATGGATTATTTTATCTATCGTTGGGCAGTAGAGCGCAGTTATGTGAATTAATAGTGTTGCTTTCGCACACTGAGAATCACGATATGCAGATTAAGCAGTCAGGGAGATTACAGGAAACCGTGACTACCATAAATGGGAATTTGTTATGGAAAACCGTTACAGTAGCTTTGGCTCCAAATGAAAACGTGACCATTTTCCGTAACAAACCGTCTCACGCGAATGGCCCGTGTAATGCGTGATATCGGCAGCGTTCGACAATTTTCAGTCTTAAAACGTGCGCGCCAATTTAAAGGATAAACTTGATTTTGAAGGATAAAGTGGTGAAGCTTTTGTCAAATAATTTTGCGCATTTTTTCGTACTGTTTTTATGTTACGGCACATCATCGTGAATAAGATGAATGTGGAGTTCATCTAACCGAAATCTCCCGAAATATTTTTTTAGAGGCGATTTATGCAAGGAGGTGTACATTTCTAATAACTTATTGGTTTGTGAAACTGCTAACAGTCGGCGCCACCATAAACTGTTTGTTAATCCGCAACAAACTGCCGTTTTCCGTAACAAACTGCCATTTTCCGTAAGTCACCCACCTATCCCAGGGGGTCGAGGTTAGACCACGGGGATCGAGGTTCGACCATGGCCCCCACCGCCATTCACAAAATGAGCACTCCCCACAAACTGCCTATGTTTTCGTTTTTTCTATGGAATCATATTATTTGAATACCACTGGATACAGTTTCAAAAAAAAAAAAGGTCATTTCACATTATTAAAGAAAATAGACGTTTTTATGTCTTAAGGGGTCGAGGTTTGCCCACTTTGCCTTAGTAAGGTTACTTTCATTTGATCAACTTAAATATTAATGTTTTTCAAAGATTTACTTGTAGCCCGATTTATAGACATGTAGCTTGAGTCTTCTTACAAGTAGATATTCATTTTGTAAAACCTAATTTATAAGTAACTTATTCAACATGTCTAGGCTATAGTCTACAATAGTTAACATAGAAACGCAATAAGTCTTACGTTCTGACAAATTGACAATGACAATAAATTAAAGCTAAAGTGTTGTCCCATTGAACGAGGGACTCGGAGACGCTGATAACGATATTGAGGGGGGAGACAGAGGCTAATTAATCCAGGAGCCACATCGTCTCTCTCCTGAGAGGCAATGGCAAATAATGTTAGATCTAACCATATTTCGCACCTGAAGAGAGGCTGTAAACAGAAACATATTTGGACATCTAGATACTAGAGTTATAAGTTTTATATTTATAGTCTACAACAATAGAGCAATAGGTATCATGACAGGCTGACAATGGCAGGGTTAAATTTTGTCCAAACGGCAAACGTCATTGAACGCGAGATTGTCAGCGAAGGGGGAGAGAGAGGCTAATTAATCCCAAACCGTGATTAATCCAGGAGCCACATCGTCTCTCTCCTGAGAGGGAATGGCAGATAAGGGTAGAGGTGAGCTAGCTTTATTTCGCACCTGAAGTGGGAAGATACTTAATCCAATAGTCTATGCCACATAATCTCCCTCCTGGGAGGGAATGGCTACACCGACCGTCTGATAAAAACTACAACCTGCGAAGTGGCGACGATCAGTAAACAAACTGTGCGGAGAGCGATCGGCGCGCGAGAATTCGAACGTCATATCATTTCGGTGACTATTGTGTCACTCCCCCCCCCCCCTCTCCACTCTCACCCATCCCAGTGATGCATTGTGAGTGGTGGTGGAGAGGCAGAGGCATAGAACACCCAGTCAACTGATCATAGTGCGCCCATGCATTACAAGGGTCGGTCATTGCCATCATTGCGCGCACCTTCCAATAAGAAGCCATAGAAGCAGTGATAAGTAACACACCAAAACCGGACACGGATCAGTTACGGACCCTGATTAACATACATAATGTTTGGTATTGCTATCTAAGCCATACGGTTGATCAATTTAAAGGACTAATTCCCCCCCCCCCCCACCCCCCGTTTTTGTTTTCATGCTGTTAAGATAAATCCCAGCTGTCACTGATGCAAGACACGTACGAGCCAATTATTGACACACATGTGTGTCGAAATGGTGTAAAATACAATTTCAGTCGACAAACTGTAAATTTAGCACAAAAGAAACGCAAGTCCATGAACAAATTATATGCCTGGGGCGGGCATCCACGGTGGTTAGGCAAAGTGACTTCTACGCAATGTTACGAATAGGTTGTGATTGGGAGGACGGGGGTGGGCGGGCTCAACAATCATTCAATGAATTGTGGCATCCTCGCTCACAATGGGGCATGCCGGACGACCCAATACCCCCCCCCCCCCCCCATTCAGAACGCACACAGCGGACCGTGGTCAGTGTACCAGTGCACCAGTCAGACCGCCCATGGCGGACAGTGGTCAGTGTACCAGTCAGACCCCTCACGCGCCCTGTACAAATGCGCATCCAGCACATTCACTCCTACAGTAGAACCTCCTTAACCCAACCCTGAGTAAACCGACATCCTGTCGATATATTATTTGTAAATATATTAAATCTCGTTCTTTCCGACAAGCAGGAATCCGAATTCTGCTCGTTTTATTACAAGGATGTTCGGTTTAGCTCAATGGGCGTATATAGTGGAGTGGCGGATTCATGGTGGATATCGGTTTATGATCGGTAATAGTGCGCGCTGATGAGGAGGGTGACAGTCGGAGGGGAGGGAGGGCGGGCAGCTGCGTATTCAGGCTTTTAACAAGGAGGGGTCCACTGCCGTTCGAAAATCTTACGACAGGGAGCGGGGTGGTCAAGTACCCGAAAAATGAGGTAGGCGATTTATTGATACGTGCAAAAAGCTACATGATGCACGGACACCCCCAGCAATTCCTGGTCTCATGTGGGTTGTACTTCATGGCTCTCTCGCACGTCAGGTACCAGCGCGCATGAGAGCCATGTATCAGGGCTAGGACACAGGGTGGAGGTTTATCGTAGACTGGAAAGAGTTTAAAACATTAGTGGCCAGACTTTTGAAACAGGCACAGGGTATAATTCTGGCGGAACAAGTACTTCTCCAGATTATTGGCGGAGATGGCTCTCGTATGCAGCTCTCGGTGAAAATGACAGGAAGCGAAATGCTCTTAAATAACTTTTTTTAAATGCGGGTGGTTGAGCGTATTATAGTTATATATACATATGGGACCAGTGGCTATACATGGCGGTGGTTAATTGGGACTGCCTATCTATTTCATTACACGATTGTTCATCGACTAACTGGTGACTTACCTCAGTTCGCTCAGTTCATGGTAGTCAGGCAAATCTTGTAGCTGTTGTCTGAAAATTTAAATTATTAAAGAATTAGACAACGATGTTTATTTGTTTAGTACATTTTTTTTCAGTATGTTCTATGCGTGAAGAGCCCGGGGTGAAGAGCCACTCTGGATGCATTAAGGTCAGTCTGCAGATACAGGGAACGGATACGGTCAGCTCCAGTACCAGCTGCGTAGATGGTTATTTTTTTAGCTACATGGTTGAGGTTGGATGAAAGTTGCCCCAAATGCAAAAACCAGGCGGCAAACCCACCACCCAGTTGTTCTGCGACTCAGCCGCAGAGATGTATCCACAGGACCCATAAGATCATATAAATTATATTAACTGCAGTGCGTCATTTCTCAGAAAGCCACAGTGAAAGTTCATTGCTGCTATCATTCCGTCCTGACTAGCAGCGTGTCGCAGCCGTAGGAATATATGAAACAGTAACTCTACACATAGTATCTATATCTCTAGCAAGCACAAGTTATGAGGCGTGCATGAATCAAGGGGCATCTGGTGAAATCTCCACTGAGAATTGCAATGATACACCCCGAAAGCATACCCGCCATGGGGCTTTTTACCAACCTAAAACGTATGCGCTTTGATCTCACAACGGCGCATCCCGAAAAGAATCGTTTGTAATTAGGCCTACCCCGATCCTAAAGCATCATTGTGTACCCCCCCCCCCCACCCTCCCCCACTGTCTCCATCGCCCAAGAGCATAATTCAGAAAGTATGACTTACCTATCGTGCGCCTGATCGCAATATGTAAACGTATGTTTAACCCAGACACGCAAAAGTGCAGAAATCGAGACACCATGTAATCATACCACAAGCAACTCTTATTTACTGCAACAAATATATTTTACCTTGTGATGTCCAAGGGCGTAAGCGTCACTTGATCCCCATGCGACATTTTCGACAGCTCCGAGGATAAACCATTGACGTCCCAAACTTGAAGGAGCTTAGGGGGACTCTGCCACCCAGAATGGAACAAAAGGAGGTCTTCTGCATTGCGTTTGATGAAAGCTGATGTACCGTGTCGCCATTCCGCAATGCAGCCGCTGGTTACAGTTTTCAGTAGGTCAATCGCTTCCTGGTACGTAACCGACAACGCAAGCTGTTTCTTCGAGCTGATGGTGTGCAGCGTGATGTGGGTCCTGAGTGGCACGGGACGGCCGCAGTTAGAGACCGCTTCCGGGTGCCTTTTCTGGATCTCGGCATCCTGGAGCAAAAACCGATCCAGGTGTGCCGGGTGCCATTGCACCTGCCCGGCGTCTGCGGCGAGCAGGAACGCCGTGCAGGCAGCGCGGCGGATGGCGTTTCCGCACGTACTGTCGAGAGTGACTTCATCCTGGGCCAAGAGGCGCGGCTCTCTGCCAATTGCAAAAAAAAACGTTTAGTAACAATGAGTCAACATACATCCATCGCGACCAGCGGCCGGTCACCCATCGCGACCCGCGGCCGGTCACCCATCACGACCAGCGGCCGGTCACCCATCGCGACCAATGGCCGGTCACCCATCGCTACAACTGGCCGAACACTCATCGCGATATCATGAATATTTGGAGTCTGTGATAGCGATGATCAGGAAGTCAAGGCTGAAAGGATGAGCGGGCGCGTTGGGGGAAAACCTGCAAACGTAACCCTCACCTTTTTCTACGCGACGAAAATACGGGAAAAAGGCTGCATCTGGCCCCAATTAATATTGGATCACGATGAGGTAAGATATTTATTCAAGAATTCTCTTATTTAGGTAACCCAAATTCCACATTTAGGTGTCCAGTTGGACATGAAGCGTGTGCCGGCGATCTCGGATTTTGAAAATGTGGGTGTCACATAGCCACAGAATGGGGGCCAGGTTCCACATATCGGTGTCCAGTTGAAGGCGAAGGGTGTGCCGGTGGCTTACCTTCCCTCTGCCTCTGTGTGGTCTCTGCAGTCTTCTCCTTCCATGACTGCTGTGATGGTCCGTCTCCGTTTACTCCGTGAGGTAATGTAATCTCCGTCTGATGTATAAGCGAAAACAATTCATTGCCATGCTGAAATTAATGTTGAAGAATTGTTCTCGAACATGTTTCACCAATCTCTCACAATAGAAAGAAAACTAAAAAACCAGTTCACAGACTAAACCAATATTTGGTAATCCAGCCGCAATATACTATTATAACAGTACCCGAGTGAGGAAAGGATACATTAAGGATACATGCACATATCCTTCGTCAGATGGTAAGTCTACCATGCTGTTTTTCTATATAGGGCGATTTCACATTATCCGTACCATTATAGTCTCACAGGGGATAACATTTCAAACTATTTGAATTTCATAAAACGCCATTGGCCTGAGAACTTCAGGAGATGTGCTAGTACCTTGTAAAATTTCGAGGCGTGGGGTTATCAGTGACCCTGTTAAAATCTTCATTGAAGTAGTGATGTCAAATTGCTTGTCTGGAGGGGACATTTGTTTAACAAGAAACATACCAATGTTGTTACAACAAGGGGGGATAGGGCATGGTCTTTCATATAACTTACATTCTTCTATGCTATTGATCAGATGTTAATGCACATTTTGGAGCCTAAAGTGTGTGGTTTTGTAGTCTTTAATAAACATGAATCTTTTATGAAAGCAGTAATAGCAAAAATAAAATAGTTTTAGCAGCATAAAAACTCACTTTATCCTTGTATACACTCTTCAAATACTAAATAGTCTTACAGCAAAGTATACCCCTGTTATGTATTCAGTATATTGTATTAAATTTCTCTCTTATTATACACGATCATGCATAGCGTCATAGTGACAAGAGAGCAGATATGGATTTGCTCTGCAGAGGACTTTTGTTTAACAAAGCAGTCCCACCTTTGTTATAACAAGGTGGAAAAGTACCTGAGTACCCGTGTAATTATATTCTCCTATGCTATTGATCTGATGTTAATGGAGATGTTGTAGTTCATGTAACATGCATTGTTTTGTTATCTTTAACATAAGTCATGAAGTTGGCACTGGAATATGCAACACGGGCATTTTGAGAAGCATAAACAACTGCACACAATTATTCTTGTAATAACTACACTATTGCTATGCAATGGGTATATGGTATTAATTTCTTCTTTTATAATACATGAAAATGTACTATGACACTGGTGACAAGACAGCGGACATGATTTTGTATTGGACAGGACAATTTGTTTAACATTGTTAATCACAAACAATATTTGCAAATAAAGTCGTGCAGAGGTCCATATAGAACGAAATAACATATGTGCAGAATGTTACTGCTTATAAAATAAAATGAAAGCAAATAATTGTATGCATTGATGCAAATAAAACAAATATACATTAATATTAATGGAATATTCGTTACAATATTTAAGAGTCTTCAGTCTTATAGCTCTAAACTGATCTGGTGTGTGGCGTGAGTCAGCTAATACACTTCCTTCGGAAATGAGAGATGCAATTTATGTTTAAAGGACTTTTCCTTGTGCTAATGGTAACAAGAGGGGTTCACTGTAGTCCGATAATACCTGCGAAATAGTTCTCGAAGACATATGTACATGCGAACAGGAGTTTTAAATTAATCTAATTGTCCCAGTGGCAAGGGGCCGGCGTGACAGCTCAGTGGGCTAGAGCGCTCGCATTGAGTGCTCTGGTTACCTGAGAGCTTAACGGCACGTGGGTCGGTGGTTCGAGCCCTGCTGTGGCCATGTCTCTGTGATCGCAGGATAAAGATCCCATGTCTTTCTTCGTAAAGAGTAGGGAGTTACCCCCGGGGACATGGCTCCACTCCTCCTTCTCCCATTGACGCGATATGACCAACAGTGGTTAAAGCGTCCTGAATAACCAACCAACCCAGTGGCACAATGAAATCTGTTTAGCTCATGTATTCTCAAAAGTGGCATAAAGCACTGTTATCTTGATCTCTTCAATGCCTTACACCAAACTACTGCAATACCCGGGCGTAATATACATAGTTCAACATGTTTCTTTATAATTCAGTTCTTCATAGTGTAAATATTGCTATTATGAGCCTGTTGCGTGCATCATTGCTGTGTGAGTGATCATGTGGCAATGTATTTGGCTCACTTACTGAGCAGACAGAAGTGACACAAATATCAGAAAATGTTATGAATCTGGCCCCAAACCCTACCAATTTTGCTGAATCGTGTCGACAAGTGGAGCACTCTACTATCCCTAGCCGTGCTGACTGCTTTTTCCCTATGTCGAGTTATCACCCTGTACACAACAGTGGCCAGGGTGATTTAGAACTAACCCTAGTCCTGTTACGTGCCAGTTTTAACAGGCGTCCAGTCGTACCTCCCTCCTAGCCTGAAAATCAGACGTTAATGTCGTGATAGTCTGAAGGATCGACACTAACGTCTGAAATCATAGGCCTTGGGCGCTGTTCACAAAACTTATTTGACCACCTTGACTAAAACTCTCACTTGCCAGCCACCAAAAAATGGATTTTTTCCCTTCTTTAATCTTAATCGAAGCTTGGGGAGACGAGATTCAAGGTCTTACACGCAAGATTACTCCGTAAACTTGATTTTTAAACACCATGCGTTTCTTTCCGCGGTGTCAGCCGCCATTTTTTCTTGGCGCAGTGACCAGTGGTGACACCTATCGAGTCGTTGGGCACTAAAAATTACATGCAGTTTTTAGTTCCCAACGACCCGATAGGCGTCACCACTAGCAGATTTCCGACTGCAATGGCGACTTTTTGAATGCGCTCTCAGTCAGCTCAATGCCCAAAATGCCCGTAACATATATATGCAGTGCGATTTAGACCTAACTTTCATTGTACGTTTGTAGAGTAAGTCTTTTCCCCAACTTTGCCACTAAAACTGAAACTCTCCCCGACTTTTTATTTTGTTCCAACGCAAAAGTAAACGGTAGGACTTGTGGCGTTGTTGTTCTCGGCAACAACGCCACAAGGTTGGGGCTAAACTAACCCTGGCCTTGGCCTTGCTCCGTTTACGGGCGTGGTCAGATAGGCATGTACAAGGGCTTAGGGGGCATGGAGCTGGATAGCCTGAAAGTTCAGACGTTACTACAGTCCTGATGTGATATTTCTCGTCCCAGGCCCGAAAGGACGCCGAAAGTTCTACCCGCCCCTGGCGAGTTTCGAACCGGCGACCTTCCGCATCCCGAGCGAACACCTTACACGTTAGGCCAAAGGGAAATTCCCATTTGGCCCGAGGCGCTTGGTGTGTTTCATCCACTGGGCCTGGGCCGAGATACTACATACCACCCTTTCCCATTGGACCGCGCCCTCGCGGTCTATCCACCTCGCCCTGCGTGTGAATCCAAGCCTACGGCTCCTACAGGTATCCGGGGAGTGACAAGGACCGCGTCTTGCCGCACTAAGCGGAGATCTACGTTTCCTTTGTTTCACCCGGCCCAGTAGGCGACCGTTCGAAAGGGTGGCCCCAGGTTCGTTGTCCATCGGCACCACTGTGATATTTCTCGTCCCAGGCCCGAAAGGACGCCGAAAGTTCTACCCGCCCCTGGCGAGTTTCGAACCGGCGACCTTCCGCATCCCGAGCGAACACCTTACACGTTAGGCCAAAGGGAAATTCCCATTTGGCCCGAGGCGCTTGGTGTGTTTCATCCACTGGGCCTGGGCCGAGATACTACACTGACACTTGTTCTTGAGACAGTCACAAGAACCAGTGTCAGGACTGTAACGTCTGAACTTTCAGGCTAGGAGCTGGAAGGGTTCGACTCCTTGGCCGGCTTGGGTGTATATTCCAGTCTACTGGTTGTGTTTAAAACCCAGGTACATAGGCCTAACTGATGACTTACCAGCCGGATCAACGAGTGTCGCCTCTCTAACTTCTGGCTGCTCTCTCTCTCTCTCTGGTGTCCTGGCACGTACGCCAGCGCTGGATCAAAGTCAGCCCGCAATTTCAGCCCGCATATTCACCATTGGCCGATTAGTCATTTTGGTAATACCTCACAAATGATACCTTCTACTCCACAGACTTGGCGGCCAATTTCGACACGGCGAGAAGTACAACTTCGTTTAATTGCACAAAATTGACCCACTGGGACCCTAGAGTACGACCAAAGCTTCAAATCGGCCGCCAACATTCGGTAAGGGACCTCAGTACCCCCTTATTTAGGGTCATACCCCGCCCTAACGGATGGCCAGGTCGGCCATTTTGGCGGCCATAAGCTCGAAATCTGGGAAATGAAATGTTGGTGTTTTAGGCCACTTTTGTGCACATACAGGCTAAATTGGGCCACGAAATCTGGGAAGTGTCCCCTCCGTTTTATTTCTTAAAATCAACCCACTGGAACCGCTCATACGCTACAATCGTCAAACCTCCCGAACAAATTCAGCAAAAGGACCTCAGGACCTCCCCATTTGGGGTCACGCCCCCCCCCCTCCCCCCCATTTGGTATCCAACCCACACTTGACATTGACTCGAAATCTGGGAAGTGTGCCCTCCACTTTATTTCCTAAAATCAACCGGCAGGAACCCTCTGATACGTTACAATCTTCAAACCGTCCGAAAAAATTCAGTAAAGACCTCCCTATTTGGGGTCACACCCCCCATTTGGGGTCCTACCTACCGTTGTGGTGCGCCATGTCGGCCATTTTGGCGGCCATTAACTCGAAATCTGGGAACTGCCTCCGCCGTTTTATAGCATAAAATTAACCCTAGGGGACCATTTGATACGTTCCTATCTTCAAACCTATTATAAGGCTATGTAACATTTGATTTGTCAAATCGCAAATGGTCTTGAAGCATTCAGAAGGGCAAATTATTCAGCGTAAACGCCTGCCCTATCGTTAGCTATCATCGTAATATAAAATGTCAACGTCCGGGAAAGCAAGTTCTCATGTGAGATTTTACATTGCACGCTTAATATGAAACGATTAAGAAATAGTTCAATGTGTCCCTGGCATTGCCTGTTATAGTTTAAAGCGTATGAGTGCCATTTCTCTAAACATGGCTATGGGAGGCATACGTTAAAATATTTGGAGGCGATGAAGCGCAGAAATTTTGGAATATACAAGGAAAAATCCGTCTTGAAAACACTCAAAAGTTAAAAATAACGTTCTAAATTTAGCCCTGCACCCGGTTCCCCAAGCAGCGAGTGACGTCACGTGCCTCCACGTGCCTCCACGTGCCTCCACGGTAACAAAAATGGCAAGAGCAAGTGACCGACTTCACCATTCGCCTTATTCACGGAATCGCCATATAGGGCTGTACAGTCAATTCGGGATCTTATCGAGACCCCACGAGACAGGGATAGCTATGCTCAGCGTCAATGGCTGCCTGGCATCAACGGCCTGTACGTGTTGCCTAAAGTCAAAGTCATAAATGGCGTAGACACACGTTTCGGCCCATATTTTCCGCGAATTTGCCTCGATCACTCTCAAAATCACTGACGTGAGAAAACAACACTAGACCATTTTAATGATATTAAACTTACGTTTGTAATGCGATGTTATCCTTTTTTAAGACACAAACAATATTTCTCCATGCTGACACTCCATTGGCAGCAGACACACTTTCGCAAATAGACTAAATCACAGACAATAAAAGGCTCTATAGGGTGTTGACATGGCATCGTGGCTGGTATGAATATAGAGCATGGATTGTTCAAAGCACGTTCGGCGCCATGGTAACCATCATTTTATGATGCGTGTTTTAGTATTTTGGCGACAGAGCGTTTTCTGCCAATTGCGTGTCAGTATGGAGAAATATTTTTTGTGTCATAAAAAAGGATAACATCGCATTACAAACGTAAGTTTGGTATCATTAAAATGGTCTAGTGTTGCTTTCTAGCGTCAGGGATTTTTAGAGTGATCGAGGCAAATTTGCGGAAAATATGGGCCGAAACGTGTGTCTACAGCATTTATCACTTTGACTGTACCTTCCGGTTGTTTGCCTTCACTCGCCTCACACACAAGATCGGCTAAAGCTGTCCTTGGAAGCACAACTAACCACTGAAGGTCTGTGCATATCCGAATTATAACCATCCGAGTAAATTTGTGTAATTTATGAGCGGGTAGGCAGTTGATAAACCAGAATGCGGTTGTCTCATGAGTTACTGTCGGTGTCAGGCGATCTAATGTGCTGCGCGGGGTTTTCCATGTCGTATGACGTAATAATCATCATGACGCGCGTGTCTGCGCGCGGTATCTATGGTTACGTAACAACGCTCCTTATATGGACTGAGCATGGCCTCGTTCGCAAGCGACCGTTAGTCGACTAATGGTTGACGATTTGGCTGCCGAACGGTGATTTGTCCAACCATCTAGTCGACCAGAACGAACCATGCCGCCACCCACGGTTCCTCTGCTCGATTGTCGTCCAAGATGGCGGAGGGAAATGAGCAGTAAGCGGTGTTCGCGTCATCTTTGTGGCGTATACTTGATCTGTAACTTCGTTTGCAAGTTGATATCCATTTAAACGAATTAAAATATAGCATGGTTCATACGTAATTGCTTATTTTGCCAATTTATCATGTTTTCGTGCTAAATGTTCACATGATCGAACTAACTGTACGCTCGTTTACGGTACCCTTATCTCCACTGTTTTGATTTTTGTTGGGGGGGCGGGGGTCGTTGGTACTCCTCCGGTGACCTAGCCGATACAGTGTGGCTCTAGCCAAAGGACACAGGGTAAACTGTTTCTTGTACTACAATACAGTGACGATCCAGAATTTTGCACAAGAGGGTCAGGACACACGGCGGTTAAAGGTGCTTGTTATTGGTGTTATTTCCGCCATGAGACCGATTGTCAACCCTTTTCGACTATCCCGCGTTCGGCATTAGGCTGTAATGCGCAGGCGCAATGGCGAAATCTAGGTCAAGAAATAGTCGACTAGCTGTCGCTTGCGAACGAGACCCAGGTGAGGACAATGGTGCTCCGTTGGTCGTAAAACTGTAAACATCGATGATTTGGCTCAAATTACAACGCTTCCAACAGTCTCATCGAACGGACCACATGCATGATGGAGAGATGAATGTCTTGTCTTTAACTATATTATGGTTTTATAGTTAACAATGCCTGGACCAAAGCAAACAAAAAATAGTTTCACACTCACTCGATTCTTTAGGCACAAACCGCGCAGCTGGCCGGTTCCCAACACTAAAACGTTGACTACAATGAGTGCGCGTCACGCAGTTGCAGCAAGGCACCAGCGTGATGCGCACTCGTTCTAAGAGTACGTGTTTTTTTGTTGGTCCCCAAAAGACCTAAACCGGTAACAGAACCCGCGAGAACTGTACAGCCCTATTGACGCCAAAACGAGGCTGTGCCTGCAAACACAAACTGCGTGACTCGCCCAACGCGTGAAATCTAATGGGAGACACTGCTGCGGGTTCGCTGCGAAATAGCTCCCGGGTGATTTAAGTAATAAAATTACCGATTTCAGACAGATAAAAAGGGTGTGTGTGTTCTGGAGCAAGTACATGTAAAAAAGGGTCTTTTGGGGCGAGTATATTTGAAAAAGTGGGGTATTTCCCGCGGCATGCAGCAAGGGTCAATTGACATGAAAGCCGCCCTATATTTTTTAACTCGCTTTCCACGTCAGCTAGGATCTTTGTGCTGTGACATATTAGTCTATGGACCTACTATTGTTTTTGCTTTTATTATGAGTATTTATTATTGTATTGAGTGAATCCTATGACTCGGACATTCTTTACCTACTACTCATATGATAGACCCACGTGAAATGGCCCGATAGGCCTATAGCCTTACAGGCTGAAAGTGCCGTTAAACCCAAATCAAACCACGTGAAAACTTGTGCACCCAAGCGTTGTTGAACCCCGTGTTTTACCCAGGGAGATATTATGCTGGGTATATGGAATTATGCTGACATATTTTATCTCGTGAAAGGACCAATGTGGCAATAATTCTACCCCTCCCCCACCCCTCCATGCACGTATTGATTGACTGTGCCTGTGCCGTTGCATGAACTAATCGGTCTAATCTTAAAAGAGTGATGACCACTTTTATGGGAGAATGTGGTTGTTGCACGAAATGCAGGGAAAAAAATAATTGGACCTCTCGGGAATTGAACGCACGACCCCACTATCAAAAGGGAAACGGTCTACTGACTGAGCTACGCGGTCTTCAGCGTTACGTAATGCGTTTCAGTGCGTCATATTGTACCTCGAGCAACCATCCACTGCAAAGTTTGTAATAAAAACACCATCAACTTTTGATTAAATTTGCCGTTAACTTTCCAATGGACAAATCAACATATGGAGCTTAGCTAACTTTCACTAAGCAGATAAGCTCCGTTGAACTGATAGCATCCCACTACTGGTCGGGGATACCCCCCAGCTAGAGGGGGTCACCCGTTCCGTGTGGCATAGGCCTACACGTTCGGCTATTGTCAAATGTGCTCGAAAAAGATGAAAATTTGCAGAAATAGTTAATATTTGTTAACTAGTTTGAACAATAATGACCTGACAGACTTTATAGTGGTGACGGCAGGAGAGAAAGCCCCTTGTGCCACACACCAGGGCTACGCATCATAGGCACTAGCCGTTCGCGCGCAAACTCGCGTAATTCCCAACATGTGAATAAGGCGAATAGGCCCCTCTCCAAAATCATGCATGCAGCGCGAAAACGAGGCTAGCAGGGTAAACGTTGTAAACAAACCCACGTGCGCTATATATAGTGACGGCGGCTCCGGACGAGTGCGTTGTTTTCCTCTCGGAGTAAGGGCATAAATCTCGCGCTTTGTTCGGTGCCAGACTGTTCTTCTAGTGCTTTTAAAGACAGTGAATCAATTTCAATCAATTTTCAAGTAAAATGTGCACCCCGTGGCAATGGATAGACCCAGTTGCTTTCGGCGAGATGAAGGACCCCTGGCCAGAGACTCGACGGTTTTTCAAGAAACTCGAACAATATTCTTAGAAACGTTGCAAAAAGAGCACCCTGTGCTCTAGTAAGATAGTAGCCCCCCTCCCCACCCCATCGCTGTAGTAAGATAGTTAGTCACCCCCTCCCCTCCACCCAGGTATGCAGGGTGAAATTGATGTACATTCATGCATCTACAACTGACGCCCAGTTTCTGTTGACAAACCGTAAATGTCCCTATAATAGAATTGGTTATATTTTGTGTTGCCGATTTCAAATAAAGACGTTGCGGTTAAAAGAAAGTTACTGGAAAGTTACAGTTTTGATGGAAATAGATGAAAATGCAATGCGATAAAATTCGGCAGCGGGGATCTAACGTTTCAGACCTGTTATTACATAATTTAATTGTAATACCTCAATGGGTGGAGCGATAAGTGAAAGTGATGATAGCAGGATTTTCCAGTTGAGTACGTCGGCAGAAGCAAGGCCTATGCCCGGGGAATAGGGGGAGGGGGGGGGGGGAATTATTATACAAATCTGGTGGGGCGAGTGGTCCCCCCGTGTGTTTCAGATAGCGGAAATTTCGGATGAAACAATAAAAGGATACCACTATAGAGTGACTCTACATTAGACATAATGTGTAATTCATTTGGACATATGTGCAAATATGTGGGAGATAGTTTAACACTGTTTTTGAGATCGAATAAAAATCAACCCACACTATTTTGTTTAGTTGGCGGCCGGGAGAGGGGAATACGTCCCTGCTGCTGTAATTGAAGAGTACTTAGAATTATTTGCCGAAGTATTGCGATGCTGGCCTCAACCGGTATCGACACCGCGAGATTTCTCAGGGGTGTTCCCAGCAATTGGTAAGGGGTTTGTCGACGCCGAATAACGACAACCGCCAGTTCAAGTGCTTTTATTTATAATTGATCTTGATCTTAATTTATAAGAGTATCCTTTGCAAAATGCTCGACTTAATCGGTGTATCTTTACCCACGATCTCGATTTTATCAGACTGTATATTTCACCATGATCTCGACTTTAATGTTGCATCTTACACATTTGCTGCCGATAGAAACGAACCTGGCGTGGTCTGACCTAGCCTCGGGAGCACCACTTGCCTCAGTTTCAGACTGTATTTCCAAAGGGGTTCTTTCCAAATGAGTAGGCCCATTTGGGAATTCTGACTTATCTCGAGGCAAACTGACGCTATATATCATATTTCCATATAATGTAATCCTTTAGCTATCACATTCACAAACTATCAAATGATTTCTCACTTGTATCTGTGTTTGCGAGATGTTTACCGAACACCAACGTCCGATGCTGACATCTTCTTAAATTCGACATGCGACATTGCTTGCCCCCCTCAGGGGCCCTCTTAGTGGCCGGTGGCGAGAGGACCAGCCGCCAACCCATCCCAAACATGTCACTCCAGCGGATACTACATAGTTATAGACTTTAAGGTCCCTGACATGTGTCTAATACAAGTTGACATATGTATAAATGCTTGGACATAATTATATGTAATAACTAATTGGACATATATGTAATGAATAATTGCACATATATGTACAAATTATAGGACATATCTTCAAGGTACTCATTGAAAGAGAAAACGAGATTGCGTCACCCGTAGGGTGAGATGACGTAAAATGTAAAACCCATATTTGTCTTCGGTCCACTACAATGACCTTGATCTTAAGAGTTGACTTGACTGTGACTTTGACCTGTGACCTACAGACCCAATTAAGGAAATTGCTCGGATATCGATGAGTAAATTTATACGACGAAATGTTGCGTTTTGTGGCCTACACAGAGTGCACAGACACACCCTGAAATCCAGATTTGACCATCCAAATTCGTATTTAGCCACTTACATCCAGATTTGCACCTCAGATCAATATTGACCCCTCAGATACAGCAGCTTCATAACTGTCGTTATAGTGAGCATCCTCTCAATCCTCTCAAGCCCCATCCCAAAAGCAAAAGTCACTCTTCAGTTTCGCCCCCAGGTTCAACGATCTCACTCGGTAGACATCTGAAACCAAACTGCCCGTTTATTCAGTTTCGGTCTACATTTCTAGTTTCTACATCCCTACCATGCACATTGGTTTCATAGCAAACAACTCAATCATCCCTCCACCCCAGCTTGACCCCCCCCCCCCCCACCCCACCACTCCCCACGCCTTCCCCACACACAACAGTACACTCGCACCGCGGCAGTCGGTACCGCACGCCCAACGTCTTGCAGTTGGTTTTGATAAGCAGATTATCAGAGTCGTCGCGCTTTGTCATGATATAATGCATGCGGTGGTGTGGGGGCCCTGACATGTCACCAGGAGATAGAGATCGACCAGCTGTTCTTAATAGTTATGACGTAAAAGCTTCGATTTTACGGCATGTATCACTTCGTTCGTTTGTCTGTGTGTGTGTGTGTGTGTGTGCGCGCAAAACGCAACATTTCGTTCTGTAACTTTACCCATCGATAGGTACCCGACATGGCTCGGTCAAGTTCGTCAGCGGGGTATGTAGGTCAACGGTCAAGGTCACAGGATTTTTTTGTTTGTTCCTTAACCATTGGTAGATAGGACCAAAAATCAGGGAAAGTCGCTATAACGTTCACAGTGTTCATTTAATGACGTTGTACATTATGTCACGTATTGAGCCCGTCGGTAACTTGTATCACGTCTTTGAATTTTGCAAATCGCCTAATTAGTTTGTCTGCAAAAAATTGCTAAACTTTAACATAGGACCCTACGAGGGTAGTGTCTGAGCGAAATAGGGGGGTACTGAGGTCCTTTATCGAATGTTTTCGGCTAGTTTGAAGCTTAAGGCGTACTCTAGGGTCCTTGCCGGCTGGTATAAAATTAAACGGAGGGGACACTCTCCAGGTTTTTAGCTAATGGCCGCCAAAATGGCCGACATGGCCATCCACAATAGGGGGTAGGACCCCAAATACGGGGGTACTGAAATCCTTTACTGATTTTTCTTGGCCGGTTTGAAGCTTTAGGCGTACTCTAACGTCCCCTAGGGTTGATTATATGCAATAAAATGGCGTTGTCCTTTTCGCCGTGCTGATACTAAATCTGTGGACTTGAAGGTATCATTTAGGAGGCATTACCAATATGACTAATCGGCCAATAATGAATTTGCGGGCTGAAATTACGGGCTCAATTTGTGGGCTAGCTTTGATGCAGCGCTGGCAGTCTTTTCTGAAACAGGTGATCCCCTGCTTACTGAAAACAGAAAAATGACGTCATTTAATAATGGTCTCAACACCGAAAATAGAGAGAATAACCAATAACCCAAAAGCGGGCAGTGTCGGACGGTGCCGTCCAATGTCGGACATCATTCATATCGTTCATAGCACATCCTGTTGGCAATATGTCTTACTGCAACAGGAGGAAACATGTTTTAGTTCCTTTTTTTATTTTCCCGGCAGGTATTGTTGATGCAACATCGCTGGATCTTGATCCAATATACTGTGCTTGTTAAAGGCCGATAGTTATGTTGAAAGACGCCTACAAAATTTAAGGATGTTATTTGTAAAAAAAAGAAACCTGCTAAGGCTTTCAGATATATACGCAAAAACACTTTAGCCTAAAAGCTTACCCAATATATAGGACGCATACATAAAACTAATAAATTACAGCCAGTAGGCCGGGTAATGGTGACACGGGTCTTTTACATAATGAATGGGGCACAGAGAGGACATAACGTCTTTGTCCGCCCCAATCTTGTTCACGCCTACTGGGATGCAATCGACGTGCATCCAGGCCTTAATTGCTGGTTGGCGTGGCAGAAGATTCGTCCCTTTCCTGCTTTACCTTTCGTTTTGTCTCTTTCTCTTTCTCGGATCGTTTCTCTTCACGGATTCGCTTTCTTTCTTGCCTTTCCCTTTCCTTTCTCACCGTTTCCTCAGCTTTTTGGGTATTTTCGTCAATGATTGCCCGACTAATAAGAAGTCGGTGGGACGATACAGTAGTCGAGCGTGGCTCTCGCTAGAGCTGGCAATATTTTGTGGCAATAAGCCAAAAAATAAGTGAAAATGCTGTCGATAATATTTCATTCTGACCCGTCAAAATCGCCAACTTCGGATAATTGCAACTTTTTGGCTGACAAGCAGAAGTTGCCATTAAGCGAAGTGCACTATGGTTTATTATTCGCACGGCGTTACACGGCAACCCTCTTGTGGGTGATGCTGGCGGCGGGACCCGCGGCGGGCAGCGGCCTACGCCGTCTGACCATCGCCCGGCGTGCCTTCGTCTTCACTTCTTCACTCCGTCCGTCTCTTCCCTCCGTCTGTATGTGTATCTGAGCGCCTGAGACCCGGAATGAAGTGGATGATGAATGTCCACAGCACAGGCGCTCAGATCTGCTGACAGAACCCCCGAAGTAAATAAACAACGCCCCCCTCTCAGGCACCGCATATAATAGAAAGAAAGGTACCGCTCTTGGTTTGCAGCGCCACAGACAGGCCCTCGCTTCAACCGGCCCTAGCGACCCACACACGACATTCACAACGCATCTATCACCTCGAATCAACTCAATAGAAGTTTAACTCTTACCACATCTACTTTCTGATGCCTGACATGTCCACAACTTAGCACAAATATGACATTTTCACAACAACTTGCAAAACAACAACACACTCGGACAGATCCCTCGACCACTTTCGCCAGAAACGTGCCAGTGCGCAACTCAGAGCGAGCATTCCGGTGACGTCTTTACTTCCGGCCTGTGCAGAAGGCGTGTGATTGGCTGTGACTTATTTCTGGCGGGGGAATTTGAACAGTTTAAATTTTACGCAGGCAAATCCACATAAATCTGCCTTCTAGCGCTGTTGTACTATGTCTTCATTCGAAAAAATTACGTATCGGTATGCGTCTTCGCAAATTTCCTCCTTATTTTTTTTCTTAAATAAGATAATCGATATTATTTCAGTTCATCTGACAGCTTTCACCGTAAAGAGTATAAGGGGGGCCACTTCTTCGATCAAGTCTCGGTAGTCTCTTACACGTTACGCCGTGCGTCGTGGCACTGAAATAATTTAGTTACACTTTATACTACACATGCAGTTGGTATGCATGATACCAATGCTTATTTAATATGACCGCACTATTGCATATAAATCTATATACTAAAGTGAAGAAATTAAAGCAATATAAATATTTCAATCATACTTCCACATGTATGGTGAAATCGCATTATTAGCAGTTTCCCAGAATATCCCAAATATATTTATATCATTGAAATTTCCTAAACGAAGATTACATCTGTCTCAAGTATTCTGTGCCTGGCAGCCCTGAACTCTTTATCGTCTTACACCAAGTCCCATATCCCGGCATCACTATATCTGCGATAATTAGGAGGGTATTTGCCAGATACGCCGGGCACTTTTGGCGGGCAGTTTCAAGTTTTCTGACGGCAGGCACTCAGGTGCTGTTTAGCCGCTCCAAAATAATGCCACTCGAGGCCGTCACAGCCACTCTTTCCTCCTTGTTCTTGAAGACGACGTACAGCTTGCCGCAAATAGAATGTCTTGCCTATCCCTGCTTGGCGGGTAATACATACATTATGGCCGCCTAGATAAGGTCCAGCGCGGTTTCCAATTGTTCCATTATTTGATTTGCCATGCATGACTTGTTGATGTTTACATCTTTTATTAAATACCCAGACACGTGATCAGAGGAGTTCCAATAAAATATATAGGTCGTGGGTCACCGGAAGACACTAAATGAAGGGGTTACTAGTATTATCATGTTCGAGAGGGAAAGTCCACTGACTATTTATTTACATTATGGATTCTTCGTGTAAGTTTGTATAGTGTGCACGTGTCCACAACCGCCCTATACCAAGCAGCAAAACAACCTTTGACATCAGGCAACTGTTTGTGCCTACAGATTAAAAAAAAATGGGGCGAAAACACTTAAACTGTTTGTACCAAAAATCCAATTCGAGATCTCTACAAATATTTAAATGTTATGAACCACACCCCTGTTTGCGAAGATGGGGGTGTAGCCCCCCTAACCCAATGTGTGACACGATTTCAGTGACGTCACCGGAATGCTCACTCTGAGTTGCGCACTGGCACGTTTCTGGCGAAAGTGGTCGAGGGATCTGTCCGAGTGTGTTGTTGTTTTGCAAGTTGTTGGGAAAATGTCCGATTTGTGCTAAGTTGTGGACATGTCAGGCATCAGAAAGTAGATGTGGTAAGAGTTAAACTTCTATGGAGTTGATTCGAGGTGATAGATGCGTTGTGAATGTCGTGTGTGGGTCGCTAGGGCCAGTTGAAGCGAGGGCCTGTCTGTGGCGCTGCAAACCAAGAGCGGTACCTTTCTTTCTATTATATGCGGTGCCTGAGAGGGGGGCGTTGTTTATTTACTCCGGGCTTCTGTCAGCAGATCTGAGCGCCTGTGGTCCACAGGGACGTGCTCGTGAGATTCGATGCGTTGAGGAGATTAAGCGCTGAGAGAAACTGGATCGAAAGGTTGAGGCTATGGAGTGTCCAAGGGGGCGAACGGAGGAAGGGCTCTTGGGTTGAACGGCTATATCCCATAAGCGGCAAACCCACTTTTAGCATTTCCTTTAAACACGCTGGGCCTGGATGCCTTTGACATAATATGTGCAGGATCTCTTGCCAGGAACACACGCGGTAATAAAGAGCCTTGAGTGGGCCGGAAACCGTTTTGTCCGGGGGCTGAAGGTGGTGAGTGGTGTGGGGAGGAAGGGCCAACAAATGGATTCCCGCCAATTGTGCCGCATGCAGCATCCTCAACGTTTCGTGGCTGCTGTGACCATCAACAGCAACTGATCAACAGCTGAGGCCGCGCGAGTCCACAGTGAGACAGAAACACATGTGTGAACCATTCCTCACCAAGCAAATCGCTCACCCAGGCTTTCTGCTGGTCCACAAGTCCACAGCACACCATCAGGGCCGTCGTGGACTCCCCACCCATTTAGGGACCTTTGGGTGTTGCCCTTAATAATAATAATAATAATAATAATAATACGAGATAATTAACTTTTATCGTTTTTTGTCTCTGGACTAGTAGTCCAATTTGTGCCGTTATTACAGTATACTAATTAGATTAAGTCTATAATATACTAGTCAGGGGGAGGCTGCCTCGCCACTCAGCGGAGGGCTACCTCGTCAACCAGCCGGGGGCTGCCTCGCCAGTGGGTTGCCTCGCCAGTCAGCGGGGGGCTGGGGGGGGGGGGGGCTCGCCAATCAGCGAGGGGGACGGGGGGGGGGGCTGCCTCCCTTATCAGTTGACGTATTTGTGGTTGTAATATGAAAATATAACAATGTGAAAAGCGGACTATAATGATAGTGAATTTGTGACAGACGCACTTGTCATACTTTGCTGACTGAGAAAACACTTTCCCTTTCCGAACCCTAGCACCTCGCATTCATGCACTACCGCCACTCATACCGCCACCCACTGCGCCCCCCTCCCCTCTTCTGTCTTACTTCATGACATCACACGCCACATGCTGAATTTACTGTCGTTCACGACCGAGTCATTTGACACCCTTGATCTTGGCGCAATGAGTTCAAAAACAATTCGCTGTCCGTATTTCCTGTCAATCATATTTGAGTACAACACATCTATAAACTAAGGATGGAACGCGCTTCATTTATTTTCACTGTTCATTCAGGTGCTAGCATTTTAACTGGTGCCTCTAAAACATTGGACAAGAAAGAAAAGAAACCAACCCGTTTGTCTTACTAGAACTCTGCTGTGACTTATATTTCTATTTTGTGCAGACCATCAAATGATGGCTCTCGTTGTAGACTACATACACCCCAACACCCATGTGATGCCTACTAGTTCATACGCGGATGTCAGATTAGAGCTACCGGATGCAAACAAAAACCAAAAAACTAACGCCCGGTCATACATTTGAGGTTCGAGTGACTGAGACTGAAATGATGAACTCTGTTTTAGAGAAGATGAAATGTCACGTGATGTTTGTACGATAGCATGCAAGGTAAAAGAGTCAAATGATATTTTAAGCCGTGCTGCAGATAGTGTAAGATACCGGCCTGATCAGCCTTTTATGGTGAATGAGGATCATACCTGTGCCTCTACCGACACAATAGCTACACCCAATAATAATGAGGTAATGTACGATCCCACATCTGTCCAAGACTGCGGCAATCATGAAAAGGTAAGCGAACGACAGGGGAATTTAGTGGCAGCGATCGAAGCCAACGAAGATGAAGAGTTATTTGGACTCGCCCCGTTTCATCAGAGAAATGTAAAAAATCTCAAGATAGCCCACATTAACATAAACAGCGTACGACAGAAGTTTGGACCGCTAAGCCAAGCACTGGGCAAAGGCGCATTAGATGTCTAGGGCCCCTGAGGGGAGGTAGCCATGTCGTGTGTCGATTTTAAGAAAAGGTCCATGTCGCGTGTCGATTATAAGAAAAGGTCCATGTCGCATGTCGATTTTAAGAAAAGTTCCATATCGCGTATCGCTAAATCTTATGTCGCATGTCGATTCTAAGACAACCCCAATGTCGCGTTGTCGATTTTAAAAATCGCCGTGTCGCCGTGTCGAAAAAGCCCCTCTGGGGCCCTATGTCTTGTTCATTCAAGAGACTAAGTTAGACGATAGATTTCCGGCAGGCCAATTTACTTTAAATGGTTACAAGGCCCACCGAAATGATAATACAGACAGCTCTGGAGGCATAATGGTGCAGATAAGAGACGACATCCCACACCGGCAGCGCAAGGATATAGAAATTAATGAAGACGAGAATGGGCGTATCGAGTCTCTGGCAATAAAAGTGACGCTGAATGCTGAAAAGTGGCTCTTTCTCAATGTTTACAAGCAGCCGAAGGTTAAAAACGCATTACTTGTGACAAAGATCAATAGCCTTATGAATGCAATCGCTGCTGAACAGGTTAACCTTGTACTGTTGGGAGATTTAAATGTAAACATGTTAAACCATAAAAAATTTCTGAGCGACATATTAGAGGTCTATGGCGCTAAAAAATATCGTTATGTCACCCACTTGTTTCAAAGGTCAAATACCGACCTTAATTGATGTTGTGATTACAAATGTGTTGAAGCGCTTACGACATGTATCATGTACAGACACGGGCCTCGGCGATTTTCACCATATGGTATGCGTAGCAATGAAAATAGAAGTTCCCATTAAGCAGCAGAAACGTGTCTATTATCGAAGCTTTAAACATTTTGATGAGATTAAATACAAAGACGATCTACCCTCGGCACCTTTTCATGTAGGTGAAGTTTTTGAAGATGTTGATGATTCATATTGGTTTTGTAGCACATTGATCAAAGAGGTCGTTGATAGACATGCACCAACCAAGCAACAGGTAGTTAAGAATAACTGTGTGCCCTATATGAATAGCCATCTTCGCAAAGCCATAAATGTAAAAAAATATGCTGAGACGGAAGTACGAGCAATTGAGTAGCCAAGAGAATTGGGAAAAATCCAGAAAGCAAAGGAATCTCATAGGACGTCTACAAAAAGTAAGCATGCAAAAGTACATAAAGGGGAAATGTAGCGAAGCTACGACTAACGGTAAGGACAATTTAAATAAGGAAAACTACAGGCCGGTAAGTGTTCTCCCCTGTATTTCCAAGATATGTGAAAAAATATTGTGTGACCAGCTTATGTCATTTATGGAACCCAGGTTATCACCCAGACTGTCTGGGTTTAGAAAGGGACACAATTGTCAAAGCCTACTGATGCGCTTTGTTGAAGACTCCAAAAATGCATTAGATAATAATCAAGTTATGGGAGCTATACTAATGGATCTCTCCAAAGCATTCGATTGTCTTCCACACAGATTATTGATTACCAAGATGAACGCTTATGGCATAAGTAAACAATCATGTACGCTAGTTGCAAGCTATCTTACGAACCGCGAACAGAGGGTAAAACTAGGACATAATCGGAGCGAGTGGCTTTCCCTCAAGAAATGAGCACCACAGAGATCTGTTTTTGGTCCACATCTGTATAATGTATTTACGAATGACCTGCTAGTATCCACCGCACGGGAAACCGATAAGTATAATTATGCTGACGATAATACTGTGGCGGCTCAAGGTAAGGAGTTTAACAAGGGAAAAGTAACTCTACAGAAGGCATTATCGGAGATAACAACATATCGACAATTACATGAAAGCGAACCCAAGTAAGTACCAGTCAATCGTGTTTGAAAAGAGAAACGAATTAAGTCAGCACAGATCGTTTTCGATTTCTGGAACAGAACTGGCAGCCGAACAGGAATTAACATTTCTAGGGATTCAACTGGACGCTAGGTTAACTTTCGGCAACCATATATCAAGTTTATGCAAGAAGGCTGGAAAAAGTCTCAATGGTTTGGGTTTCTAAATCAATGGATGTTGATAGCAAACTTACGTTATTTCATTCTTTTATCCTTTCACATTTTAATTATTGTCCCGTTGTATGGCATTTTTGTGAAAAATATGCGTAAGATTGAAAAGATACAAGAGCGGGCATTGAGGTATGTGTTTAATGACTTTAGATCAGAATATGCAGAGTTGAGGAAGAGAGCGGGTAGACCATTGCTATATGTTGAACGATTGCGCTGCATATCATTAGAAGTTTACACGAGTATCAACAAAATTGGGCCCAGTTATCTTCATGACATGTATAACGTGAAGGAAAATAATATATGTATGCCACGCGTTAAGCCAACAGCTTATGGCCATAATTAATTGAAGTATCAAGGTAGGACACATTACCATGAGGTGGGGGGGGGGGGGTTATTGGACCAGTTTGTTTATATCGCTTGTAAATGAACCCCCTTATATCGCGCATAAATGCACACCCTTTGTGCTGCGGCTCCAAATTATAGTACCTAGACGACAAGCGACGAGCGAGGATAAACTATTTAACCAGTTAGGTGAATACATCTCTCGACAGACTTGGTTAATGCAGTTAGATGGAACATATCATTTTTTCCCACCTCGAGCGGACCTGAGTTGAGGGTATGACCCGATCCACTTTGCACCTGACCCATTGCATTGATATTGATGGTATAACATTTACAAGCAAAGAAAATTGAGTCACTAGGATACAGTATGACAATGCCTGAATGTAAGCACCACTTAACGACATGGGTATGTTTCACATTTAAGTCAGGCTAAATTGGTCACTTTGACAAAAATAAAAACAATTCTTTTGTGTGAAACAGATATCAAACTGTTGGTAATAATTTTTATTTCTTGCAATTGCCAGTAACACTATTTTTGTGTCACTCTTAGCCATGTAGACTATGTATAACAATTAAGTCAAATCCAATTTAAACATGATATGATTTCCAGTAGTTGTACCAAATCTCAGACCAAAAGAATATTAAACCCTGAACATGCTGAATGTAATTAGCAACTATAATTAGCAAAGTCAATTAGATTTAATAATAACACATGAACGCCTGCATGGAAATTGACTGAGTTGGGTGTATCAGCTACTCTGTCTGTGAAAATCATAAAGCAACATATAAACATACATGCCTATATTTTCATTTGCTTTGACATGCAATTTATGTGTATCCACCTCAATTACAGATTTAAACTCCCATGTATACAGGTATATAGAGGATAGTACCAATTCAGAGTACCAATTTTTGTTGAGTTATGCATCATGAATGACAATATATTGACGATTACCGGTATTTTAGAGGAGCTGTATTAGAAATCTTGCCATATATTCTTCTTCCAACTTTTGTTTTCTAGATGTACATGTACCCAGGGAATTTAGTAGGCCTATATATGAGATATTATAGATGTAATTTCCATTAGTATTTCCAAAATGTGTATAGGGAAAGGAAATAACATATACAATTTATCAATACCCTTTGTGTGGCCTAATTAACATATTCAAATATATATATTAAATAACTCCCTCTAAATTAAGCTAAGGAACAGCTAATAAAGTTGATTTTCAGTCAAAAGCAATTTATTGTCTACAAAAAGAATAATTTTGTGGTAAACAAATGAAATGCTTTTTTGGGAACAGTTTTGTCAAATTTAATTCATTGGATTTTTCATGTGTGTGAATTTGCATGGTGCCAGCGATGGTTACCTAAAGTATATTTGCATTGATGACTTTATTCATATAAATTGGAAAAAAACCTGTACCAAACTCTTAAAATGGATAACTTATTTTTTGCAATTGCCAATAACACTATTAAGAGTTGTGTCACTCTTAGACCATGTAGACTAGGCATAATAATTATCCCAATCCTTTTTATTTACTTGTAGCAACGATTTTAGCCTGCAAAAAATGAGCAAAAAAAGATTATTAGATTAACATTTTCACTCTTTCTTTTGAGAGCAGTGGCTGGTCTCAACGGAGGAGGCCTCGTGTCCAGGTGGCCCCTCCCCACCCCCCTTTTTTTTGAGAGAGAGAGAGAGGTGGACACAATTTCGGTGTGCACCTCCTTTTTACAGTTAAACATGTTAAATTGCCGCCAGGGCATAACAAGGCCAATTTCTGTGTGCACCTACTGCCAGTCCTGGTTTTTTTACAGCTAAATTGCTGCAAGGGCATAACATTTTAAGTGAACCCTCCACCACCTATTCAAGTACGATGATCAAGAGGACCCCCCCACCACCCTCTTCTCCTCCCTGGATCCAAGCCCGGTCAGCCTACAAATTGTGGTCATGCAGCTAGACACCAACAGCGACACAGTAACACTTAGGCCAGGGCCACGTCTAGCCTGAAACCTGAAGCCTTTTCCCCGGCTACACCATCAGTGACCATGCTATAGTCGTGTGACAAGTGTCAAAAATGTGACATGCCAGTGTCAGTGACACTGTTACTGATAGCCTGAAAATCAGACGTTAATATCGTACGGCAGTCTGATCGACACTGCGGCGACAGACATGGCATAGCCTCGAGACCCACTCACAACACTGACACTGTCACCTGGTCACTGACACTTACATTGTCTGACAAGTGAAGTGTCAAGTGGCATCACTGTCATATCAGCTGTCAAAATCGTAAATTAATAAAGAACTGGTGTAATTTTGCAAATGTTTTCACATATACGTAACAAATCAATCAAATCACACTTTTCTGAGTTCTGTTTAGTATTCTTCGGTGAAGTTGTGTTGAAAACGATGATTTGAAGTCGGTGAGCTAGGAGCAGACGCCCAAAGAAATAACGATCGAAACGCGGATAAGTTTGCGAACCCATTCGCAAGGTCAGTCAGTCAGAACGGAGCCAGAAAGGTAAGCGCAGGCAGGGCACCAGTCTAACAACCGATGTGTGATCACCAAGAGCGCTCTGCTTGGAGATTGGCAACGAATATTTAGCGCGTCGATGATATATTAAGTAATTTTAAGTATACTAATACAGCCAGTGCTAACATTGAATAATTTATTGGTTATTTTGGGGGGGCAGCTGATTTAATTATTAAAGACATGACATAATAGGCTTCGACCTCTCTTTTCTTGAGTATATTTATGTACAGCTGATATTTACTGCTAATCCGAAAACGTCTCATGGATGTTACGCGAAATGAGTCCCAAACCTATGCTTGAAATTGACGTTGAATATGCATGCATGTTACGCTAAGAGCTCGCTTGCGCTCGCTATAGGGCATGTCAGTTCTCGCGGGTACTACTTCCGGCCTGGCATTTTGGGGACAAACAAACGAACACGTGCTTTTTGTTCAGTGCGCAGCCTGACTAGCCCCCTGCGTAACAATGGATACCGCGCGCAGAGGGCTGTCATACTAGTTACGACATAAGACGTGGAACCAGGCAAGCTGCGCAGCCGGCGCGGCAAGCAAGGGGTGGGTCGCAATTCGTCTTTCGTGCGTCCTAAATAAAGACATGTAAAATTGTTCGTGTCGATATGTTGGTAGATGACACTTTGAGCATGTCATTTTTCATAATACTGGCCACATTCAGCGAACTAGGCGCACAACAGGTAGATGATTTCCCAATGTTTACACTGATCTGGAGTGATCGGGTGACAGGTATGGACAGCCTTTGCCGTCAAAATTACAGTTTTTTCTATCCTGAATGCAACTACCATTCAAATAGGCAAATTTGCTAATTTCAAAGGAACAACGTTGTAAATTTACTGTGCTAACATTATCTTTCTAAATTGCTTCAGTTCTGTTACATTCATAGTTGTGTGTGATGGGTATTTTGACAAACGGTTTCATGAGAACCACAAAATAGAGCAGTGCTGTCACTTTTCCATTTCCACAGAGTGAGCCAGCTTACATGTACTTATCGGCTTGCCGGTATAATGCTTTGGATCAAATAGATTGTGTAGCATTTCTAAGTTAACCTGGTGTGGCAAAATTACTATCCAAGACGTATATACATGTATGTAGTTGACTACAGTCATACCTCAGTTTAACGGGTCCTTTCACATATGCTAGTAAAAATGGATAATCTATGCTTCCTCTATATGGGAATTTGTGGAATTAAGCCTTAATTTACAAAACACAAATGTTTTAGATGTTTATAGGTGGACACTTGTGTTGATGAAAAATATTAATTTGTATAGCTGATGTACGTGTCTGCGTTTAGTTTACTGATAGCTTTACTTCTGCATAAATCTTTAATTGTACCATTTCCTTTCAATTTTGAGGAAGGAAACAAAAATTATTTTAAAATTGTGGCATCTTTAAATATATGGAGATTTTCATCAAGATTCTGCAATGTAAAACATACGGAATCAATAATAATTCAGTGTACAACCTTCATGATTCACTACCGGTTTTGGCTCATACATTGCATAAGCATGATGATAATAAATCCAAGTTTCTATTTGTCTTTTTGCATTGGATTTGCTTCTATCATATCAGTTTAATTAGGTTGACAACATATGGTATAAAATAAAATCTGCAGGTATTTCAAATGTAGCAGTACAAAAACTAAGTTAAGGTACAAAACATAAGACCTTATATAGGTAGGTAAGCTTATATCTTTTTCATACTTCATCAAATTCATAACATTTCCTTTTAAGGTTGTCCAATTCATTTTGATTAAATTTTCATAGCTACTTTTGTCCTGATGTCTATACATGAAACATATAATAAAGAAACAAGAGAACAACAAACTATTAAAAATATTGATAGCACTTAACCCATAGGGACTTCAATAATATAATGAATTTTTTGGCTGGTTTATATATAGAGACATTTTTATTTAATCACCATTAACATAAGAAATCCTAATAAAGGGATCATTAATATATATTTTACATTTTGTTAGATCAATTTCATCTCTTAATTCTCTTGCATTCAACTATAGTAATGCCAAGGGCACATTACTTAGTTAATAAATCCTGAGCACCATAATAAATATAACATATAAGCTTTTTCAAACCTCTCAGTTGATACAGGTATATTGTATTAGATTGTGTTCCATCAATTAGAATGTAAAAAAGATAAATTTGTCACTTTTAAAATAAAATGGGACATTATATGGTTTAATAGGATATAATAATCATCAACTTTGTTCTACATTATGTCAGCCCTGGGTGACAAATATTGTTCATGACATTTGCAACTTGAGACAATTTTATTTAAATAGTGCTTCTGTTTAGGGTTGTAATGCAGTCTGTAGACTTTTTTATTTTGTTCAAAGATATATTAAGTGACAATTTTACCTGCAATGCACTGAGGTCTACATTGGAATTAATGATGCATAACTCTGTAATGATAAGATGTCCTTTTTAGATTTTCAGACTTAATTTTGAGTAAATTACACCTTTCTTGCAGTGTTGTCCTTAGGTCTATACATATGATATATATTAATAAAACAGGAAAACTACAAACTTAGAAAAATAACAAGTAGCCCATAAGGATACGAGTAACATTAAACATTTTTGGCAGGTTTATATATATATATATTTTCATTTAACCAGCATATATAAACATCACCAATAACAATAAAATGATACTAGTCATCAATATATAAGGAACATGTTGTTACTTTCATTCTTTTCTCTAACATTTAGCTACAGTTGTGACAAGAGAACCAAGATATTGCTTTGCTACTAAATCCTGTGTGTCGTAAGAAATAAACTGGTGTCGTATAATCACTTTTTCAGACTTCTGCTCGGTGGCTATAGTATATATTATAACGTGTTCCATTATTTGAAAAGACCAGTTTACAACATTGAAAATATAACTAGACATTACAGTTCAGTAGGCTATAATAATCAACTTTCTACTTTCTGTGACAAACATTATTCATAAAATTTGCAAATTCATCAATTTTCTTTAAATGTTATAGAGTTTTATGCAGTCTGTGAACTTTTTCATTTCTTCATAGATTTAGTTGACATCCACATACTTTGTACTCTTGTCTAATTTATATTTACATACTTTGCAATGTTTTATTGGTATGTTTACTTGACTGTTGACTTGCAAGAAACCTTAATTTTTTTAATATAATCAAAAAACTAAAATTTGACAAATTGAAAAAAAATTAATCAAAGATAAAAACGTATGTAAAGGACATATCATATCCCATATTCTTAGATCTATATCTATGAGTAATATATATCTCAGACAAAAATGTAGGTACATTGTACACATTATTATCAAATATTTGCTAAATACAAAGAGCATGATTGAGGATTTTTTTTATAATGTCACAATATTTAAGGTAATACTGTCAAGTTTTTTTTTAATTTCATAATGTTATTCCCATTCAAAGCTTTATATAAATAAACGTTAGTCATAATTTGTCAAAACCTTCAGGATTGATTTCTTTATTTGGACAAAACTGTAATAAAAAATCATTTGCGGTAAAACAACGATTAAGTATTAGGGAGCTCAAGTGGCTCTATTATATCTGCTCATAAAATCACCCATGTGCGTCAGCAGTATGATTATAAGAAAGATTCGATACGTGTTCGTCAAGTACCTAATTTAAAAAAGATCAATCCATATGTCGAAGCAATAGCCGATTCACTATTTTCGCGAATTATGGTTTATTCCGCTTGTCATCTGTCATTCGGCCGTCGGCAACAGTCAGGCCAGCGCAAATATTGGGTCTTCAGCGGGCTGCAGTGCGCCAGGTTTACTGACCGCAGTGATTGATACGGCAAAATACAAGTTAAAGGTGTCGTTCAACAATATATTGTCTCTAGATAGTTAACATGTGCTTATTTAAGTTGCATACATGTCTAGAAGGGACCCACCCATTTCTCGCATCGCTCACCGCGCAGTTTGCATGTTGTTTGCGTTATTGTTATGTAGGTTGTTGCGCAGCGGCATTTCCAGCCAATCCTCGTTAGTATAGTGGTGAGTATCCCCGCCTGTCACGCGGGAGACCGGGGTTCGATTCCCCGACGGGGAGGCTTCTCGTTTTTTTTTTTTTTCACAATAATTATTCTTTGAATATAGGCTTTTCACGAAGGATCCCTAAGAATTCGGGAGAGCAATATCGAATCTCCAATATTAGGACATTTTAAAACTGGGCGGGAAATGGAGCGCGGTAAATAGGGAAAGGGTCTTCGCGTTGAAGTAGAAATTGTACGGATAACGATCCCTAAAAATTGCCAACAGCTGATCGCGAAAGTCCAAGAATTCCTGGATGCCAATCGCGGAGATCGGAAAAATAACGTATCCCCCGCCCTATAGTATGCCCTATAGGCGGATACACTCATACAGCTTTTGGTTTGCCAGATAACCGATGTTGTGACTTTACTACGTGTCACACACTACTATAATGAACGAGCTCACCTACTCTCTGGTCAAACACGTGGAATCTTTAGACGGTTGATATTGCGTGATATTGAAATTGATATTGCGTTCAGTGTTCCCTCAATTCGACACTCTTCCGTCTGTTACAGTTGTAAGTTAGCAATGCTAGGAAGCCGGTCGAACATGAGATTATTATTGGACTTTACTTAGTCTATATGGGGATAAAATCTCGCTGCCTTGACCTAAACAAAGCTTCAGGCACGTGTTGTAAATATTATTTTGATTGGGATCCATATATCCATCGCGCATTCTTTAGCTTTTATTTTTTAAATGTCTCTTCAAGTCGACGAGAGAAGCAGAAATAACATAGGCCTACTGTAGGGAACCTAGAATTTAGTGTAGAGATCCCAGTGTAGTATAGAGTTCAGTTCAACCACAAGTAAGTCACCCCAGAGGCGTAGGGCCAGGGTGGACGGGTGGGGAGATATCCCAAGGAGGCACGCAGCTACTGGCCGGGAGGGTTTACGACCGCTGACCAGCGGGGGGTCATCTGGTGTTTTAGTGCAGGCGATCGGGATCCAGAGAGGCAAGCCGGGTATGTTTAGCGCTAGACTAGGCGGGGGCGGTCAAGCTGTAGTTTATTTAGGAGGGAGGGTGGTTAAAAGATAGATTGGACGATCACGTTGCGCGTTGCGCGTGCTGGAAGTAGTATGGCAGTGGGGGTAGACGGGAAGAGCTTTTTAGGGATCTATAAAGGGGTGCGGGAATGCAGAGAGGGATCAGATCTTGACTACTTGAACGGAAGGCAGAACTTGAGAGACCAGAACTTGACAACTTGAAATAAACCCAAAGAAACAGAAACAATTTGTGTTGTGGACTACAACTGGTGTCAGAATTGGCGAAACGGATGCGAACTAATGCGAAATGATTTATACAACCCGATAAGCGATAAAAACCGAGAACACTACAAATGGTGTCAGAAGTGGGATTAGGACTTACACACGCCTGGAATATTCGGATTTGGATTATCGCGCTGGCTATACCTTTCATGGTACTTGTCGTCTATGAGTGTGAAGACTGCTACGCATGCATACCGAGACCCGGATTTCCGCACCGATGTCCGTGTAAAGATGACGGATTTACTGATCTTCACTCCAAGTTACTGAGGGTGTTTTTCGCCTTAGAACGAATGGCTGACGAGTATGGCATTGTGGAGCTGCGTATGGCGGGCGCGCAGTCGCGTAATCAACAGTGACACTCTTCGTGTGTGATTCGACAGGTCAAAAAAAAAAAAATATATATACAATGGGGCCGAAAAAGGATAAAACAGCGACCGGGGAAGAGTCAAGCGGCGGAGCGACTGCTTCAGCGACCGAGCAGGATACGGCAGTCGAAATAGTGGAACTTCGCCGTCAACTGCAAGAAACTAAGCAGACGGCCGCTCTGGCTGAAACCAGAGCGGCTGAGGCGGAAAGCAGAGCTACGGACATCGGCAAACAACACGACAGGGCTGTTGAAGAGTCACGAGAGATACTACGGGAGGCGGAGAAGGAGTTCCAGGAGACGGCCCGTTGCCGCATTCGGGATGCTGACGCAGCCCAAGAAGCCCTGTTACGTAAGGCGAGAGAGGCTGAGGAGAGGGTTAAGGTGTTGGAGGCTTTGAGCCATAATGGCACTTCGCCGTCTGTGGAGACGCGATTTTCCCAATACCAAACCCCTTCACCACCAGACCAGCTTTCTCCAGCAGGCGTCCCTTCGCACCGTGTGGCTGGTGGCCGTTATGCAATGCCACTCCCCAAGCAGATGCCGTTTGACGGGAGTAAGTCGTGGGAGAGCTTCATCCAGCCGTTCAGGTCCACTTCTGTGGCGTGTGGCTGGAGGGATGAAGAGAAGCTATTTCGCCTCCGCAGCAGCCTGAGAGGTGAGGCTGCGGAATACGTCTTTGAGCAGCTTCCCGGTGACGTCATCGAGTCATATGGTCGTCTGGAGACCGCGCTGGCGGCCAGGTACAAGGAGCGTCGTAGTGCCGCTTCTTATCTCGCGGAATTAGAGAATAGGAAGTTGGGCCCCAATGAAAAGGTGGCTGATTTTGTCGCCGACGTGAGGCGTCTGGTCATCAAAGGTTACCCGACGGCTGATCAGAAGACGGTGGAAACTATCGCTCTGAGATACTTCCTAAAGGGGTTGCCTGATCATCAGATGGCCCTCACCATAGGAATGAAGGATCCCGCCACTATAGAGGACGCCCAGCAAGCTCTGGAGACGTACAGGAGCTTGAAGGATGAATCAGTACGGAACCAACGTGTCCGGTCCGTGCAACCGCAGGTGAAAGGCAGTGATTACGTCACCGAAAGCCGGCTCCTGGAGTTCGGTAAACGGATTACCGAAACCATGGATGCCAAATTGGATAAAATAATGAGGCTGATCACGCCAGACGTCGGGAGGAATGCGGCCAACAGGGGAGCTGTTTTCCGAGGCGGATATGACAACAGCAGATATGGTGCACGCCCGCCGGTTAACTCGCAACGTCCACCTAGAATAGGATTATCCATGGTAGAGTGCTGGGAGTGTCACGAGATGGGTCATGTCCGAAGCGCTTGCCCCACGAAGCGAGAAATCAGGCCAAACCCTGCCACACAGCCAGCGCAGGCAACTAATGCCCAGGGAAACTAAGTGGGACCGATTCTACCGGCCAGGGATCGGTCCGCCAAGAAAAGGATACCGTAATTACTGTACCATGTAGGACTGTGAGCGGTCTGTCAATATTTCTACCAACGTGTGTCCATGGCGTAAAAACCAAGTTTGTGGTTGATACAGGGGCGTCGGTGACTGTGCTGTCTAGCGCAGTGTACAATAGATTAGCTGTCAAAAACAGGCCGCCGATATTGCCATTGAAGGAGAAGACATTGAAGTTGGAGACACCAGATAAATCCATTATCGATGTGGAAGGAACAGTAGATATTAGCTTCCGAGCAGGGGGGCAGGACTTTACGTGGACGATGCTTATAGCCCCCATTAGTGAGAATGGATTACTGGGACTGGATTTTCTGTATGCTCAGGATTACAATTTGAGCGCTAGCGGCGGGCTAAAGTTAAACGGGACCAAAGTTCGATGTGAAATCGAGGGCGGGCTCTGTAACATTGCTCGAGTGGCCCTGAAAGAGGATATCACGGTTCCAGCAGAGAGTGAAATGGTTATCGAAGGTGTAGCGGATATAACTAATTTCACGGCTCGTTACGCGGTGGTGGGTCCACAGCGGGGACCCAAGTCAGCAGTGGTAATGACTGGGCACGCGCTGGTCGATATCGACAGGCTAGACATGGGCCTACCTGTGCGAGTGGTGAACCCTTCTGCCGAAGACATCACATTGCGAAAGGATTCCATTGTCGGTGTCCTGAAAGAAGCGGATTTAATCGTCCCATGGAGTGACGAGAAGGACGGTAACGTGACACTTAACAGAGCGCATGCTGTGAGCGCACCAGTGGTGGTCGAATCTCCCGTGGAGGAGCTTCACCCAGACCTGGAGGCTATGTTTCAACGGAGTGGGAAGGCGCTGGAGCCTGATCAACGCTCCATGCTACGTAAATTGTTGTTTAAACATCAAAAACTGTTTGCCGAAAGTCCAGTGGACTTAGGACGTACTGATGTTATTCAGCATTGCATCGAGACGGGTGATGCTATGCCAGTGAAGCAAGCAGCCAGGCGCCCCCCAATGGCGTTCGCTGGAGAGGAGGATCGGATAATTAACGAGCAATTAAAGGCTGGGGTGATACGGGAATCCACCTCGCCTTGGGCTTCTCCACTGGTCTATGTCCGGAAAAAGGATGGGACAATACGGCCATGTGTGGATTACCGCCGATTAAATGAACTAACCAAGAAATGTGCCTATCCTCTCCCTAGGATTAGTGACTGTCTGGACTGCTTTGCCAGTGCCAAACTGTTTACAACCCTGGATTTGCAGTCAGGATACTGGCAAATCCAGGTCAAAGAAGAAGACAGATGCAAAACGGCCTTTGTTACGAGAAAGGGACTCCATGAATATATCACAATGCCATATGGATTGTGCAATGGAGTGAGTACCTTCCAGCGGTGTATGGAGTTAGTTCTGCGAGGATTACAGTGGAAAACACTACTTATATATATTGACGATATAATTATCTTCAGTGCGACCTTCGACGAACAAATACAGAGGCTGGATGAAGTTTTTACCCGCCTCGGCCAAGCTGGATTGAAACTTAAATCTAGTAAATGTGAACTACTGCAAGAAGAAGTAGAATTTTTGGGACATGTGATTACCCAAGAAGGCGTGAAACCAAACCCCTGTAAGGTGCGGGCTGTGAATGAGTGGCCCGTACCACAGAGTCAGACCGACATACGGGCGTTTCTAGGATTGTGTTCATATTACAGGCGATTTATAAAGGGTTTTTCTGCGAGAGCCAAGCCATTGAATGAACTGCTGGAGGCCGGCCAGGAGTTTCAGTGGACTCAGGAGCGTCAAGAAGCATTTCAAGACATGAAAAACGCCTTAACGGGAGATGAAGTGATGGCATACCCGAATGACACTGGTATGTACATTTTGGATACGGATGCGTCTGGTACGGCGATTGGCGCCACCCTGTCACAGATGCAGTTCTGTGAGAAGGCAGGAAAGGAAGTGGAAAGGCCGGTGGCCTACGCCAGTAAATCGCTGAGTAGGCCAGAGAGAAGGTATTGCGTAACAAGACGTGAGCTGTTGGCGGTCGTGGTCTTCATGCATCAGTTCCGGTATTATCTGCTGGGGCGAGAATTTGTGGTGCGGACAGACCACAGTGCGCTACGCTACTCGTTCAAGGAGCCGACGGATCAGATGGCCCGTTGGCTGGAAGTCATTTCTCAATATGATTTTAAGATCATACACCGTGATGGAAAGAAGCATGGGAATGCGGACGCGCTGTCCCGCATCCCCTGCGTTCCAGATGAGTGCAACTGTTATGAAGGCAGGACGCTGGTGAGCGGACTACCATGTCAAGGCTGCGACACGTGTGTCAAGAAATACGACCAGTGGTCGTCGTTTCGTGAAATAGATGATGTAGTACCTTTGATAGTAAAGTGCGTAAATGAAGCGAGTACATCGAGAGTAAAGGCTGATGGGCCTGGCGGTGTGCGCCAAGGCTGGAGATCAACCATCTGCTGTATTCTGCTGATGGTGTTGGTCCCCGTTGTGTGGGTTACACAACTGATTTCACGTTGCATTAACGATTGCCGTAACGGAGACTGGTGTCACATGGCTTGTTGTCTGTGGTCGACGGAGCGCCGCGGGATGTGGTGTGTCGACGGGAAAGTGAACCAGGGAGTGCGGGATCAAACCTCGGGTGAGGGATGCGTGGAAAACGTGAGTGATGGATGTAGTCCCCATCAGTCTGGATACATCGAGTGTCGGCGAATGCAAAGAGCTGGAATTCAAAGTCTGCCTCAGGAACCAGGCCCACCCCAAGGGCCGGGTCCACCATTGAAAGGGAGATCAACTGACTCCACCGAGTTAAGGATAATGGCGGATAAAACGAAAAACGGCTTCAATTTGACATTTAACCATAGCGCCTTGCCGGCAGGATGGATGGGTGGATACGCTCCGAAGGATATTGCACAACTACAATATCAGGACCGTGATATCGGCCCAGTGATTGACTGGCTGGTCAGTTCGCCTGACAAGCCAGACCGAGATGAGGTTGCGAGTCACAGTCCAGCTACCAGACAGTTATGGCTGTCATGGGACCAGTTACATTTGATCGCAGGTGTTTTGTACAAACAATGGGATTCAATCGACGAAAAAGAGCGGCACTTACAGATGATCGTGCCGCGGGTCTTGAGAAAGGAAATACTCGAGGCTGTACACAATGCTGTAACGGCGGGTCACCTAGGGGTACGAAAAACACTCAGCAAGCTGCGAAGTTTCTACTGGTTTAAAATGAAGCAAGACGTACGAGAGTGGATACGCCAGTGTGCAGTATGTGGGGCGAGGAAGCGGCCGCAAAAGATGCCAAAAGCCCCCTTACGTCCCTATGTGGTGGGAGCGCCAATGGATAGAGTGGCGATTGACATTTTAGGACCTTTCCCAGTGAGTGATAATGGCAATCGAGATGTCTTGGTCGTCATGGATCAATTCTCAAAATATGTGGAGTGTTATGCCATTCCCAATCAAAAGGCGGAGGTGGTCGCACATACGCTGGTGTATGAATTCATTAGCAGGTATGGAGCGCCATTGGATATTCACTCCGATCAAGGACGAAATTTCGAGTCAGAGCTGTTTAAACAGGTGTGTGCCTTGCTAGACGTACACAAAACGCGAACGTCACCATACCACGCCATGGGAAATCCGTACGTCGAGCGGTACAACCAAGTCCTTGTGGCCATTATTTCTGCGTACGTCGATCAGAACCAGAAGAACTGGGACATTCATCTACCCCTTTTGACGTCGGCATACAGATCGTGTAGGCATCCAAGCACGGGATATTCACCAAACTATTTGATGTTTGGACGAGAAACCTACTTACCCATTCAGCTAGTGATGGGAGGAGTATTGCGGAGTCCTGAAGAACCAGCGCCAACTGAGACTGAATATGTGACCAAGTTAAGAGAGAAGTTGGAGCTAGTTCATGATGTAACAAGGACGCATCTGAAGGAGGCCGCCCAGACACAGAAAAGGAACTATGACACCCGCCTGGCTACTAATAATTTCAAAGTAGGAGACTTGGTGTACGTGTTGGATACAACAAGAACTGTTGGACTCAGCCCGAAGCTAAAGGCGAACCCATGGAAAGGGCCTTTCATAGTGGCTAAGAAGTTCAGTGAATTATTGTTTGAAATACATGGCCCACCCAAGAGCAGATCCAAGGTTATACACCATAACCGGCTTAAACCATATGTGAGCCAAGTTAAGCCGGACTGGGTCCGCATAGCGCAAGATAGACTCGGTATAGAGATGCCAGAGACTGCGGTATCGGGTTCCGATGTCAGGAGCAATGGACAGAAAAGAAAAGCGGCGGAAGGGCGGAAATCGACTGATAAGAGTGAAGTGACGGATGTGACACGGAGGAGAGACAGTCCAGATCATCGCGCTAACAGAAGAAGTACCAGGACGAGGATGGTTCCTCAGCGCCTACAGGTGGGAGTATGACATGAATGGGAGCCTGTCTAACCGGCTTTAATGGTCGTTGCGCGTGTAACGTTACGGGTCTGGTAAAAGCTCAGGTGTCGTGCCAGGAGACACAATCCCGGTAATTAACACCTGCGGACTGGATACGGGAGTCACGGACAGAGCGGGTGATCCGAACGACTGTTGGAGCACGTGACGACGGGGCTGTCCAATCAGGAGCAAGAGGTTCAACTCTCGCGGAGTGCGCGGAGATGCCGGTTGTCACTTCACCGCGTAACGGCGAGGAGCTCACACGTATTCAAGACACCATCCGGATTTACTTCTTTGGAATATAACGATTATTTTTAAATTCTGTGTATTTTTGATTGGATAACCACCAATGTTTATCAGCACAATTGGATTAATGTATGAAGTGCGTAAATTGTGAAAGGGTCTTCTCCTCAAGTTGGCAGCTTCAGCGCCACGAATTAATGCACGCGCCGTGGTACTTTGGCAAGTACGTTTGTACTTTCTGTTGCCAAAAGTGTACCACAAAAGATCAGCTGGTTAGGCACTCTCGTACAGTAAATCACCGGTCGTGCGTCACAGCGGCCAGGCTCTTCGGCACCAACCTGCTGGACGTCCTGAGTGCCAGGGAAAAATTTGTTGAGGGCCCGATTCCGGCTGTTAGTTTAAGGGGCATGTTAATAGACTCGGTGCACGACAAATTCATAACAACTAGGGACCTGCCCCAGGGTCACGAGGAGAGGCTGGCTTTCCCGGCAATGGATACGCCGTTGCAGGACGAGCGGTCGTTGGACGCGGCCACCACGCCAGTACAGTACCCACCGCTGTTGGACATGGGTATGTGGGTAGAGGAGATGTGTGAGGCAGTCCTCGGAGCCGGTAACGGTGTCCCCCCGCCGGTGGCACATGGTGTGGCCCCCTTATTGGCGGCCCACATTGATGTCCCCTCGCCGGTGGCACATAGGGTGGCCCCCTCGTCGGCAGCCCGTAATGGTGACCCCTCACCGGTGGCACATGACGTGGCCCCCTCGCCACACGACGGAGTTCCCGCGACGGCGGCGATCTGCGACGGGGACCCAGGGGCGGGAGGTACGGCGGTTGGGGCTGCCGCGGCGCTCACGCCGCACTCCAACCTGTCGTATCTCGCCGACTGTCAAGCGGTGTCTCCGCCTCAGGGGTCCAGCCTCCCACCCCCACCGGGTGCCGTCGAGATCAGCGCAGGAGCTTTTGGCACCGGTGAGGTGGCCGCACGCCTGGCGAGGCTGGAGGCCCAGCTGGATGGTCTCGGTCGCCAGATGGACCGGCTTCAGGCCAGCACGGCGGCCGGCACGGCGGCCAGCACCAAGCAAATACAACAGTACACCCACGAATTATGCACCTCCCTGCAGGTGTGTTTGGAAGGCGCCATAAAGCGGCGACGGATTGAGGGGATCCCGAGCGGCGTGGCCGCGGCACTCAGCGCCTTGGCCGTGGAGACCGCCGATTGGAATAAGAAAGACAATTGACTTTTAGTTTAAAATCGTTTTGTTGCAACCTATCTATGTATTGCCATGTGTTTGTATCCGTATTACCATGACTCGAAGGTAGAGTTAGATTTTTTATTTTTACGTAGTATGATAGTGTCGCCGGGAGACGACAGGTAGCTAGAGGGAGGTAGTGTAGGGAACCTAGAATTTAGTGTAGAGATCCCAGTGTAGTATAGTTCAGTTCAGTATAGTGTAGTTCAGTTCAACCACAAGTAAGTCACCCCAGAGGCGTAGGGCCAGGGTGGACGGGTGGGGAGATATCCCAAGGAGGCACGCAGCTACTGACCGGGAGGGTTTACGACCGCTGACCAGCGGGGGGTCATCTGGTGTTTTAGTGCAGGCGATCGGGATCCAGAGAGGCAAGCCGGGTATGTTTAGCGCTAGACTAGGCGGGGGCGGTCAAGCTGTAGTTTATTTAGGAGGGAGGGTGGTTAAAAGATAGATTGGACGATCACGTTGCGCGTTGCGCGTGCTGGAAGTAGTATGGCAGTGGGGGTAGACGGGAAGAGCTTTTTAGGGATATATAAAGGGGTGCGGGAATGCAGAGAGGGATCAGATCTTGACTACTTGAACGGAAGGCAGAACTTGAGAGACCAGAACTTGACAACTTGAAATAAACCCAAAGAAACAGAAACAATTTGTGTTGTGGACTACAACTGGTGTCAGAATTGGCGAAACGGATGCGAACTAATGCGAAATGATTTATACAACCCGATAAGCGATAAAAACCGAGAACACTACAATACTATATTCCCAGCGCACTACGCGCCTGCGTTGGTCGTCAGGAGCCTTGTTGCCCATACGTCGATGCCACCGCGCAGTGTTACATTCTGCTGTTGCACTGTAAACAAGCGGCGGCCCATAACTGCAGATACGGTCAACTAAAGATGGCGGAAGGTACGTCAGGTGAACTGTCAATCTACGGTCAAACCATGAGAAATATGTCATCTGTGACTATAACTTTCCTTGAAGTTTGTTCGACTTCAATTTTTAGTACTATGAGTTGCATTGTTAGAGCATTTCAGCGTTTTTGCAGACCGTTGACCGTATCTAAATCTTGCCAACTACCAGAGTTAGGGTCAACCCCCAATTTCAGTTACAGGCAACATCAGACATTTGTACATGACGTTATTACGATGTAATTAGAACAACGGTTGTTATATTGAGGTGTAATTGTAGAAACAAATCGTCAAAATTATCCCGCCATTTGTAGAAACAAATCGTCAAAATTATCCCGCTTATTAGTCACCCAGCATGAAAAGGCACTTTTGGCGACAGACAATTATCATTGAATGATAAAGACTGATTTGATTTGATTCGGCCGACTAGACAAAAGCTAATACTATTCATTAGCGTTTATCCTGTCACGAATATCAATATTAAAGTTGCATGTAACTGTCGCTGTCGACATGAGAATTCATATCAATGGTTAACAGTGAACTTTCTGGAATGTGTGAATGTATGAATATAATAATGAATGAATTGGTGTTTAAGGGTCTCGTCATGGGTATGTGGGTGAAATTCGACCAAGGAACATAATGGGACAAACATATCAGAATAGTATCCGATTGCTTCCACCTACGCTGCTTATTCACCGCAGGGGCAATTTCTCGGCATTAATGTGACGACCGTGTATGAAAATAGTCTTTCTACTTTCTACCTGAAAATATATGCCTCTCTCGCTCTCTCTTTCTCTCTCTCTCCCTCTCCCTCGACCGCACTCCCTCTGTCCACCGCCCTCCAACCTCCACCGCTCTCCCCACCCCCTCCACCGCTCTTCCCCCCTCCACCGCTCCCCCCCCCCTCCACTGCTCTCCCTCCCTCCACCGCCCTCCCTCTCTCCACTGCTCTCCCTCCTTTCACCGCCCTCCCTCTCTCCACTGCTCTCCCTCCCTTCGCGGCCCTCCCGCCCTCCACTGCTCTCCCTCCCTTCACCGCCTTCCCTCCCTTCACCGCCCTCCCTCTCTCCACCGCTCTCCCTCCCTTCACCGCCCTCCCTCCCTCCACCGCACTCCCTCTGTCCACCGCCCTCCAACCTCCACCGCTTTCCCCCCCCCCTCCACCGCTCTTCCCCCCTCCACCGCTCCCCCCCCCCCCTCCACTGCTCTCCCTCCCTCCACCGCCCTCCCTCTCTCCACTGCTCTCCCTCTTTTCACCGCCCTCCCTCTCTCCACTGCTCTCCCTCCCTTCACCGCCCTCCCTCCCTCCACTGCTCTCCCTCCCTTCACCGCCTTCCCTCCCTTCACCGCCCTCCCTCTCTCCACCGCTCTCCCTCCCTTCACCGCCCTCCCTCTCTCCACCGCCCTCCCTCCCTTCACCGCCCTCCCTCCCTCCACCGCCCTCCCTCTCTCCACTGCTCTCCCTCCTTTCACCGCCCTCCCTCTCTCCACTGCTCTCCCTCCCTTCACCGCCCTCCCTCCCTCCACTGCTCTCCCTCCCTTCACCGCCCTCCCTCCCTCCACCGCCCTCCCTCTCTCCACTGCTCTCCCTCCCTTCACCGCCCTCCCTCTCTCCACTGCTCTCCCTCCCTTCCCCGCACTCCCTCCCTCCACTGCTCTCCCTCCCTTCACCGCCCTCCCTCCCTCCACCACCCTCCCTCTCTCCACTGCTCTACCTCCTTTCACCGCCCTCCCTCTCTCCACCGCTCTCCCTCTCTCCACCGCCCTCCCTCCCTCAACCGCCCTCCCTCTCTCCACCGCCCTCCCTTCCTCCATCGCCTTCCCTCCCTCCTCCGCTCTCTCTCACTCCACCGCCCTCCCTCTCCACCGCTCTCCCTCTCTCCACCGCTCTCCCTCCCTCCATCGCCCTCCCTCTCTCCACCGCCCTCCCTCTCTCCACCGCCCTCCTCCTTCCACCGCCCTCCCTCTCTCCACCGCCCTCCCTCCCTCTCTCCACCGCCCTCCCTCCCTCAACCGCCCTCCCTCTCTCCACCGCTCTCCCTCCCTCCACCGCCCTTCCTCCTTCCACCGCCCTCCCTCTCTCCACCGCCCTCCCTCCTTCCACCGCTCTTCCTCTCTCCACCGCCCTCCCTCTCTCCACCGCTCTCCCTCCCTCCACCGCCCTCCTTCCTTCCACCGCTCTCCCTCTCTCAACCGCCCTACCTCCCTCCACCGCCCTCCCTACCTCCACCGCTCTCCCTCCCTCCCTCCACCGCCCTCCCTCTCCCCACCGCCCTCCCTCCTTCCACCGCTCTCCCTCTCTCCACCGCCCTCCCTCCTTCCACCGCCCTCCCTCTCTCCACCGCCCTCCCTCCTTCCACCGCTCTCCCTCTCTCCACCGCTCTCCCTCTCTCCACCGCCCTCCCTCCCTCCAACCGCTCTCCCTCTCTCCACCGCCCTCCCTCTCTCCACCGCCCTCTCCCTCCTTCCACCGCTCTCCCTCTCTCCACCGCTCTCCCTCCACTCCACCGCTCTCCCTCTCTTCACCGCCCTCCCTCTCCCTCACCGCTCTCCTCCCTCCACCGCCTCCCTCCTCCACCGCCCTCCCTCCCTGCCACCTCCCTCTCTCCACCGCTCTCCCTCCCTCACCACCGCCTCCCTCCTTCCACCGCCCTCCCTCTCCCCACCGCCCCTCCCTCTCTCCACTCGCCCTCCCTCCCTCAACCGCTCTCCCTCTCTCCACCGCCCTCCCTCCCTCAACCGCCCTCCCTCTCTCCACCGCCCTCCCCTCCCTCCACTGCCCTCCCTCTCTCCACCCGCTCTCCCTCCCTCCACCGCCCTCCTCCTTCACCGCCCTCCCCTCTCCTCCACTGCCCTCCCTCTCTCCACCGCTCTCCCTCCCTCCACCTCCTCCTCCACCGCCCTCCCTCCTCTCCACCGCCCTCCTCTCCTCCACCGCCCTCTCTCCACCGCTCTCCCTCCTCTCCACCGCTCCTCCTCTCCTCCACCGCTCCTCCCTCTCCTCCACCGCTCTCCCTCTCTCCACCGCCCTCCCTCCCTCAACCGCCTCCCTCTCTCCACCGCCTCCCTCCTCTCCACCGCCCTCCCTCCCTCACTGCCCTCCCCTCTCTCCACCGCTCTCCCTCCCTCCACCGCCCTCCCTCCTTCACCGCCCTCCCTCCTCTCCACCGCCCTCCCTCCTTCCACCGCTCTCCCTCTCTCCACCGCTCTCCCTCTCTCCACCGCCCTCCTCCCTCAACCGCTCTCCCTCTCTCCACCTCCCCCCCCTCCCTCCATCGCCCTCCCTCCCTCCATCGCCCTCGCTCACTCCTCCGCTCTCCCTCACTCCACCGTCCTCCCTCTTCCACCGCCCTCCCTCTCTCCACCGCCCTCCCTCCCTCACCGCCCTCCCTCCCTCCACCGCTCCCCCTCTCTCCACCGCCCTCCCCTCTCTCCACCACTCTCCCTCCACATTCTCCCTCTCTCCACCGCCCTCACTCTCTCCACCTCTCTCCCTCTCTCGACCGCCTCC